>VXBL01005127.1:678167-716887 GCA_013400195.1 Aramus guarauna
TTTGCTATACTGTTTTTTCCCCATCTTTTTATGACTTAGAAAGTTGCAGAGCTCCTGCCATCCCCGATGACCATTTACTTCATGATTTTCAGCATCCCTGGGAGAGTTGTCTTAAGAGGGGCACTGCTTGCTCTAAGTGCATCCAAAATTCGGCAGGAAGGGATTTTTTAGGCAAAACATATCACCTCCAGAAATCCCTTTGGGCTCCGAACCTTCCACCACCATGCTGGGTAAATCAGAAGCACTTCTGAAATTTGCAGTCCCTGATTAAAACAGAACAAAGAAAACTGAGCTGGATGTTTTATAGGAGACAGTGCTTGGGCACGGGGACATTGTTTTTAAAAAGAGGGGCTGTTTTTCTTGCATATGACTTGATGAAAGCTTACCCTTCTCTGCTTCCACTGCATGCAGTCCCCCACGCCTGTGCAGTCTCTTGAAGCCTGTACTTCAAATCTTTACGGGCAAGTTGAAGTGAATAATTCCTCCAGTGAATTCCACCTCTTTTTCTGTACACGGTTCCCTTTGATGGATTCATTATCCCCACTTATTTGCTGTATAGCTTTAGTAAATAATTCTCTGGCCGTAGATGGATGGTGAGTATTCTGCCGCAATTGTTTAATGGTCAAAATTTGAGCTCTGCCGGGGAAGTACGACTGCTCAGGGGTTGTGTTGGTGCTTTTTCCCCGCTCCGCTCGCTGAGCAGATGCGTGGCGTTGGCTGGTGGGGACACCAGGCTCCAGCCCGGCAGCAGACTCAGGCAGATGGTCCTCTGGGGTTTTTTTTCAGGCTTTTTCTGGTAGTCTGAGGCTGAGAAACTCCGCTCAGGACTTGTTTTCAGGGCAGGACCCAGGGCAGCATCCTCAGGATTGTGCCTGTCAGTCACACGGTGCCCAAAACGTCACTACAAGCAAATGCAGAAAGGTGTCACGACAACGAAGCTGCGTCCGTGCCACCGCTCCCGTGATGGTTTGTTGATCGGCCGCGGTGCTTCGTCCAGCTCTACCCCTTACCCAGTAAAAGAGGTTTCTGTCCTTAAGTGCCTTCGTGCCTTTCCAGAGGCCTTGTGCCAGCTCTAACCTGACGTCCGTGCATGAGAAGAGCACACCGTGCTCAGCTCCGCTCAGGACCTGAGACCCTCTTCTCAGATCTGATAGTTTTTGATCTAATTTAAACTTTTTTTTTAAAAAAAACCCAAACCTAAAAATTAAAACCAAAGCAAATCCAGAATGTTTAATGAAATTATTAACACTCAGGCATTTTTTCAGTATCCTAAATACTCTGCAAGAATACCAGAAGTACGCTGCTGGTCCGGAATTATTCCACAAATCCATGTCCGGCTGGGCTTGGGCTGAGGTCCCCCACCTCGTCTTGTCCCGGGGTCTCCCCTGGGGCTGAGTTGGGGTCTCCTCTGGGGATTCCCTCCCCTTGCAAAGAGTAAAGTATCAGTCTCTACTTAAAAAAAAAACAAAAAACAAAAAACATAGGCATAGGGAGAGGCAGCTGTAGGCAGGAGAGGAAGGAGCCCTGTGAGTTAAGAGGAGGGGGGACAGAAGGGGGCACGGGCGCAGGGGCCGTCTTTGGGCTGCACCCCCCTTAAATCAGCAGCTGGGCTGTTACCTCCAAAGCGCCCGACCCTGCACCTCCTGATGAAGTTAAGCACTGACCAGGTAAAACACCTCTTCTATGGTTTTGTTTATTCTTTATGGCATGAAAGCACCTGAAAGAAAATCTGTCTTAAAAAAAAAAAAAAGAAAAAAGAAAGAAAAAAGCCAAGTAACCACCCAGGCTGGTTCCTGCAGGGACGGACCCCCTCGGGCAGCAGCCTGCAGCCCCCACGGCTCTGGTGGGTCGAATCCTGTCCCTCCACCCCGAAGCCTTTTACGTGGGTTTGATCTCCAGCCTTCTGATTTGGGAAAAACAAAACTGGAGATAGGAGACAAGGTCCTTATAGCTAATAGCCCATTGACTTTCAAATGCAATCTTGGTTTCTTTTTCTGTATAAATCTATTGTGTTGCATCCTTGTTTACTTTCTCGCAGCCCCCATTAACTTTAGTTAATATTACCATAAAGGAAAATTAATTCCACACGCCCTCCCCCCACGGAAACACCTCCCATCAGAGTAACTTAACATCACTCACGTGGTAATGTAAAGTAATTATACCACCATAATACCTCGGGTACCACTACATCAGGGACTGATAGGTAAAGTCCTTTCATCCATTAAAGATCTTATAACCTCTCATTACATATGTAGTTACATATGGAGTCCTATTCCCAGAAAAGGTTAATTAAAGCCCGTAATTCCCGTATGAGCCGAATGCGGTGAGGGTCAGGCAGGAATTTCTCCCGTGCACAGCCCCTGACACTTTCCTTAAATAAAAATTAACCTCCCAGAAGGACTCAGAAGCCCAACCTCCCCTTTTGAAAGGGGATATTTATCAAACCTCCACCCTCTGTCCCCCCGCTCGTACAGCAGAGACAGAAAAAAACCCACCCTGTAAAACCCCATTCAAGACCCGGAGCCCGCCCCGGTGACCTGCAGGGCCACGTCACGGAGGGGTGATGTTTTTTGCACTTTTCTCTGTAATAATTCCTGAGCCTGACCTGGCAGCTGAGGGAGACGGGCTCTTTTCTCCCTTAGGGAGTATAAGCCATCAGTATGCGAACCCGCTGGTGCTGGCGCCGAAGGTTTTAAGAGCAGATGGAGATGCTGTCCCACCACCCGCCTGCTCAAGCCCAGCCAGAGGAGCATCGTTGACGGCCTCACCTACCTGCTGAAAATACGCAATCAGTGAAAAGGGGTAAGGAACGTCAGAGGCAACCAGCTGAGTGCCTCTTTTAACGCATCCTCCCTCCAGTAACGCTGCTGAGAGGAAGGTGGGACCCGTAGACCGACCCTAACCAAAACGTGGAAGCAGTTTCAGTGAGAACGGTTCCACTCCTTTATTTATTTATGCGTCGCGCGAAACGAAGGGGAACGTTCTAATAAACAAGAGGGTCCTCAGAAAATATCTATACACACAGGCACAGGCGCACGCGTATTTAATATAAACCAGCGGAGTCGGAGGAGACCACCAACCTTCAAGCGCGGTTTTTGCCATCTTTCCCGCGTGCTGGCGGTGAAGGGAATGTGCGGCGCCTGTGATAAGCGCGGCGGTGCGGTATGCCATCAGTGCTACCTAAAAGCAAATGAAACTGGCATAAATAATTGTGCTGTAGAAAGCCTTTCTGTTGCACCTTGCCTATCACTGACAATTTACATATCTTAGGAAAACCTTTGTCAGCTTCTGTCATTTCTGCACTATTATGTGCCTTTCTGGATAATTACCAGTTAATGTGAAAAAGCAGATGGAAAAAACCTTGAAATTTCTGATAGAGAATCCTCAAACCTCTCCCCTTATCTGTGCACAGCAGCTTCCTGATTTCAAAAGAAGTTTGAAAACCTTTGTTAAAAATGTCCCTGATTCCCAGTTTGAATGAACCAAATGACATTCAGCTAAAATTATTCAGCTTTTTCCACAATTAAATTCCATTATCGTGAACTGCCAAAGTAAAATGGAAGGTCTCTTAACTAATGTGTCGGTTGTTTGCTTGCATTTTTCGTCCTGCGTATTGTATAAAGCTGTGTGAAGTAGAAGGAGGATAAACAATAACTGTAATTTTGCATCAATGAGTGGGGCATTTTTAGACCCTTCATTATGGGAATGCACTGGGGTTCGTGGGGTTTCTCTCTTCCCTCCCCCCCCCCCCCNTTAATTCCTTTTCCTGCAAAACCCCGCTGAGACTGATTGGATATTTCACCAAACTTAAGGAGCAGTGACGGTTGGGTTTGTAGTCCCAGAAATGATTTCTTTATGCAGTCTTCGCAGACCAGGAGCGCTCGGCGTTGGGCACGCGCACGCGCTTCTCCTCTCCCTCTAATGAAGAGGCAGCGTAGCAGTACACAGGGGAAATAATTTCATTTAAAAAATACCGTTCCCACAAGCGAGGGAATTGTCCTCGTGTTTTCTCAGTTGGCTTTTCCCCCGTTCTTCCTGAAGATTTAAAATGAAGCTGCCGGTGAGAAAGGCAGCACAGTTTGCTCGGGTGCGGGATGGAGCAAAGCACAAATAACCCCTAAAGCCCCACGGGGCAGCTGAACCCGTCGTGCTGCCTGGCTCTGATGCCCGTGGGGATGTTGGTTCTGCGAGCTGCCATTCAAAACAAAAAGAGGAAACTTTCTAAATAGTGATGGCGGGGACTCGCGGTGGGGTTTTCTGTACAAAATGCATTTAACAGGTTGGGGGGCTCGGGTTGAGTTTTGCTCTGCGCTCTGCAACCGTGTGCTGCTCAACTCTATTCTTCTAAGCACTGCAGACTTCTCGCCTTTGTAGACCCTGCGGGAAAAAGCGTCTTTGCTGAGCCATTTCTGCCCTGGAGCTGAAAATCGGCTGGGGAAACGCCGAGGAGGTGTGCCGGGCTTGGGAGGGGAGAGGGAAGAGCAAGGAGATGCCAACCTGACAGGGCAATGGCACTGGAGAGGGTAAGAGAAACGGGACAGCGAAGAGCCGTAAGGGTTGTTGGGGTCCTGCTGGCACATCTGCTCCCCCACCCAAAACAAGCAGATTTGAGTTTGCCCTTACCTCGTGGTTACTCGCCGCAGGCAGAGGTTTGCACAGTTGAAGCTATGAGTGTGTATCCTACAACAGAGAAAAAAACCTATTTCCTTTAGTTCGGAGAATGAAAGCAAAAACCTGTTAGCGAGGCTCACTGTAAGGGAAGACGAAGTAACTCGGTATCACGGTGGTGTATCAGGAAGCTCTATAAACAAAGGCCGTCTAGTTCTCTGCCGGTCCTGCTGGTTCCTGTTGATGGTGCTTCTCTCTCTGACCGGCATTTAGCATCTACATCCCCATAGAATGACATTTCAGATACTGATTAAAATCATTGTCTTTTGTGGTGGAGAAAGCTTGTTCTTCAAAGTAAAAAAAAAAAAGATTAAAAAAAATGCTGTTGCAAACAGCGATGAAAAACAGATGAATAAAAACATCCAAAAAAGGTTTTAATTCCATTATTTTCAATTAGCTCTTTAATTTGATTTAAGTCATTTGCACTTGTTGCTTGTTTTACATCTCTTATTGTCCAGCATTTTATTTCACACATCTAACAGTATTAAATCAAACTGTTTTCTAGTCTTTGCCTTCTTTTGAAGCCTCTTGAAAGTCTAAAGCAGACTTAAAAAAACCAGATATTAAAAGCGAACTTTCATCTCTCCGCAGGTTATTTGTAATCAGACCTTTCTCATCAAGGGCTCATTTCGTATGTGTTTGGGATCTAGGAATTATTAAAACTGTCAATCCGCCTTGTTAAAAATATTGCCCAGGCTCCAGTGTTTTGAAACTTCAGCATCACGCTTGGATTCAGCAGCTGGAGTAGGAGACGCAGTGCTCCTGGTTGTAGCTACTTGCACATAGTAGCAAGGCAGTAAGTCTCTATAGGCTGTTATTTCCATGATATCATACTTCATATAGCAAACTCCTGTTTATTCCCTGCTTGGTTCTGAATGGCTGGTGGCTTGTGCTGAGGACCGAGACGTAAAATAATCTATTATTAAAGGGATAATATTGCTTCCCCGTTGTAAATCAACAAATCTGGCCGTGTCTTTTGGAGAAACTCATCACAGCTCCACAGCCGAGTTACTTTCTCATCTCAACTGGAAGGTAACTAGCATGTTCTGCCCAGGAAGACCTTTATAAACCTCCAGGTTAGCATCTCGGTGGCTTGTTTTAAAGAAAGGTACAGTTAGGTCTGATGCCGCTTATCACTTGGACCTTTTATTTTCTTCAGCTCTTCTTTTGCCTTTAATTTTGGCCACCTTCTTTTCCCATATATCCTACTCACGTTTCTCAGTCCCATGTTTATTATCTCATTGGTATTTGAGTATTCTCACCTACTGTTGACAATGCCATGACTTTTTTGAGATGGTGTTTCTTTATTGAGATTTTGACTGATTAATGCCTTGCTTGAACCTCTGATTCTCCCAGTAACCCCAACCCTTGTCCCTTAACCTCTCGTCGTCCCTTAAAGACTTCTAAAAGCTTTGGGGTTTTACCAGTGTTCCCATTTCTCATCCCAACGTGCTCAACAAAGGATGAAAAAAGTTCACCCTCCCATTTTCAATCTCTATGCATTTTTTTGTGGCACTTGGCTTTATCTGTAGCAGCCATTTCCCACGATTTTACCCACTCATATTACATCAGCAGGCATTTTTGCACCGTAACTCCTGGCTCAAAACCCTCCATGGTGCTGCCTGGGACCGGTTTGTGCCTGTGCAGCAACAGTTTGCCCGAGATTGTTCTTGTGCTTTCTGGTCCTAGAGTGGCACATGAGTTAGAGGGAAAAGAAGCAAATGTATTTAGGACTCGCTCGGAAGGGAAGTCTTTTCTTTTTAAGCTCCGTTGTTCCTTGCAGTCTATGCATCTGGATTTTCACACCTGCAGCTGAAAAGCTTGGAGGTGCAGGTACTCAATATTTGCTCACCGTTTTGTACAGGTCAAAGTGAAAATACACATTTTGTAAGTTGTATAAAGGAAGTTCCTTCTAAAAAAAAAAAAAGCGAATGTAGGAGGGTTAAGCAAAGCCAAGAATTTGCTGAAAGAAAGTTTGTCATTGCAAGCGCCTGCGTGTTCCCACTCAAATAACACATGCTGAGATTTACCTGCGGTAACTGTCAATAATAATGGTTTTACTCTGAGTCAGGGCAGGAGCCTGACCTTTGGGAAGAAGCAGCAGCCGCAAAGCTTCAGCAGTGTCAGTGACAAGCTCGGAAAGCGCAGAGTTACTTTTTTCCCTTTCGGAATTAAAAGGCTGCTCAGAAGAGCCGTCATTCACATACAGACTAGAGGTCCCTCTGCCATGGCTGTTTGGAGTATACTCAGTCATGTAAGATGGAATTAAAATAACTGCTTTAATGAGCTTGATTGGCTTCATCATTACAATTTTCTGTTCGAATGTTCTGCTCCCAAATGTGATTCCCTTTGCCACTTACGGACCCCACCAAAATAGCCCCCGCCATTTATATGCCGCTCCCAGTCGGTGAGCGGTAACGTTCATCTGTGTACTTAAGAGATCAGAAAATATATTCTCTAGCTCAAGCACGCTAATGAGACTCTCAAAAAGACTACATTAAAAAAAAAAACAAAACCCTACCCAAACCAAAACCCAACCTCATCACACTCTTCCTTTTGGCTTAAGGATGCTGTAAACGTAGGGTTAGGGTAGCTCCAAGAGTTTTGAAGTCCTGCAGATGGACATGGTGATTTAAAATAAATAAATAAAGGGATATATAGATAGAAATCAAGATGCCAATGTCTCTGTACCTGCTGATTCAAGCTAGACAAGCTGTAGTCTGATGGATCCCGGTTCCCCAGTAAGCTCTTGCTCCTGTTTGTAAATATTTGGAGCCCGTCCTGTGATGCTCAGCTCCCCCACAGCCCCGGGGAAAATCACCTGAGCTTGAAGCAGTCAGGTATTGCCAGAATGACCACAGCACTGGTCTTGGAGAACACTGACCCCAGTTTGAACACATAAGTCAATGCTAAAAATCTCTTCTACCTTTTCTCTCCACTCCGTTATACGGTGAAACCCCCCCTGTGCTCTTCTGACACCTCAACGACCAGCATCTGCGAGTCAGGATGCTTTCAGAGCAGCAGCCCTTCCAGGCTCTTGGCAATGCCCATGGGGCTGGGGATGCTGCGGTTTCCAAATTGTCGTGCCAGTCTTTACTGACTGTAAAACTGAAGTAGATTTGCAGAGTCCAACTGAAGACAGAACATGCAGTCTTACAATCAGCACAAAGTGATTCTGCTATCCTTCTCCAGGAAGCCTCAGCAGCTTGACAATGTTCATGTAGGTTGTCTCACACCACGTGCCAGGACATTGCCACCGCTATTAGGATTGATTTTGAAAGTACCAAGTCATGCGGATGGAGAGTACTGATGACAGCGTCTGCAGGAGCCAGTCCGCATTCTGTATCATCAGATGTTACCAAAATGCCCACAAAAGTATTGAAACACTTCAAGTTTTCACCACTTTGACACATTAATACTGGAAGGTAGAGTGAGGCAAAACTGTTTATGGACTGCCCGTGGACAAGCATGGCAAACTGCTAGGCTTAAAATGACAATAAATCTTCCTTAGCAAATCAGCACGGGGTTTCATGTCTGTGAGCGCTTGCAAATAAGAAAGTTTCCAGTGGGGTTGTCAAATTTTCCAGTTTTAAATGATGCAGCTTTGGGTCTAATTATCTGTCAAGAGGGTGGAGGCACATCATAGACCCCATTGTGCTGCTCGCATCTGGCCACGAAGCCAGGGTGGGTCCGGAGAAGGTCAGGCACAAAGTCTCACTTTGAGGAAACATCCAAAAATTCAACTTCACCCCCAAGGTTAAGCTCACCTGGAGCAGGGAGAGTAGGTACTTTTCTCCTCTTGTGTCTCTCTTAGGAGGAGGTGTCCCACCCAGAGAGACATCGCCTGGTGGGTGGACATCCCGCTGCAACGCTCCTACACAAAGGAGAAACCTTTCAAAGCAAAGACATCGTTATCTCAAAGGCAGCATTCCCTCTTTGATCTCCCGATGAATCAGGCCAGCTTTGCTCTCCTCAATGCCTCCTTAAACAGCACCTCAATCCAGATAGGAAAAGCCTGAACAGATGCGAGACTTGGGCGTTTTAAGAAACACTTTTCCCTGGCAAGAGCAAAACTGGGCATTTTACATGGTGGGAAGAAACCCTCATGTGCCCACCTCCAGGCCCTTTAATTCTCCCAGATCATGCAATTGAATTTTTTTTTTAGGTTTGGGTTTGTTTGGGTTTTTTTTCCCCCATGATGGGAGGAACAGTTTAGCAACCACAGAAGCCATCGTGCTGCTGCAGAGGACGGGAAACTGTGTGCTGTCACAGTGGGTTCACCAAAGCTAATTGCACCATAAGCAACGCATAGATGTTACCTTCTCCCACGACATCCCCGGTCCTTCTGTTTCATTACTGCTCCATCCATAACGGGGCCCCGATGAAAACTGGGGCCTGTTGTTTGATGAACCAGGAATCCATACATCCTGTAATTTTCCTTTCTTCATCCTCTTTCCCTGTGTTTATATGTCATATTCAGTAAAGTCTCTCTTTTATTGAACATCTGTTTGGTACGTAGCAAGCTTATTCAAACTCGGCAGGAAAGCACCTTTACTCTAAAATAAATTAAAACAATGTATGTGCCTCTGGCCAATAGATCATTGGATGGGAGTCATGAATGTACATTTGTGGATATTTGATGGGAAGTTTATCATTTAAACGATGAAAATACAGTACTTCAACATATGGATCATTCTGAGCTACTCTCTTTCCTTTCCAGTTGAAGAATCATTGTGCATTTAGAGGAATTAGACAAAATTAAGAATTTAAACTGGGCTGCTAGTAAAAGCTATTATCAAAGAGTGGAAATGCAAAAGCGAGATGCAAGGATGCAGTCTGACTTTGAGATGTAAGTGGATTAGACCAATTTATAGTTTAGGTGGTGCAAACAATAAGCACACTGGTGTAATAAATAAGCAAAGGAGGGAATTAAAAAAGAGAATTAAAGAATTAAAATAGAAATTAAAGTACAGAGAACTCCTCTGCAAGGTACACTAGTGACCAAATAAAGGTGGGATCTTAACATTTTATGTCTTCTCTGCTGTTTTATTCTGATTATCAAGATGGGTCCAAGTGCCCTCTTTGGTGATCTGGAGTGGAGAGCTCTAAAATGATTTTTGGTTTGTTGTTTTTTTTTTCTTTTTCTCTCTTCCCACACCACCTACAATAATTTCCATAATGAGAGACGTTTTCTGCTCTGGAGAGGTGTGCTAGCAGGGGACTCCTTCCACTGCTCTCAAAAGCACATCCTAATTCCTGAGGCAATTTAGCAGCAGAAAACTCTTAGCACAATTATCAGGAAATAAACACAAGTGTGTTGAACTCCAAAAAAGTGGCTTAGAGTAATCAAGGAATTCAAGATCATGCTGCTGTTTGATTTCCAGTTATTAAGGTACTTTTTGTTATTCAACTGTGTGAAAAAGATCTGCCACTCCATATATGACCAGTTCACACCACTGTCAGCATCATGACGTTGAAATATAAAACATACCCTACAATATGAGTTTCAAAGTAGATATAGCTAAAATTTGCCCGGGATTAAAAGATATTCTCTGGCCTGAATTTTCTGCTGCCCACGCTGTACTGACGTCCAATCTAGACTGATTGAAACTATTCAGTAAAACATATTCCTGGAATTAGTTTGCAAGAATTTCTCACAAAAACCCTGTAAGGTGAGATTTCTGAACTACGTTTTACATTTGAAACATAAATTATTACTTTGTGTTCCTTTAGTGAACTTAGTCCATCAAAGAAGCAAGATCACTGCAGAGTATGTCTACTAAATAGAACTATACACTTACATATGTAAGTATAAATTAAACTGCTGCCATGGAAAGAGAGGTAACGGTACAATGAGTGCATAAAACCACACGTTTGTGTCAGGAGCAGAGCTGCTCGTGACAGGAAACAATATCGGAGACAGAAGTGGAAAATACACCTTGCATGGCATTTCTCTCCTTAACGTGCTGTAATTTCTAAAAGACGGTGTGTCAGGTAAGATTTTTGCTTTTTTTATACGAGTACTTCAGCCTGGTCACCCCCTCCATGACTTCTCCTCCCTGTGGGACCCCAGCCCAGCAGGACGGGGTGCCAATGGGTGCGGGGTGATGAGCCCGGGGACGGGCGGCCAGCACCTCCGTCCTGCTCCCAGGCTGCGGTTTCAATGACTGCCATCATGCTTTTGCGGAGAAACAAGAGTTTTTACCGGCAAAGTACCGCAATCTCAGGCCGTGTTTCATTAACGCCCCGCCGTAAATTTGTGTTTGTCCCTCGAATACAATTCTGCTGCAGGTGGAACCGTGGAACGCTGCCGCTCTGGCACGGCTTTCGTGTCGGATTTATTGTCTGAGGCGTGCAAAAGCTAACACTAGCCTTTTAAAGAAGACCTTGTCTGATAGTCATCTCGGCTGTAATCACTTGCCTGAGAGCAATCACACCTCTGTGGGGCGGATACTTAACAATCTATTATATCATAATTAAGTTTGGCCATGTTTACACTGCTTGATGATGATGCATAAAGATTAATTTACCTTTCCAGCCCTGTTGCAAGAATGTACTGCCATAGTACCCCATTAAAAATGGAAATAGCAATAAAGTCTCCAATTATTTTATACTGCCTTAAGTCTATCAGAATTCATCATTTTATGCACCGTTACTTTAATTTATTGGTTTATCAGCTATTGATGCAGTAGCAGTTATCACAAGTCATTCTCTATATGCTTTTAAGTATGGTGATAGCATCTTCTATGGAGAAAGAAGCCATGATAACACCTTATTTATAGCTTGTCAATTTAAGGAGGCCAAAGAAGGCTAAAGAATTGCTTTTGACTAAAAACAGTCTTGCTGGGACGCAACTAAAATTGGGTTCCTCTGACTCGTTGGAGCTAAAAATTAGACAAGCCTGAGCTCTTCAGTGTGACCCTGATAAAATCAAGTGCAATCGGGACAAAGACAGAAACACAAATGCACAGGCTGACCCTCACACTTTGATTTTCTTGAAATATTGATTAGAGATTTGAATATTAATTAGAGATCTTGGCTCTGTTTCAGCAAGAGACCGAAATTTCTAACTAGATTTTGAGCACATTCATTTTCTCATCCATTTTAGAGGCTTTGGGGTTTGCAAGTTGTGCACGGGTCGCTTGCTCAACCAAGTGCCGTAGCCAGAGAAGGTGACGGTCGCATCTGCTGTCGGGGGCTCCTGAAGGAACAGCCGTGCCAGACGAGTCCTCCAGACTGGAACAAAAAAAAGTTCACCTTGATGCATTTACAGTGCTGGGAAGATCTTATTTATGCTTCAGCTTTCTGAAAAGTGGAAGAAACTGTTCCTGGCTGTCTCTTCCTTCCCACCTGTGGGGTTTTGAGGGTCTTGAGATCTTTTGATTTCTGGTCCGGAACGTCTCAGCAGGGTGTAGCAGGGCTTAGCTCGGGAGCTCCAGAAGCCAGGGAAGGGTGGAGGCTGCGGAGTTTTTTGGAGGCTGCGGAGTTTTTCATCACCCCAGCTGGGACAGGATCTGCACCCTTAAGTACAGATGTCTAGATTTGCCTGAGGCACCTTCAAAATACCCTGGGGTAAAGCAGTACTACCGAGTCCAGTGCCGTGGTCCCGTGTATCTGAGTGATAGTGATGAACGGACCCAGGAGCTGTGGTCACCAATAGCTGTGACAAACACTCAGAGGGTTTAAACCTTCTGTCTTCGATAGAAAGGACAAAATTCTTAGAGAAAGGACCACCATTAGCTCATTTTGATTCTCAATGGTCGCTCCCCTCCTGCTCTCATCTCCCACATGACAGCACTTGTGCTTCCTCCTCCTGTGATTTTTTACATCATTTGCTGCAGTAGCTTGGAGATGTGGTTCAAAAATTGTCACTTCTGAGCCTTCGAGTTGTTCTCGCATCAAGCCAACATTAACTCCACACCGTTTCATGTGTTTTCTGAGGACCACAGCTCGCCAGCTTCATCCCACTTCTAAAAAACCTGATTAACAATTGTGCCGAGCATCATAATGGTGCTTGGCAAAGTCTCGAAGAAAGAAGAGAAATGTACGTCACGCAACACAAGCTGAGTATGAAGCAACATTGACATCACACCCCCAAACTTCATTATCCAGCCACCATCCTGCCACTCACGCCTGTCCGAGTCCAAGGACTCCTATTGCTACAGTTTGGGAAACTGTGACCGATTGTACTGAAACAGGATTAAACTTACGTAAAGACATAGAGGTTGTTTCCACGCTCGTGTTGTCCCCCTTGACTGGAAATCTGATTCGGAGGAGCCCATCTCCTTTACGTTAGCAGATAGCGAACGGTGGCTCTGCTGGTATCAGCTCTCGTGTAGGGACAGGTTTCTTCTCCTGTCCATCACCATTTACCTTGTGCTTATATGCACAGTTCTGCTGGAAAAGGAAGGAGAAAGCTTAAGGCATTTTATTTATATATCCTATAGAGCACACACACACAGGCTGCTTTACTTATTTTTAGGGAGCTGCTCCCTACAGCCACCCCTTTTTTTTTTTGCCCGGGGTTGCCAGCAGGAGATTTCAGAGCAGGTCAGGTTATTTAACTAGAAAACATCCTAACAAACAGCCCGTGTTTCCACGCACGCTATCCTCGGTGGTTTATGGGGTCGTAAGCAGCAGTACACGGGCAATAAACTTTTTGACCGTTTGTCACAGGCTTTATGAGGCGGTGCCGGCGAGCGCTCGGCTGGCTCGGGCGTCCCCACGGGGTGCACCCAGCCAGCGGCTCTGCAGAGCCATGGACATCACTTACCCCAGAACAGGCAGCACCCAGCACCTCACTGCAAGCTGGAAACCCTAAAAGACGCCTCTTTTTATCCAGTCCATGCTTTTTTTTTTTTTTCCCCCTGATAAGGCAGAGTCTTGGCTGACCATTGAGTGTGAGAAGGCACCCAGAGCTTCGGGGCCAGAGGATGGAAAGCTGCCTGATCCCACAGCTCCCAGAGCATCGCTGGATAAATACTGGGGGGATCATCCCAGCGTTTCTCTGCTCAGACCCTTCTGCGAGGGGTGGGCGACGGTTTGGCGGCAAGTCCCTGCACCGTGATTATAAGAGGGACCCGTTGTTAAATGATGAGCAGGGTGATGGAGGAAATAATATAAAATGCCATCCTCGGAGTGCACAGCGGGGCAATAAATCGAAGGTGAAATAGTAAATCTCCAAGGAGTTACAGAAACCCAGATACCTACCCTGGTGGAGGTGCGTTTATTGTGGAGCGCTACAAGGTTTTTCTCTTATCTCTAATTTTATAGATCTGTGCAGCTGCAGCAGTCCTTGGATAGGGCACATATTTGAAAATACTATAAATTTCACCTCCTGTTTATTTCAGATTCATTGGCACTCTCTGTCTTTACTATCTCCTGGTATTTTATGCCTCAGTACTCGGCGAAAAAATGCTTTGTTTGCACTAGATCTAATATGAAAACTCTCTCTGACATTTAAACTTTAGTATCAGTTTGCCTACAGTGTTAATATCACTGAAACTGCTTATATGGATTAAATTGCCTACAGTATATAATGCCAAAATATGAACATAGCACATTTACTGATTCAAGCCCTTGAAAGAATTATTACCATTAAAATATTTAAGGTCACCTTTACAAATGCAATAAATCAGGAGGATGTCAAACAGAGAGCGTTTCAAGCTCCCTGACTGGAGTAGCCCACTGGGAGAAGGACGGTGGATTAATTGTCACGTGGAGAGCGGGGTTTGGGGACAACCTTGGGGCTCACAGCCCTCTGAGTGCTCAGGACCAGGGGGACGTGACTGCCCTGCAAGGTGCTTCTCACCCAAATCCCGCTGCTGCGGCGCAAACTCTGAGCCCGGTTCCACCAGCTCTGAAGGTCCTGTGGGAAGAAAGAGCAGCAAACCCTCATTTTTGTCATTAAAGTCAGACGCAGCAGCTCGGTGTGCCCTCGGGAAGCGGAACTGATGAGTAAGAAGATGCCATTTTCATGCAGTCACTTTTCTGCGCAGAACAGCCTATTCATGCTACGGGTCCAGTTCTGCAAAACCCCTTATTGAGGTCAACACAATTTACTGATAATTGAAGGCAGTAGAAAGTTTTGCTTCAGCGAGAAGCGGCAAATCAAACCTATCAGACAATTCTTAAAAAAAAAAAAAGTAAAAAAAAAAAAAATCACCCTTTATTATGCTTTCATCTTAAATATTAGGATTCAGCAAATTTCCTGAGAACAACCACTGTGTAAAACTTTAATCTTTTGAGAGTGGATTGGGACTGTAATTGCAAAACCCAACATCCTTTTCCTGCACCACGTTCCCTCTCTCTGAATGTCAGCATTTACTAGCACATTATAAATCGGGGAGAAATTTGCATTTGGTTATTACTCACGCGTTTATTTGTTTCCAGGTGAGTGTTTTTAATGTTTAGCACAACGCCTGTATCTACAGTGGCCCATCATAATTTACAGCATGAGGAGGCAGAGTAATGCTCATCATCATTTCCTGAGGCAGGCTAGTATGCTTAAAGATACGACTTTCTTTTTAAATTCCACGCAAGCAATTAAATGCAATAATTGATCAATGCCTCATCTATAAAGAGCTTGCCAATGTGAACTGGTGGGAGGTGTCTCGGAGCTTTCAAACCGATGGCCGGTGTGTATTTAACCGGCTCTGCAGGCACGTTAGCTTGGGAGGACTTCATATAGAGTCATATAAATAAAAAAAAATAAAAAAAAAAAAAGCTGAAGGGATTTTTGAAGAGAGGCCTTATAGGCTTAAATGCATAATTCCTTACTCGTGCTGGTTGGCAGTTTCATTATGCATGCAGCAGAGCGCAGCAGTCTGCGTCGCCGACCGTCCTGGCATTCCCGCTCTGCTTGACAGGCGATTCCTTTCTTCTTCCTGCTGCTGCTAAGGGCTGTAATGGGGGCAATTAACCTACCAGTGCTTATTAAGGACGGGCACTCCTCTTAGTAGGTATTTCTGAGCCACCTCGCCACTGCAGCTCCACGAGCAGAGGTGCTGGAGGCTGTTACCACGTACCTTTTCCATCTTGCGCTGTAATGTTAGAAGGGATTCCCTCTGCTATCGGCAGTAAAATATTCTTAAAATTCATATCTTTGTTTCTGAGGGGGAATGGGCAACCCGTCTTTACTGCATTGCGGATTTCTCTCCAGCCCCAGGTGCCTGTTCCCTGTCTCCAAGGGATGTAACTAGTGACCGGTGGCCCCTTCCCCATGGTCCCGTCTCCTTCCCTGTGGTCCCTTCTCCTTCCTCGTGGTCCCGTCTCCTTCCCCGTGGTCCCATCTCCTTCCCCATGGTCCCATCTCCTTCCCCGTGGTCCCATCTCCTTCCCCTCCTGCTAACCCGCACTCCGGCAGCTCTCCCGGATGCACTGTTGGCTCCTGCTTTTCCAAAGACAGCAAAGTTTTCTGATCCGCTCATATAATCTTTGGGGAAACCCGGTGCTCGGCTCCCCATGCTCTCTGCTGTCTCCCCGGCTGGTTTAGGTCCGAATCACGGGGTCAGGTGCTGTAAAAGTGGGTGGTAAGAGACGTCATTGCCACGGCCGCTCAAAGACCAGGTGGGAAAAAATACAGAAGGACAGACAAAACCACGGTGAAGTGGGATGGTTTTCCCAAAGGGTCTTTTCAGATGAAGATGAGCTTTTTGCACTGGCTATCAGGAGACACCTTAACACTTGCTTTACGAGTTATAAAATGCTCTTTGAAGAAGGAAATCTGTCTTTTCCTCGCAAACTTGGGGATGTCATTTAGGCACTTAATCTCTTTTCTGCATCTTCACCAGCACTGATTTTTGGGAGCGCTGGGCACAGGCTGTTCCCATTGACCGTGCGCAGAAACTCCAACCGCACCCAGGGAAATCGGGCAACAGCGTTAGTGCTCTTCTTTCCAGTTTTCTCATAAAAAGAACAGAATTTCCTAAAAAATCCTGCAAGCCCTAAAGAAACTCTGCTGTCACAGGCCAACAACGAGCAGCCCCTGCGCTTCAGCAGATGCTTTGCAGGAGGGATGGCAGCCGAGTCTGGCTGAGCCTTTGCATCTCTGGACTTTCGACTGCTCTATCCGTTAGATTTAACAGTTGGCTAACACATTTGATAATCAAGCGTGTTAATATTTTGCAAGAGCGACTGACAAGCAGATTGTTGTCAAATCAAGGATCCATCAGGCTGAGGATATTGAAGTTGACAGAGCCCAATAATTTACAGCTTTCTCCTTCAACTTCTCATAATTTACGTTCCAGCCACTGAAGGGAAACCTGCAGCCAAAGAAAATTGATGGACTCATCATCCAGACATGACACCCCTGAAACTTCAAATTGCTCTTTTATACACATGTTGCAAAGAGAAATTGTCAATGGGAACTTGTAAAACCCTCGTTTATGGGAATCCTGATGAAGCTGCACCTAACCTGTCCACTCCCATACTTTGCTGGCACTTGCTGGTACATCCTGATTAGTTTCCATTTAATGTTTTCTCTAACCCGGTGACCTGATTGACACTGCAGCCACCAAATCTAAGCTATTAGTTTATATTGCTGTAGGGTCTTAATCCCAAGTGGGTGATATTTTGGTAAAAACAGAAGACACCACGTCACTCGGGTTCAGCCCATCTCTTGTTCTCTGTAGGGTCTTATCAAATGGAACAACCCAGATGCTTATGTTCAGGCTTGGGCTTACATCTCATACTAAAGTCATGCCTTCAAAAATTTGGAAGTTTAGAAGTTTCTCTATTGCACATTGTGCCCCCTGAATGGTCTTCATCAACCAAATATATGTGGAAGTAATTTGCTTTCAAATGCCATAATGTATACCTGTAATCATGGAAATACAGGGTTTAAAAAAATCCTCCTTTCCTTTCTGAGAAAATCAAGAGTTGTTTGTATACATGAAAAAACCCCAGCAAACTGCCAGATATAAAATACGATTACTGGACGTAACAACACTTTACTAAAGGCAGGACAGGGCAGGGGCTGATGTTTCCCAACGGAGTAAAGTCAATTTTAAAGGCATTACGTGCACACTGTTTTTACAATCTGCGTACCCAAATTCATCATTATCATCTGCAGATCTATTTGAGCTCTGGCTAGAAACCTATCTCGAGGTCCAAAGTGAAACTTGGTGTTGACACCAGGCAAGACCTGAAGTTGGTGTCAATGCAGCCGGGCTCTACCCAAAGCCTCCACCAGCCTTGGCGAGAGGCTCAGGTTGGGAAGGGCGGTGGAACTCGCTGCCGTTCCAGAAGCACATCCAGAACCTAAAGAAAAATACCACTGAAAATATTTTCCTAAGAAAGGAAGTCCAGAGAGAGGCAGAAAAAGCACCCCTTTGCTTCAGCAGTAAAATAAAGAGAAGGGAATAAAGGCTTTGGTTTTCTTGCCAGCCCTCAGCTTGGCAAAGCGCTTTAGTACACACGGAACTGCGCGTGGATGTAAATAGACTTACTGACTTTAATAGGACTACCTGCACGTTTAAACAACCTCAGGCTGAAGTACCTTGCTGAACTGAGCTTTAAGATGTGTTTAGGTTTGTTCATGCTGCTTGGGGCTCGTGCCAAGGTGTTCGTATCCGTGCTCATCGCACACAACCGAACGAACCTGTTGAAATGGGATGTTTTACAAGTTTGCCCTATTTTAACTGGGCTGGTCACTCATTGGCTCTGTCGTAAAATTATCATTTATTTCTTAGGACTTTTCTATCCAGGTAGAAAGCTCAGCTCATCACGTGGAAGAGGAGAAATATTCTTACTGTCCAAAAGCGTAAGTCAACAGAAACAGTAAAAAAGCCCATTTCTCTGAAAAGGCAGAATCGCTTCCAGTCTGACGGTACAACCCTGTACCCACTCACACACAGTATATTATGAAAACAAAAGGAAGAATTTGGAAATAATGTGAATGCCATTGGAAATAATAGATACTTAAAACTTATTTCACGGAGCAATTTCCATTTTACTGTAGTGGTCTACACCAACAGCCAAACTGAATCCAGCTGACCTCAAACTTACAACGCTGCCCATTTAAAAAATATTTTTAATAAACACTACCTCGAATTTTTTCAGTACTTCAAAAGAAATAAATGTGAGTTTGGTTTTTTTTAATTTTTAGAGAGTAACTGAGGTGAACCTGCTTCAAAAACATGGTAAACTTCAAATCAAATACCTCAGTTCTAAGAAATCCATTAACCGTTCACATCTAAAACTCATCCTTCAACGTTTCACCCTATAAAGCACATTGTTGTCAATTTTTGTCTTATTTACCCCCTGCTAATAGCTGGGCTCAATTCCAAGAAACTTAAGACAATTGTGGAGAGATGCAGATCTAACATTTTTCAAGTTGACAGCCAATAGTTCTGAGCATTTAATTCCCGAGACGTAAGAATCTCCAAATCCTGCTTTTGTAATTCACCCAGGAAAACACATCAGAGCCAAACTGCGTCTGTGCAGCCTGAGTAAAAATGTTATTGTTTGATCCAAATTGTATCTTTCTTGGCAGATTTGTAGGGATTGATCCTGGCTGACACCGGTGTTTTAATACGAAGCTGAGTACTCAACAGTTCTTGATAAATTAGCATCTGTATCGTAACCGTAGGCGTTCTGTCCTCAGCAGTATATCTTAGGTAAAGGTTCATTTAATTTACTCCTTGTTAAAGTTTAAACAGCTATGCCAAATTCCACCAGACTTGGCATGTGTGACATGACTAATGACTCTGCTAAACTTTGAGTCAAAAGCTTCAGTTTTGAAATGCATCATCTTTATGTATTTGCCCGTCAGCAGCAGCGCAGAGTAAAAAAAATAAATAAATTGTTCCATTTGCTCAGGTTTGAAATTTAAGCAGCTAAACACAGCTCTAAAAGTTGTGCAATATTTATGCATGAATTTGATAAGTGGTTTATGCTCAAAGCAGAAAGCACGAAGGGTCAAGGATGCAGATGGCACTAGGGATCTTCCTCCCCCCTTTAAGAAGATAACACACTGCAGTAGCCCCAAAGCGTTTGCTCGGATACTCCGCGCCGTGGTGCAAAGCACGTGCCTCGGGGCTGAGCTTCAGCCAGCCCGGATCAGGGTGGGTTTGCCTGAACTTTGCGTTGTCCTTCTTCTCGCCTTGCTTTTCTCCTTGTCCTTCTTGTCCTCCTGTAGGTCTTGAGCCACCTATTCTGGTTCAATACGATCTAAATGGAATTATTCATCTTTCTTCCCCAGCCTGATCAGACAGACGAGTATCTAACCATTGTGGAAAACACCACTGCGCTCTCTGCCTTTTGATCCTTTAGCTTGTATTCATGTAATACTGACTTTATATTCACTTGCAAATCTTCCTGTATGTAAGCCTCCAGGCTATGTTTAAGTCCCCCCCCACCTTTTTTTTTTTTTTTCTTCTATCTGCATCATACTGCTAATACATACTCTTCTCTGTTCATCCATACAGCAAACCATCAGCATTTTGTGTCTTGATAGGACCCATATGGACCTCCAGAAGCCACCCAGGCTTCCAGGCAGGTGCAGCCAGAGCAGGCTGCTGAGGAACTGGTCCGCTCGAGCTCTGCACTTTTCCACCTCACCCAGTTCCATGTTGGGAGCCCAACAGTTTCAAAAACACAGTTTTGCACATTCATCCAAATGACCCTACACGTGTGGGAAGAACAACTGAATTCTTCTTTAAATCATTCTGTAAAATTTTCCTTTCCTGGAACGGCTACAGAAAAAATTGTCACAGGTCATATTTATGATGCGCGGGCAATTAATATTTTCCTCGGTATTTTCTTGTACAACACTAATTGCATCCCTGTATTTCATCCCATACTGAAGTTTGCTTTTATGCAGCACTAACACAGATTTGTCCCAGGCCGCAGCTGGAGCATCCTCATGTGGTAGTACTAAAAAAATAAGTAATCACACAATTTTGCAAGTGAGACATTAACTGCTGACATAGGTTTTAGTCCAAATCCTGTGTTTCTGGGACATTTCGTATCAGCAGTTGGAGACTTTGATTGGCATTTTCCTTATTTCAATATCATGAGCTGTATTAATTTTGCATGCTTTGCTCCTTGTACGATTTAGTATCTAGAGAGATTGGACAGGGTTTTCTTCCTGTGTTTACGCAGGTTCATGCTTGTCTGAAACATCTGTGCAGTGCTGTTATCACGTCTGCAAACACAGAGGTTTGGTGTCTCCTGGAGGAGCGTCAAACTCTAGCTTCCATTCCCATCTTGTGGTAAAAAGAAAATATTTTGAAAATTTAACTAAATTAGGGAAAGAATTTATGATTAAATATTCAGGAGCCTACAAAATGTTTTGCTTTGCTTCGTAATGAAATGAAACCTTTGGTTTGGGGGAAAAAGAAAATCGGGATAAATTCTTTCTAGAGGAGAATATGGCCCATCGTGTTTATCTATGAGAAACTTGTCCTTATTCCTGGCCTTGGCAGGAGACTCTGTCTTCAACAACCACTGACTCTTGCTGACTGCACAACTTGGAAAAGGATGTACAAAAATTAATATATTGTTGAAAACCCGCCAGCTGGATGCCTAGCCCACCTCTGGGACTTCCTTCCTTTGATGAAAAATAAATATTTACATTTAAGTAAAACCTTAAATTATTTTTGAATAATTCTTCTGAACAACAGTGCTACTGTACAGCGTGAAAGGCCTCCAAAAAACCGGTTCATTTTATAACTTCAAAGTTTGATGGATATAGTCTAAGTCCAAGATAAAGTACATTTAGGCCAAGAGGTTTGAAAGGTGATCTCTGATCTTAGCGTAGTTCTCCATCATCAGTTAATAAAAATACTTGCCAAGGTATTGAGTATCTGTTGGTCTGTTCCTTTCCAGATAACTGCTTTTATGGGGCTGGTCCAGTTCCTAGTAAAAATCACAAGGGAATTTGGTGCCGCCTTACTGCAAATTTTGTGTATGAAGTAGGAGAGAAAGGGCTGGAAGTTTTAACCGGTGCAAATCAGCATCGTTCTGTTAAAGTCAGCATTTGGAGTCTGTTCCTGGGTATTTGGGGTTTATCAAATAAACTCTTCATTTCCTTGAGGAATGCCAGGACTTCAGAACCAAATGAAAATAAATCTGGTTTCTGCTGAAAGCCAGCATTTGTCAAAATCATTCTTAAAATCCAGTATTGCAAGGTGCAGAGATATTTAAGCACCATCAGCTATACCTTGGCTTACATTATACCACAGAAAATATAAGCAATCCAATTGATATTAATACCTTGATTTAACCGAATATACTGCTGAAAGAGTGGTTAAATTTGCCCTTCAGGTCTAGGTATATTGGCATAAAAATCAAGAAGATTAACGTCTCTATAAACATCTCATTGGAGATCTTAAAATCCTTAATAAAGCCAACAATACTGAATAGTTTTCTGTGGTCTCCAGTAACCCATGAGCCAAAAGAGCCGATACAATAGGTCCTGAGCTCACTGTGCTGAGTGAATGAGAAGGATGCCCCGTGGCATCAGAGATAAACCGTATAAAAGACTTTCTGCCGCTGCAGAGAGATGGCTCAAGGAATCAGGCACCAGATAAGAAACGCAACGTCTACTGTTTTCCTCTGCAGCAGTTGTATCATGTGTGTGTGGCATGTTCATGGTGGTTGGGCACCTGTTCCCATTAAACAGCCTTTGGTCCTATCAGGTCTTTACTAAAACTAAGATAGGTTTTCTCTCTAGGAACATGAACGCTAACCTCAGAAATATTTCTTGCTATCATAGACAGGTTCCTTCTCCTTATCTCACTGTAGTGTATTCTCATAGCAGAATCATCGTTAAATGAAGCTCGAAGATGAATCACGAAGAAAAGGTCAAATTTCTCTTCCTGGAGATTCGGAAAACTTATATATTTCTTACCATTGGGTTAAATGATCAAGATTTTATATGGGTAGTTTCTGAATAGCATTTATGGATCTCTGAAAGGTCATGGGACTCGCAGGTTGCTGGGTGTATGGATTGTTTGTGAAATAATTGCCAGTTTGAAGAATTTATAGAGCTCCTGCCCAAGAAGAGAATCAGGTTGTGGGTGGTGACAGTTAGATATCGCTGTAGGGAACCATCAGCAGAACTGCATCTAACAGGAAAGCTGCTCAAAGGGATGGAGATCCTGCTTTGCATCTTGCTCCTCTCCCAGCAACAGGGATGTCGTGTTTCTCTGTTGGACGCCGGAGAGTCTATCATCCCAAAGACAACGTCCATCATCCCAAAGACAGTGCCCAAACCTAGCTCTTATTCCCACAGCCAAAGCCTTGGAATATCTCCTTAATTAATTACATTTATTAAATACCTGCCATATAACGTGAAAACAACACAATGACAACCCATTATCTAGGATAAGAATAACACAGCAATTTTGGATCAACTCTGTTGTCCTAACTCATAAAGGTTGTACACCCACGGCAGGCAGGTAACGTGGGTGGGCACGGCTTTGGTACGCATCATCACACCAGTCACACCGTGGCATCACTCTCAGTCCGCACCAGGTACAAAGAGATCAAGACGCACCAGCAACAACCCCCTGGCAGCAGAATAACAAATATTAAGCAGTTTCAAACGTTATTTTTCAGCTAAAGGAGTGAAAGGAGATAGCTGACCACTGACTTGTTATGTCAACATGTCACACGCAGCAGTGTCCCTCCAGGACATAGCCCTGCTGGTGACAAACAGCTTTGCTGTTAAATGCCAGCTGAAAATCTGGTCCACAGCACTCATGGTTTAGGTTTCTTTCCACCCATCCCTACACGTTGGCCATTTAACCCCTTGGGGGTTTGCGGTAGATTTTTTCCTCCCCTCAGGTTCAAGGAACGGGATTGAACACATGTAAACTAATTTAAAATTCGTATTCAGATTAGTATATATTGCTTGCATGTGTATGCATATATGCACAGGCAGACAACATATCATCTAAATGTGTGTGTGTGTGTGCTGGAGACAAAAGGCACTTGCAAAATACATGTAGAGTTCAACGCTCTCTTGCACAAAAAAGAAATTTCCTGAAACAACACATCTGAAATACCCTTACAGATGTTTCTCTGCATTACCAAAAAAACCTGTCCCCTGAGCTAAAATGAAAATTGATTTTGAAAAAAAGCTGAAGGATATGAGTGGATCATCATAATTGGATCAACATGCTCCAAAAGCTTCAGGCTACTTCGACTTCATTTCTTAGCTGACAGCTTTCTTTTGGAATTCTTCAAACCAAACACAAATGGTTTGATTGCAATATGTGAAACATTTGACCATCATATCCTTGACAGTCAGTCCGCTGCAGGGGAGATTTGATAACTGTTGTCAAATTCATAACAGCCAGTCTAATCCACAGAACCAACAAAAAAACACAGGAGCTGCTTCAACAAAAACAGAGACTATATTAATGTAAAATGACACCATTTATAGGGAAAATATAGAAAAAGGCTGCATTGGGTCTTTTCCAAACAGCCTTGCAACAAATCTTATTGGTCCTTAATTGGTAAGTACAAATTAGGGACGTTAAAAATCGACTCAGCTTTCCGTCCAACAGTCACGTGAGAAATTAAAGCGGCGACAACTGCCAGTCACTCAGACTGAGCATGCACTGGTTTACGGACAGTACCGTCTGCCTAGATTAGAGCTAAATTATTCCCCCCCCCAAAAAAAAAAAGGGGTGTTGAAGGGTATACATTGGGGCGACTGGCAAGTCTACACAGCTCAATACGTTTTCCAGCATTAAATGGATGAAAGAAACATGAAAGCCATGTAAAAAAAGGGATGGAATAAAATGTAATGGTATCTTTGCTGTTTATTTGTATGACAGGAAAAAAAGGGAATATTGGAGCACTAATTGGTAGAAAAGAATTGAAGGCTATCATGGATAAACTAATTACTGGGTGGCAATATTGTACTAAACATCTAGTAAGAGGAGTTTTAATAAGTACATGCTTTCAAAAGTTGAAGCGTCACGATCTTTATCAAAATTTTATGGAAGATTTAATTCATAGTCCTGGAAACAGCATTTTAGGAGAAAATATGCTTGGTTCTCACTGTGGTTACGCAGGGTTAGGCAGGAATGCAACTCAGGAGCTTGTTCCTCAGCAAGTACAAATTAATTTTACTTAACAAACCCTTTTTGCTGACAGATCTCAATCTCTCAGTCTCTATCAGAGCCAGCTATAGGGAAAGCCATAACTATAAAACAAATTCCTCTCTGCAGGGAGGTTTCCAACACTTGACTTTACCAACACCGACCTACTGCAAGATGCATGGTTAATATTACTCCTCGGTGCAAGGACTCTACTCCCAGGCCTTCCTCCTTTTCTCTTTGGCCATGCCCACAATAAACATATTTAGTCCAGAGTTTTCCCTCACACGATTATGGCTCGGCAGTGGTATGGTTTGGGGTGCTTTTTTTTTACCCCCACATTCTTTTATCTGTTTCTCTCTCTGAAAACTCAGGAAGCAAAAGGGATAAAGTTTAACGACTGTTCACAGTTCAGTGTCCTGCAAAATTAGAGAAACATCTGGAAGTTATTTTTGCTTCAGAATAATTTTTAACTGACTAAATGGTCTCATCTGTGGTGCTGTGTAGGCTTATCGACACCGGAGAGCTAGCAGTAGTTCTCTCTCCTACCTGAAATACACCACACATCAGATTCCAAGGGATTTCTAGCTCCTTAAATCCTCTGGATCTTTTTTTTTTTTTTTTCCATTTAGGAACAGCATTCATTAAACAACTATAAAACTAAATTAAGAGAAAGCAATAACATCTGATTAGAGCCAAGCAAAAAAAACCAAAAAAAACCCCAAAAAACAAAAAAATCAATAGCTCAGCATGAACAACTAAGTAATAGAAAAATATTCCAGAGGCTTCCAAAAGAGGAGTTTTAGCACAAAAATCTTGGCTTGTGGGAAAAGAGATGTTATCTGAGCTGGAATTTGGTTTGAACAACTGGGATTAATATATCTGCGTTCTTTAATTCCTTCTTTAGCTCCAACTGCCAAGCATTTTCCATTTCTAGCACTAAACCGCGGTGCGGTATAGCGGTGCAACGTTACCCAGTTCGCGTCTCCCCACCTGGGCTGCGTGTCACCGGCGAGGAAAGGACGCATTTTCATTTCTGGTGGCCTTGTGCAGGTACCCTGCCCTGCAGCCCCGGCTGGGCGAGCTCCTCTCTGCTGCCCCTTTTGGGGGGGGGGGGCCAGCCTCGTAGCTGGACTCTTGCAGATCGAAGATTAGGACTGTCAAATGCAAATACAATTAAGTTTTGACATTCCTTGGGAATTTCAGACAAGAATAGCACCCAGGGTAAGGAAACAGGGCTATAGCAAATGATTTTCTTAAGCTCTCTATACCTTATTAGAAAGCGCGTAGCCAAAAATTTGGTACTGCAGGGTTAAGCATTTGGGGATATGAGTATGACAACTATTTCTGACGCAATAATACTGAGAAATAGTTTTATCTGGAGTAAAAAGAGATTTGTGGGAAGAGCTGATTTTTTTCTTATACCGCTGAGCCACGCGGCAGGAAAGCCGTCCACACAGATTCACGTCTAGTATTTTCATAATCTATCTTCATCTGCTCTACTGGATATATTTTCCCTCTTTTCCAATACTCATGTTGTTAGCAAGATCATCTTCCCTCTTTGCTGGATACCCTTACCCTTTGCTCAAGTTACCATGGAATCAAAAAAACACTTACTGGCCTGTCTGCACGTGTTGGAAATCTATTTGATGGCCACGACAGTAGACACGTTTTCAGGTGCAATAAGGTGGGAACTTCTGCTTGGATGTATAGGGACCATATATTTACTCTGCTACAGCACTTATTCTTACCAGATGGCACTAGGAAGGATGATGTTGTGTTTCTGCTCTGGAAAGGAACTTTCTTCCCAAGCAGACGTGATGGCTGTATGAAAAGCCCCAATTTAGACCATGTGCGGAACACATTGCCACACCACCTGAAAACTGTTGGTCTTGGAGAGCGCGTCGTCCTATGAGACTTCAGGGAGCAGACGCAGCACATGACAGGGATTGCCCTGGGAAAGCACGCATTGACTTCACGACAAACGGAGACCAGCAAAGGGTACCCGGAGGAAACCTGAACCTTCAGAAGGAGAACAAAGGCAAAGCAGAGATTGTTTTCCATTGGAAGTCCCAAAGAAAAGTGCCGTATCTCAGTGAGCTTGGCTGGCCAGTGATAATTAAACTGTCTGAACAGCGAAATGGTACATTTTGGTAGATTCAGTCTGCTGCACGCTTTGGCTGGTAGATGAGGAAGGTTATTTGCATTTCAAAGCTGGCCTATATTTTGCTGATAGAGAGTAAATAATGCAACATACATATGTATTCACTGCTTGGAGGTAACAGCAGATCAGATCAAGATACGCCATTCTGTGATGACTTCAACTATGTTGGGTGGTTTTCCCCTGGGTTTTCGAAAGATGTCCCAGTGTCTGGCGAGCTGTGAGATCACCTGCACCCGGAGCAGCCAGGGATGTGTAAGGTGGCAGCGGGGATGGCTGCTGGGTACCCACGCCTTCATCTAACAAGTCTGGATGCAGGAAGATTCCCAATGTCCCAAAACCCAACTTAGGGCTGTTCTCTCAACAATGGCATAGATGGATGATTATTTATCCAGAACAATTTATCACATGCATTCTGATGAAAATTAATGATTTGATGATAAACTCTGCTATGAAATTAATTATGCTAAATCCCAGATATTAAATGTAGACCTTGAGAAGCCATAAGCTGTGAGATATCTTTATTTTTGTGGCCTAACAAAGATACATAGTTATCTATATTTCTCCTAGCTTCAGTTAGCTTTCCTCCTACTCAAAATGTAAAATTGATTTGTTGCGTTGGGAAATAAACAACAAGAAATGATGCTTATCTTAGTTTGGTTATATGGCCATGATAAAAATTAATTGGTCACCAAAAATTAGTATTCGATACACGTAACAGTATTAAAAAAAAAAAAAAAAAGACTGCTAAAACATCTACTAAAAATGTACATTTAGAAATCTTATTCTAGAAAGACAATTCACAGCACCAAGTTTACTAAGGTATTATTAAGGTACTCGCTGGAGATGGATATGAGGTCAGGTATCACGGGAGCCTGAGCAAACATTGAGCAGAAATTTAACAAAAGGACTTCAGGTATGAACTCAACACTTCTTTTTTTTTTTTTTTGCTTCACCTGTTTGTATCGCCTCAGAAAGGGCTTTGGGTCATTATGAAGTTTCAGATCCAGGATCTGACACACATGGCACAGACTCCTCCTCCCTTCTGTTCTCCAGAAGCAATTCGGTCTCTGCAGCTCCCTCGCTCAGTGTATATATAACATCAAGAAGAGAAAGCCAGACAACCCATCATGATAAAAGGAGAGACATGAATGCAAATAAAATAATTCCTCAGGAACATATTAATATACCTGCTTTGACTTTTTTTTTTTTTTTAAACCCAAACTTAAAATAATATTTAAATCTTATATAAAATATTCACCTTTTAGGATTTTAGGAACTAAAAGCAGACATCATTTGGGGGAAAGAAAAAGGCAGATATCCAGAGACTGATCAAAGTGTACACCAGTCAGGCAAGCCCTTAGGGGAAATTATTACAACAGATATCAATGATAGCTCCCTCCAATTCTACTTAAGACAGTATGTTAAAACTGTATTTTATACACATAGTGGGAACATCCTATGAGCTTAAGTAACAAACAGAGTTTTGAAGCCAAGGAAATTTAAGATCTCCAGAGAAAGCCATGGTGGCTCCAGAGGAGGTCTCACCAGCCACTATGGGAGTCTGTTCCTCTATCCCTAAACCCTGGTATTTTTCTTTAAAGTCAGAGGAAGTTAGAAACGACACATTTCAGGGCAAAAAAAACCCCCTGCAACTCATGAACCCCCTCTGTATTTTCCTCTTTCTTAAACTGAGAAATTTGTTACTCTTCCTTATGCCTATGGCTCTCACTCATCCGTGCTGCGCCCACCTCTTCCATCCTACCCCACTCTCACCCGGAGCATTCAAACACGGAGACGTCAGGGTTGCATTTCACTGTAGGAGGGACCTTATTCATAAAGGATGAAGCACACGAGGGTGTGAAAGCAGAGCAGCAGAAGCTGAGATACCTGCATCTGTCAGCTAGGAAGGCTGGAGGAGCGGGAAGCTTTTACCCAAATGGGAATAGTTGAAAGAGTTGATGCATCCGAACAGATTTGCCTGTAAGGAACAACCACGAATAAATTGGCTGAATTCAAACGTGTGCCAATCTGTGTGAGCCTAACGAGGCGGTTGTGGTTGATAGCCACCCCTCGCCACTAACCCAAGACCCTCCGGCTGTGGGTCAGTGCTGGACTTTAAATGCTTTTATCTGAAGTAACGGTATCAGAATCCAGCCCGTTGTTGCCCTGCAATAGCAGCTTTCTGCTGCTCAACAACTCGAGTTATATTTATTAACCTTTCATGATTACTAATTTTGCATGCTTGTGGCAACATAGCTGGTATTATAATTACTCTTTTAGGGTATTAAGGAAAGATCATCCAGAGCCTGGTCTCATTCCTAAATTTGTCCATTTAAAAATCAATATAAGAGAACATTATTTAATAAGTATTACTTAATACAAAGTAAATGAATTAATCCTTTCGCCTTGAACCTGGCTTTCATACACGTATGCAATCATAAGTATCTATTTTGGCAGTTAAATCTTGTCACTCTTGTTGCTGCCCCACGAACCACACAGCAAAGGCTTGCTAAGAGTTGCAATGACCCAGCACGAGGGACAGCAGATACTTGGTCTGTGAGCACTTTAAAAAAACCCATATACTCACAAAGAAAAGAAGACTGATGCAAAAAAGAGGGGGGAAAAAAAAAAAAGAAAAGAAGAGGAAACATTGTACATTAGCAGGAAGCCCCAGCGCTGGGACCCATCAGAGCTCAGTGCCCCTGCCTGGTCCCATCCTGCCATCGTCCCGGCTGCTCCTCCTGCCGCGTGGCTGGGGAAAGTTTTTTTGCCTGAGAGATATTGCTTAAATGCTGAGAATGCAATTCAGAAATCTGTAAGTGTGGAGCATACAGAGTGTCTTATCCTATGTTTGTTTTCCCCACCGCTTTCCTCTCCATAGAGGAGACATTATAAGATGAGAAGATCCATTCTGATTGCAAAGATACAGGGGCACAAACATACACACACACACACACACACACACACACACACACACACGTGTGTGATATATATTATGGTTTTACCGATATGATCTCCTGGAACTTATTTTACTAAGAATTTCCAAATCCATTTTAACCCAAATTAAGAATTCCCTAATCCAGATTAGCGCTGAAAAGCAAAAGTAAACGTAAGCTCAAGACGTCATTTGAAAGGCAATTTGCCAAAGTAAAGGCCCCGTTGCACTGAGAGAGCAAAGGAAAGGGCTTCACTGTAAATAAGAAAGGATTAGGCCCCCAGAAAAGTATTGCTATAGCAACAAAATAATTTATGAGAATACATATAACAAAGCCAGAACCACAGAAATGTGATGGGAAGAGGCTCGCACACGCTTTAATAACATCGCGCTTCCCTTTGTAATAAGTAACACACTGAAAGGAACGAGCGCATTTTCATTTTACGATTTCATTTTTAAACTCCCTTTATCAGCACCATTTGCCAGCTCTCAGTCACCGAAAAAATATTGTGCCCGTCCTGGGCGAAGAGACGGTGTCATTAACAGAGGGAATCCCGCACCAAAAGGCATCTCCCCTCTGACGGATAACCGGGGCTCGACGAAGTTTGTGCAGACGATTCACAAACAGCCTGGGAAGACCCCGCGCGGAAACGCGAGCGATGGCGCGGGGTGCGCAGCCGTTCACCGCGGCCATCAGAAGCTCTCCCGTCCTGGCAGGCAGCCGCTTTTAATGTGCGTTTTGCTAATTGGAGGGTACAACAGTGGTCCGAGGTCCCAGCTGAACAGCTCTTCCAGCTCTGCGGTGGCGCAGGAAAAGCTTTCTGCATCTTCCTTTGGAAGATGGGTTTAAAAGTTAGAAAAATTTATTATCATCACCATTTATCCTTTAAGGCTATAAAAATCTGCCAGTGAAACCCCCCCAGAAGGCTTAATGCATTACCAAAGCACTAATTTTATTCTTCATTATTCCCCCAAACCTACATTCACATCTGAAGCTCCTGCTCTACAGAGAGCTGTTGTTTAATGTATTTCTGTATGTAGATCCTTGACAGAGACCATTTTTCTTGCCTCTCAGGTGGCTCGTATAGCGAGATTTATGTCCATTATGCATAAATTCCTTGCGATATTGCTCCAGCATAATCAGCAGAAAATCTGAGAAAGCACCCACAGCAGCCACAAAACACCGCCAGAGACACTTGGACTCGGGCCACCTTCCTGAAGTCACAGGGACCCTGTTCCCAGTGAAACCAGAGGCTCATCCTGGCCCCGATGGGTCAGAGGGACCACGAGGGTCCCCTCGCCCCGCTGAGCCCCAGCACTGTCCTTGCCTGGCCTGAGCGCAAACGTCACCGCTGAGCGGGACAGCCCAGCTTAGGTACTAAGCCCAGCTTAGGTACTAAAGCCCAAATAAATAAAAATCACTTTTATTACATCTGGCCCTGAATTTCTGTCACCTGAAATAAATAAATAAATAAATAAATAAAAATCACTTTCCGTCCCTAACGCAGCGTCAGCATCATTCTCTCTGGCTTACATTTATTAGCTTTTATTTAGACGCGCCTGAATCCGACCACGTGAATGCCTGGTTCCTTCCTGCCCAGAGCCGGAGACACGCACAGGCTTTTCTTAACGCGCTGGAGGTTGGTTCCAAGGCACATCTGTCTGTCCGCACCGCACCGTCGCTAACCCGACAAGCGTTCCCTCTGTACGGACCGCCTGCCCGCCCTTCTGTGTCATTAGACACGTTCTCCTTTGAATATATTCTTTAGCTGACGCACGAGGGAAATAAAATTAATTCTAGTACTTCTCTTTCGCTAGTCAGGGTGCAGTCAGGAGCCATGGGGAAGCCCAAGTCGAGACTTTGCAGCCAGGGCTAGTCCCACCACCCCAGATAGAGGGGACGACCTCAGCCAAAACGTTTGTATGCAGGAGAGTCAAAAGGAAAGAAAAGGAGAATTTAAGAGTTAAACTCACCCTCAGCTCTTCTCCCTGGGACAGGCGGGAGAGAGAGAAGCGGCCAGGTAAGACATCTCCTGCATCTACGCTTTGCTTCCCTGGCAAGGATCTGCTGACGGTGGCACCTGGGGTGGGACAAGGACAATTCCCCCAGCACCCGCATCGCAGCCCCTGCCCCACCGTCCGCAGGTCTCTGCTATCCCCGGAGCGGTTACCTGAACACGGCGCTTCAGGGAAAAGCCGGAGCATCTTACAGGGCTCACGGCAAGGGGAGATTGCTTTTACAGCAACAACGCGTATTCAGCAAAACCACCAAACAAGGTCTGGCTTCCTGGTAATCGTGGAGTATTTCTTCCTTATTCTAGCCCCAATAAAAATCTTTTGCAGTCAGTTGTCTGTCTTTCCCGTTTGAATGCCAGAGCTCACGGTGGAGCAAAGTCTCTCACTTTGCAGGACAGACGTGTACATAACATCCTGGGGCCCCCAAATCAGCAAAATCTTTCAGCTTCATTTTGAGCGTAAGTATATTCTTCAGTCAGGGTTAATATAAACAAGCAAGTAGTAATTATTATGTAGAGGTTACCTCTATCTGATGTATTCTGGTTTCATAGCATCTGTGAAGTTATCCTGCAAGGCCCAAAGGCTTGGAAGTGTTACGTGAGCTGCATGCAAAGTCTTTGGTATGCGAGCTGGGCATTCAGGAGCTGTTCCTGATTTACACCGCAGTTGATGAAAAAAAATAATTGTACCAAAATTGGTTTTGGCTTTTTCAAAAAATTTGTTAGATTATTTATCAGCAATGCCGCCACTACATCTTTATAGAGATCCTTAGTTTTGCTGACTGAACAACCAGAATTTAAAAAAGATGAATTACTTTCAGGCAATGGGAAATCATCTCAAGGTAAATAATTGCTGTTGTAAAGAGGATTCTTTCCTCCTCCAACAGGGAGCAGCTATGAAGACCCACAAAGCAATTGTCAAGAGGGATGAGATGAACCGCACCAAACTTTGGCCCGTCTAAGAATTGGGCACCCGGTGCCCAGACGATCGTTTAGCACTGCTAATGAACACACTCCTCCGGAAGATGACTCGTCCCATCTCTCAGCTGACTGTCGAGGAAGCCTTAGTCTAAATTTTAGGTGATTAAAGTTGGTGAAATGCATGTCTGTGTCCCCTAATTAAAGCGAGGTCTTTGAGAGCTGTTCTTGATTTCTCACACAAACCCAGCAGTCATTCAAATTACATCAGCTGCCTTTCAATTTCTGCAATTCCCATTCGTGCCTCTAGGAAGACTGTCCTTTATATTTTGATTGAATTTATTGATTTGTATTTATTTATTAGACCTCTCTTCTTCCCAGAGTTTCAGATCAATATCAGGTCAACGGTGGCACAGGACGATTATCACGGCTGCCTGGCCACTAAACAGGGCAGAATTCCCACTGCTCTTATTACTGCAAAAACAGAGAACGCAAACTGTTCAGAAAGTCCACAAAAGCATCAAATTAAGCTGAAAATTCAAAATTCAGCTTGATGAATGCTGTTTAAACACTGTCCCATACCAATTAGATGCTTCTGGTTTTCTATTTCAACAAAACATTGAAATAAAAGCCTAATGTTCCACCCAAGTTTCTTCTTCACTCTCTGCTCTGAGGGACCATGTCCGTGTCCCCATCCTCTCCCTTGTCCCTACGCTACGACTGCATCAGTCAGCAGCAAAGCACCCAGCAGCACCCTCTGGAAGAGCATCTCTTCCCCAGCAGACAGCAGCATCCACCTCCAAAATGCCTAAGGACGCCGCAGAGGAGAGCGACAGGCATCCACCGTGGGTGGGGAGCGCGGGGTACGGCCGGCACGCACCCCTACCCTGCCCGGGGGTGCGGGAGCAGCGTCACCGCTGCCCGTGCCATGGGCACGGCACAAAGACGAGACCGCTTAGACCTTCATCCCTACAGCAAAACCACGTCAGCCCATAGCTCAGCCTCCTCGTAGCCCAGATAGGAGGCAAGAATTTAATTTCTGTCCCAAAACTTTATTACCATAAAACTTCTAACCTGCGTTTTCCACAGGTGCACGCTCTGTATTACACTGCGGCCTCTACAAGCTTAAACACCTCTTTTCTCTGACACAGGCTGACTGCTGAAAGGAGACTTGCAGCGTGCTTAAAGCCTCCTCTGCCAGGGAAAGGTGGGTTTCATCCTCTTTGCGAGCCCCTAGAGGGAGACATGACCCAGATTTTAGGAGGAGGCACGGACGGGAGCCAGGCAGCAGCTCCCGAGATCCCGGCTCCCATGGCGGAGGGATGCTCCCGGTCACAGCTCTGCCGCGAGCCCTCCTCACCGCCTTCGGGATGCGATGGTCGGTGGTACTCGATGGCCTCCTGGAGAGGCGATGGGCAGCGCTGCTCTACAAGGAGCCACGGGAGGAACCCATCGTGAAGCACATCCCATGATATCCTGGATCAAGCATGGGAATGGGAGTGGATGGAAGCCAGGAAGAGGGGTCCCCGGCCAACCCAGGGACGTGGCAGCTCCAACTACTCCCTCCAGGGAAACTTTGGCTATAGTAGCCTACAACGTGCCTCTTTTTTTTAACTAAGTGCACAATGGTCCCCTTTATCTCCTTGTTCACTATAATACTAATATAAAAACTTGAATAAAGAAAAATGATTTTACAATGCCACAAAAAGAACAGGGCTGGATTATCAGTGTATTTGCATGGACAATAAAATATCACCAATTCATGAAGATAAACTACGTAGAAGATTAGTCTGAACTGCCAATTTCTTAAAATGTTTCTCATTTCTTGGTTATGGCTATTTTTGCAAATTTCCCTTTCAGAAATCACATTTCTTTCAAATCAGATCATTGCCCTAGGGTTGTTGACCTTTATTTCGCCCATCTGGAAAACAAATGAAGCAGGAAGGATAACAATATGAGATACTAATCAGAAGTGCTGTTTGTTTTTTTGGAAGCTTGATTTCCAACTTATGTATTTCCCCCTAAAGGCACTGCCAGCAATACACTGGATAACTGCTCTGCAAGGAAAACCGGCAACTTGGCCAAAAGTCTTTTTGTGGCATCTTATCGGTGGTGAAAAGAAGAAGAAAAAAGTGCCAAATGAATAGTAAAAATGAACGTGGATGTGGATGCAACAGAGCGGCTCAAGGGCCAGGTGAGGTACCTTGATATTGCTATTAGAGCCTTTTCATTCCAGCTTTGACCTAAGAAGTTTGACGGGAGGTTGACTAGACAGGTCAGGGCAAACCAACCTATTAATGTTAATTTTGGTCAAAGAGATATGAGAATATTTGTAAACAGAGTTACAAAAATAAGTACACGTGGGGACGGGTTCGTTAATACGGCTGAGCCAGAGGGAAGAAGAAGAGCCGCCAAACGCAGAACAAGGCAAACCAGTTTCGGTTTGTTTTTCTCACTAAGCGACGCTGACTCCCAAGATACGGGCGCAGATGAACAGCGCGTTTTGTTAGACGTGAAGAGGAATTTGTTAATTTGGAGGATCTGAGTCCCGTAGTTCTAACTGGTGAGTTTATGAGTTCAATCATGCTGGAAATAAACCTGATTTGGGGGCATGATAGTAAGGCTTTAAATTTTTTATTATTAGAAATCTGTGGGTAGCAGAATCAATAGTTTTTAGGCAGCTCTGTTAAAAAGGGAATAATACATTTTAGTGTTCATTAAACGCTATTCTTTTCTCAATAATCGGATTGTTTCTCTCATCACTACGTCTCACCCAGGTATTGGATTAACCTTAAAAACCTGTGCAGGTCTTTATGGAAAACCGTTGCCAAAACCCCCCGCAGCAGACCCACGAAACAGCCGTGGCCGAGCACGCGCTACCTGACCATGGATGCAGAAAGGTGGTTTATTTAAAGAGAGCAAGACTAGAACAAGGAAAAGGCTTTGGGGAGATCAGCTCAGCTGCCTTTGGGCCACACCGCTTCCTAACGGGGGCAGAGCCGAAGGGACCAGCGGTGGTTTGTGAGCACCCATGGAGATGCGCACCGAGTTCGAGGCACGCAGCTCTCGGGCTGCGGCACCAAACAGCAGAGCCATTACGTATGCAGCTCCTGTGCCTGCACACAACCTTGAATATCAGAATCTTCTTTGATGATAAATAGTATAAATGGTGGCTAGGACACTGAACTACCAGGGGATCGTTAGTGTCCCCCTGTACACGCCACTGAAGATGAGCAGAAGGGCTATTGGTGCAGTCTCTCCTCTGAAGGACAGACTGCTCGTATCCCATAATAGTAGATTCCATTTAAAAATAGCAAATGATAGTCAGAGGAATAATAAAACCTAGAAAATCATACCAAAACCCAGCAATACATCAAAGCCATTTTAATAGCTCTTAATACAGTCACTGACATAGCTACTGTACTTGCAAGGCTGGATGATGGAACAGGCAGAGGTTTCTGGTTTTATATTCATTTCATCCTAAAAGTTTCTGTTGCTTCTTGCATGTAAATTATAGATAATGATTGTGCTGACAAGAGGTTGCACTTAGCTGACTCCTCCATGAGGTAAAATTGGAAGAAAATACCTGGCTAAAACTTTTCTCATTTTTTCCCCTTGGAAAAAAAAAAAAAAATTAAAAAAAAAAATGACAAGATGCAAGAAGTTAATTGCATAGGGCTTCTTATATCTCTTGGCTGGCTACTGCACCAGTGCCATAACTCAGCGCTTCTGGATACTAAGAGAGGAAACGTTATTTGATGTAGTAGGGGCAATCCCATACTTATCAAATCATCTTGCTTGCCTGTAAAGCTAAGCTCCAATTTATGATGTTTTATGAAGCCACAGATTGAGCTAAGGCTATAAAAATTGGGACTTAATATTCAGGAATAAAAATGCATATAGAACCACTGAAGTGACTTTTTTTTTTTTTTTTTAAAGGACTTGTATCCTACTGGCATTAAATATAACCAGAGAGAGTGACAATAATGGCATGCTGTCCACTGGAGGAAACACAAGACAAACAGCACAGGTTTGCTATTTCTAAACCAGGGGTACTTGCTGCTGCGCATGTATTAAGGCAGAAGGATGGGTCATATAGTAGAACAATGGCTAATAAAGCACCATGCATTGTATGGCCCTCAGCGAGTTTATTTTCATTTTTAAACATTTTCCCTCTGAGAAAGCACAGACAAGTCTCTCCAAGCACATCTGCCTGCCAGACAGGTTGGGTTGTTTGTTTTTTTTTTTTTTCCTTTCAAGTGACCAATCGCACAGAAAGAAATTGAAAATTTACATGCAGCAGTCCTTTCGTTTACTCACCTGAAGAAAAGGATGAGATATTTTTTTTTTAATGTGCTTGAAAAATGAAAGTAAGTAATTTTCTAATCCATTTCTGCACCCTCCAGAACCACCGCTGCATCCGACACACTTTTCCACAACCTCCCCTCCCTGATCTTTTGTTAGAGTCATTAGGAGAAGACACTCGTCTAGACTTCGATTGTATCTTTAAGGCCCTGGTGGATCAAAGCACATAAATACCTGTTTAATGTTAGACACCTATTGAGCAAAACATTGAAGCACTCACCTAACTTCCAAAGGTGCTCGTATGACTTAACGGCTGCTTAAATTACTGCTATGGAGAGATGAGGTTATTTACATGCTTAATCTTATGTGCACAACTGATGTCATCTTCTAAATCAAGGTTGAAAATCCTTAGGAAACATTAACTAAGATGGCAATTATGCAGGTATTGTTTAAAACATCACTTGATTTTTACCTTGAGATTTTGGGATCTAATTAAGAAGCAGGACTGATGTGTTCAAATCTGTCCTGCTGGCTGCCCAAGGGATTTGAGCGCTAACTTGCTTAGGCTCGTTTGAACAGTCCAGCCTTGATCATTAAAGGGATGCGCTCGTGGCAGATGCGGGCACCATGCGGTCTTAAGGAATCTAATGACTTAAAGCAGTGCAACACCTGAAGTCACTTTTAATATGATTTAAAGATATAAAAACGTTCGGTCTCTTAAAGTGTCTTAAGGATATGCACAGATAGCCTCTTTAGGAGCAGCCTGTGCCAGGAAGAAGTTACTCCCCCAGCTGCTCATTAAAACCCGCTTGCTGGAGGTTTTGAACCGATCTGTTGGCAAAGCAGTTCAAATGAGCGCTTTAATTCCCTTCGGGAGGGGAAAAAAAACACCAAAACAATCAGATGGGATAGCTGGTATGGGTAATTCAACAGTTTAAAGCAACCTGGCTGAGAGGAATTAGGAGCATGAGCACACACTAACAGAGGCAACCGCCGGCAGGGAGGATGGCATCGGCTGGTGTGAGCGGGTATCGCCTCCGCTGGCACGCACACCGTGTTCCCATTCCTGTTGCGCGTGGGTCAATCGTTTGTGTACTTAAACTAAAAGCATTCACTACAACATAGGCCCAGAAGCACTTAATATATTGTTTTCAATAGGTTTTCCCTCATTAAATTATGACAGAAATTGCACAAGATCCAGGGAACGGCACAGGGCTCAGGAGACCGGATCCTTCAGACCCGGCATCACTGCCCGTGACTCCTTATGCGACCCCAGCAAAATTGAATAGACTCTTTGAACCATCATTATGAATCCACAAACAAAGTTTCTAGGTAAAACCCCCAGTGACAAGTCCTGTCTGGGGTCGCCATTCCCCGGATCAATTCCTGGCTCTGCCATGCAAGTTCATTTGCACCGAGTTGAAGGTCCACCTGCGGGTGCAGAATCTGTGCACGGCACAAGAGGCATTTGGGGCCACAAGGTTATTTCTCAGTAACAAGCAGATTGTTAGTGAGCAGGTGTCACAAGTAGATTTCAGGTAATATTTTTGTTTCCTGCATTTTAAAATTCGCAATACAGCTGTGTAGTCAGCATTTACAATCCATGATTTCCTTCACACTCTTCCCTGGATCTGACAGGGCTGGTAAAAAAAAAAAAAAAA
>VXBL01005127.1:722990-754197 GCA_013400195.1 Aramus guarauna
GGACCGAAACTGCTCCAGAAAAGCTAATTTCAGGGATTTGTTAACAAAAGAGCATCTTATGTGAGACCGCTGTGGTAATTATCCTACCCTCATTAAGATGGGGCCTCAGCTAGAATGCTGTGTCCCATCTTGATCTCATATTTTTTAAAAAAGGTGCAAAGAAACCAGAAAGAATTAAACAAAGTCCAACTGAGAACAGCAAGAATGGTCAGGGCTGAAGAAGTATGACTCACGGGAATAAGATGATGCTCTTCAGTTTAATAAAAAGAAAATTAGAGAGAGAGATAATTAACAGTCTTCCAGTTGATGAAAGGCTACTGTTTCAAGCATGCTGATTAACTGCCTTCCATGTCCTCCAGAAGAAAAGTCAGAAAGAGATTTTTTTTTTTTTTCCCCCCGCAAAGAAGTTCAGCACACTTGTTTTGAGATTTGAAGACAATTTCCATGCCACAGGAACATACAGGAGATGACTTACACAAGCTTCTTTCCCTCTAGAGAAAGGAGGGCAGGATCAGCACAGCCCTGGTGTTGGAAGCTACTAGAGCTTCCCTTGCTCCAGGTCAGTGGGAGGAGTGGTAAATTCAGAGATAGGAACTATCAAGGGAGAATTACTAATGGTAAAGACAAAAAAAGACCATATTCCCTGTGGAGCAAGAGATGAATTAAAACTAAACGCATCTAACTACCATAATGGTTAAAACACACATTAAAAAACCCTAGAAATGTTGTCAACACACATTTAGAAAGGGTGGGTGGGATCATATATAGAACAATGAGACTTATCTGAAACTCCTGACATATTTTAAGAATTCCCTTTCAGATTTTATCTCCCTTTTACTTTCTGAATTTTTCATCCAGAAATCACATTTTCAATATTTCTTTTGCTTCCATATGAAAAGTACTGAAATTCTGTAATATAATTTTTTATATCAACTTTGAGGAAAAACCCCCAAATTTTACAAGACTTAGAACTAGATCATAACAGGTGGTGACACTGACCTAACTGGAGAACATTTATTGTTACCTTAGTCTCATTGGCTTGATTAAAAAGGATACAACTAATATGTTACTGAAGAAAGTCATAATAATAAAACCCACACTGCTCCACCTCCTCTTACCACAGAGCAGGCGGCCATCTTGCACAACCACGTGCAACCTGCGAGGGAAAGCACCTTGCACAGAGCATCGGGTAGGGACTCGTTGCTTTCCGGTCACCGGCTAGCATTTATTCTCACTGAAATGGGGCAAACTGGTGAGGAATGGGTGAAGCCTCAGCTCCTCCTCCACTCCCACCCCAACCAACGTGCACGGGGTCGTACATCACTCGGGGCGTAGGAGACAGACGCTGCTCTACCTATGGAGTCTGTTGCAAAGCTGCGATTGAGCCTTTAGCTTTTGACGCTACTACCCAACTCTGAAATACGTGTGTATTAAAATATCATCATCTTTTTTTTCTGCTCATTAGAATTATAGATTTAGTTTATTGTTATACTTTCCATAGAGCCTTCTCTTTTTATTAGCATTGTACAATCTGTACAAAAGCAAAATTTAGTCCTTTCAGGGAGCTGAAAAGAAGCAATCTTTTACATGACAAATCCAACATTATCATATGTAAACCTCATTTACTATGTAATGTCTTCCTGTTTCCAGTTCATTAATTGAATGAAACCTATTTTCACATTCTGGTAGGCAGCAGTATTCTCCAACTAACATAAATGGTGCTTTTAGGAGAAAAAAAAAAAAAAAAAAAAAAAAAAAAAAAAAAAAAGAATGTAAATTTTTAAATANGGAGAAAAAAAAAAAAAAAAAGAAAAAAAAAAAAAGAAAGAGATGTAATGCTAAAAAAATATTTAACTTAATGATTGGTCCAAAAATACATAGATTTCTGGGGAAAAAAAAAAAAAAATCACTACCCTTCAGGCTCCAGCCACTGGTTGCTTTTTCTTTTATTTTTGAGAAACAAATATAAAATTGTTTTATCAGATTAGCAACTGCAAAGTAACTGCTTAACCTTTCAAAGTTGAGTGACCATGATTGCATCGCTCTCATCAGCCCAAGAAGCAGGCTGTGGCTCCAGACACAGACCATCCCCGTACACGAAGGAACCACCTTGCTTCGTGCCATGGCTGCAGATGTCCCCAAAATGACAAAACCACTGGATCTGGCACAACACAGCTGTGAATTGCTGAGAGTAGAGATAGTATATGTAGTCCTCTCTTTAGTGATGGAGTACTGATATCTTGGTTGTCATCCTAAAGCTTTCACCACAATGCTCTTCTTTTAGAAGAATATATTTCCATCCCACAAAGTCCTACCAGTGAGAACATCTCAATACACTTACTGTAAATTCCAAGAAAATACCCCAACCATTAAGTCCTCTTCATATATACAGAAAATTTTCAAAGTTCACAGTAAAAATGGCTTCTCCCCAGGGTGAGAGTAAGCCACGAGTCTATTTCTGCACTAGAAAACATAGGTGAATATTTAGAAGTGATACAACAAAAGTGTCGTAGCTATATTAAGATCAGACTACCTAGCTATTAAAAAAATGTTTTATAAACTTCTGTAAAGGTAATTTCTTCTATGCACCTGCCTATGGCTTTGCTTGCCCTGCTTCAGAAAAACCATGGAACTACACCAAAGCTCGGCTTAAAATCTGCCTCAAATTATGTTGCAATCATCCGTTGTTTCCTTATCAAGACATTATCCCACCTGCCTCAGCTGGTTTACCCAAGGCAAAGTTGTGCAGCCTATTTGGATAGAAACTTATTTAGTGAACTGCCACTCTTTAATCTTTATTGTGTATTAAAATGACAGTTGTAATGTCCAACTACACCACTATAGACATGTGTAGAGATACATAACCAAGGAGAGTTCAAATTACAGCTTAATTGACAATACACAACGCTTTTGGAGATTCAAGACTAATGTTTGTAATTGAAAGACACTGACAATTATTTTGTTGGGTTTTCTCACAGGAAAATCTATCGCCCTGAAAGAGCAATAGTAATAAAGCTCCCCATAGCTTCCAGATACGTTCCTTTTGAAAAATAAATATTTTTTTCAGTTCTGCTTAGGTCCAAGGAAACAAAGATTAAACCCAGCTGGAAGGGGACTTACTAAAAACAACTCTTGTTCGGCATTTGCATTAATATGACGTGAACAGTAGGAAAACACCGATGGCATTTATCTACGACACAAAATAAGGCAGCATCACCGGCGCACAGGAGATCAAACCAGAGTAACAGAAAAAGAATGAAACGATGAAGAACAAACTTCAAGGTCTCATGCCCAGCCCACAAGAGAAACTTCTGGGCTGGTTACTGGGGTCTCCGCAGCCCAAAGTGGTGTGTGGACACCGTCAAGGTTTTACAGGGCTTTAGGCTCTGGCACCACCGCTTCATCTGCATATTGTAAACAGGCCAAACAAAACTGATATTAAAATGAGGAAAAAAAAAAAAGGCAATTTAAAATTGCCTACTACAAGCCCTTTTCTTTTTGACCTCAATCCAAAGCCTTTATAAGCCAAAGAAAAGACAAGCTCACAATTAGTGAATATGAACAGTTAATGGGTCTATTCTGAACGAGCTTTTAAATAAAACAATAAGCAAGCCTGGGAAAAAGCAACTTACTGGACTATCTGAGGCCAATTTCTTTTAAGCACAGGTCACGTTGTTTTAAAATCAATTCCTTTTGGCAATAGTTTCATCAGGACTGTGTCATTTCAGAGGGAATGGACCCAAAACCTCTTACTGCCAAATAACTTAATCTTGGTGCATTTGGAACTATTTTTTCTTCAAATAAGCCTAATTCATAATATGGGTGGATTTGTTGTTTTTCTTAACAGAAATGTCCCCTGACAACTGCAAAACCAAATTACACATAGGAAAAAAAATAAAGTTCAGATACAAAGCTTTTTTAAAAAAAAACACAGAGCTATAGAGAACAGCTTGCTAGGAAAAATAAAACTCCAGCCAACTGAAAGGAAAGGAAAACAGAAATAGGCAACTCCAAAATGTTTCTGAATAGCCAGGATGCCAAACGCTGGCAGTTGTTAGAGCAGGCAACGCGAAAATCTATAAAATATTCCCAAGCAGTAATTCCTTTTCCCCTTTTTGGCGTCTCATAGCCTCACCAGAATTCAAATCACAGCTGCAATCCAATACCATAACAAGTGTTTTTATAATCTGATACCGTAATAAGGATTTTTAATCCTATCCAATCGCCAAACAAAAGTCCAAGACGAGGAAGAGGGATGGCAGGAGCATCCCTGTTAGCCAGCACCGAGCACCCGCAGCCTTACCGCCCTTCCACGCTCACCCAGGCTGCGCACGGAGCCCTCTCCTCCTGCTCCCCAGCAGCAGCAGACATGTCCCTCTCCCCCTTCCCACAGCCGATTGCAGCTGAAACAAGGACTCTCCCAGGTGTTTGCCATGAGAGTGAGTAAACAAGTTGCCTTTGTAACCTTTTAGCAGTAGAAGTAAGTAGTGAGAATGATAATAACCACTAGCTATCCTCCAGGATGCCTTAGTTAGAAAATCATCCCTTTACCCATGGCGTAGTTTAAGTGAAGGCATGAAGTGTGCTGATCTTTTTGTTTTAGCATCTAGCGTGCCAGAAGAGTCTGATTAACAGCTTTCCATCCCTATTCAGGCATCTTTGTTAGGAGTAAGCCTTTGCTCTTTTAGATCCTGATCCAAAGCCTTTCAAAGTAATTGAAAAGTCCCCTATTGATGGGAAGGGGTGTGCGCCCTTGCTAATTGTTCCTTTCACATTAGAGTGAAAACAAATTCTTCAGCTTTCATTTTAAATCCATGAAGCTCAATCCCTTGATATATTGGACCCTTATTTTAAGTATGTTGATGAGGAGAGGAGGGGAAGGGGAGGACAAAGCCCAGGACAGAGGGTTGTGCGTAGGCTGGAAGTATGTATGCTATACAGACCAGGCGGTAAGGCTTGACACGTCGCATGGCTTGGATCTTACTATCCAGAAAGGTTCCAAATGTTGCAGGGTTCAGAAGTTCACAGTATGTACAGCATTTGAATACTCGTTGCTCGCCAGCAGACCTGAGCTCAGAAAGCCTCTCTGATGCTCCCCAAGAGCTGCTTCCTGTGGATCACTTGTTTCTCCCAGGAAACTCATTCCTTTTAGTTTGCTGTTCTCCCAAATTGAGGTGTCATCTCTGTTCAAGGCAGAGGCATGGGTGGAGAAAAGCAGGAGGTCTAGAGAGCATGCAAGCTTTGGCATGGGGTATCTCAGTGCCAAAAGGGTTTTGAGAAATTACAAGATGCTTATTCAAGACTGGAAGATGTGGCTGGTGAACTGAAACAGTGAATTCTGATGGAAATTTAAAGTGAAGCACATGTGTTACAGTGATAATGGCATTTTACAAATACCTTAAACAACAAACCCCACAATTAATCTGATTTTTAAGAAAGCTGAGAAGGCGACTTCACAGCACCATCTCCGAGGATGCCAAACCCAAGAAAAGCTCCGTGATGGGGGATAGCTAAAGGCTGCCTTTAAAACCACTAATGCCTTCGCCCTGGGAAGGAGATGAACTGGCTGGAACTAATAGATATTTCCATCTCTAGGTTTAAAAAGCCTATATAAACATAACGATACTAACAAATACAGATCTATAAGGTGTGTGGGGGGTATGAGGTAGCGGTAGCACGTGGCCGATGTTGTGGGAAGCCAGGAGAGAACGTGGTCGGCTGGAGGAGTCCGCAGCCTGTGCGTTTGTGGAGAACAGACCACTCTGGACAAACCATTCATCCCACCATGACATAAATACTGCTATTTTGGCAAAAGAAGAATTCGTAGAGAGAGAAATATATAAAGTGCAATAATAACCTCGAAACATACCTTAAAAAAATGTCTTCTTACGATGAAATAATTTTTCTTCCCTCCACAAAGAGGGATTTCACCCTGGAGTTGTTTCTAGAAGATGGTAAAACATAACAGATGAGTGTTGCCTTGCATAAGGAACACACACATGCATTTAAATCACTTATATTTTACTTTTTTATGATGCAATTGTGAATTGTGTTATTTTGCATTTGTAATTAGAGGTTGAAACAGATGGTAAAGGCTTGGTTTAAAGTGATGTACTGGAGTACGCAGCTCTGTGTATCAGGTCTCGCGCTCCACCGAGTGCTGAGGATGGAAAGCCTTCCAGGAGGTGGTCAAATAACAAAGTGTTTGATGCACATCGACGTGTGCTGAAAAGTACCAGAATGGAGTTTCTGGAAGGTCAAGAAGCATTTATGAAAATCTATTCTTTCTTTTCCAAAAAACAACTGTTACAGTGCTTTCACTACCATGCTCTGATTTTGGCAGTTGGGGTATTTATATTTCAAGAGATCAAACGCTGTATAATTAATATAGCAGGAAGAGAAAAAAAAAGACAAATAATGTGTATAAAATAGCATAAGTGGGTTTACAAATCATATTGCTTGCCGTCTTGGAAGCTGAGGACTTAGAGGAGAAGAAGCTGGCACAGAGACTGAAGTACAGAGAGGTCTCGCACCAGCTGGTCCTTTCGCTGAGGTCGATGAACTTGCACCAGCCAGAACCCTGGACCGGGGCTACTGCTTCGCTGCAAGGCCTGTTGTAAAAGGAATAAAAAGCTATTATTTTTCTGAAGGCTGTTCTTTATGAAACTATTTAGTGATTTCTGTTCATTTTAGCATACCCATGTCCCTGTCACGGAAGATCTGCTGCAGATTATTTGATGGAGTATAATGACCTTTCCAAAGGTCTGACGAGACATCTTACGGAATTCTGCTGCGGGAATATATCAGACCTGTTCCAAACCCCCATAAAGTCAATTAAATAACCCAAATTTACTTTTGTGGCTCTTCTATTAGATTCTTAAATTTCCATTTTGTGATACCCTATAGGTCAAGAGAAGCATTGCTCAGGACAGTGTCAAGTCCATCCTAAGACGCAGTAGCGTTGTTAAGACAAAAAAAACCCAACCCCAAAACGAACCACAAAAATAAAGGTATAAGACATCTCAGCAGCACATGGGGACACAGCCAAGTTTTTTACGCATGCATCAGATTTTGCTCTGAATAGCTTAGTTTTATACAGCTCAGTTAAACCTAGCCAACATCAAGCAGGGGATCAATAATAGCACAAATATGGTCTTTCTGCTCATATTTACAAAGTTATGAAACAGTCTCCAGACAAAGAGAAGACAGACTCGCAACACCGTACTGTTATTCCTTGACAGCAGAAGCAGCATAACTGCAAACCTTGTCAATAATTTGTTTTCCACACAACATCGCTTATAGAGCTAGAAATGCTTCAGACATAAAGAAACCTGAATTTACGTCACTGCTATGAGAACAAAAATGTAACCTGAACTTTGAGAAACCTGAAAATACTGTTCTGTGAGTGTTGAAAGCTGAGCATCAGGGCTGGAAGCAACCCCAGTAGGCTTATTTTCTAGCCTATGGGCAACCACCGTACCCTCTGATGGCTCAACGCTTTTTAAATAGGGTGAGCTAGATCCACCTTTAGTATAGTAAAATCAACAAATGCCGCAACAACCCGAAAAGCTCCATTTTTGTGCTCTAATTTCAGGTCACCAGTGCTATGCAAGGTAAGTAAGGTCTGAAAGCTGCTCAGGTCCTTTCCTCCTGCTTGTTGCTCATGTTCTTGGACTGCAAGACTGACCTTCCCTCAGCCCTCCTCCTCCAAGAGCTCAGAAATGTTTGGGGTAGCTGAGATCAGGTCGGCAATTTCTTTGGCCTTCCTGGAAATTCTGCTGCTAAACCAATTTTTCTAAGCCACCAGGTGACTTAGAAGAGAGTTTGTTGTTTGCATTACAGAGTATTTGTGGTTCTTGGGTGATTAATGCCATCATCACCAGCATCGCTGTATGGCTTAGAGGGCTGTGGGAGCAAAAAGAGGAATGGGACAAGGCTCTGGGTGTAGCCCTGGAGCCTCTGAGTTCAATGGGTGTGCAACTTTTCCAACTCTGTGCCACCATCCCACCATCATTTCAAGGAGACATTATTTTTATCTCATTTAAAGTACTTATAAACTTTTTTCCTCCAGCTTTGAGAAAGCAAATTTGTTGCAGGCAGAGCTAAATCATTCACAGATGGGACAATCTGTAAGCAATCTCACAACCCAGAGGAACTGTATAACTGGAAAAGCATAAACTTCTAAACTACACAGTGGTCACCTTGGGACTGCTTTTGGTGACAAGGATGGCATGTGTTTCTTACTGGAATAACAGGACCATGAACCTGCAATCCTTCCAACCCCAGTCAGGAAAACCCCTCCAGAGCCACCCAAGTGCGTTATTAAATCAACCAGATGAGATCTCATAATAATGAGCTCCTTTAAGTTTTGTCCTTTTGCTACTTTAACGTGATGATAAGATTTTACAGTAAAATACCGATGAGGACATACAAATCTCTTTTGAAAACCGCGCCATCCATTACTGACTGAGGGCTAACTGTTAGCTAGCACATGTATCTTTTTTAACTTGGATATTCAGATTCTGTGAGTCCCCCCCAAAGAACAATGATAAAGATTCTTTTTGTTTAAAATGGGATTTAAAGGGTTTCTCTGACTTTGCTGTGCTCTCTGTGTTTCAGAGTCCCTCTTACAAATGCAGCCCACTGCCTACACTAAAGGGTTAAAAATCTCTTTGAATCTCCCAAAACTGACTTTTTTCTAAGATCTTCAAAAATCTCATTCAGGTTTTTAAAAATTCTTTTGCCGTACAGATATTGGTAGTTGTTAAAACTGTCTAAAGGATGCTATGAGGCCAATGTTGGAGGCTTTTAAAATCGGAGCTTAGAGGCTCAGACTCTGCAGGTTGATTTAAGTTAACCATCACCGAGATTTTTCTTCTTTAGCTTGTGACTTGGTCTGCCAGTACATTTTGGTTTGCTATAGGATGTGCCAATACTTGGTGAATATAAGAGGGTATTTTAGTACACTCCTTGCACTTCTTAAAACACCCTAGAATATTAAACGAGTAAAACTTTTAAAAAAATGTATGATTGCAGTCTTGGATGTTATCAATTCCTATGAAAATGAGAAACAAATCAATCTGATTTTCAAAGGTAATTACACTTTTTAAAAAAATAAAAAAAAATTAATATTGCAAGGGTTGGGTTGTTTTAAACTATCCTGCACTTTCACACCTGGCTAAACTTGCCTGCCCTGGCTGCCTTGCTGATGCAGATGGTCCTCGCAGATGCACGTTGTGCCGTGCAGTTGTGTTGCACAGCCTGGAAGCACGCGTGGAGCTGCTGCAGAGCCGTGCCTGAGCTGGAAAGGCCTCCAGAAAACTCCTCCGGAGGTGCCACGTGCAAGGGTGGCACAGGACGTGCAGGGTGCCTCTGCCCGCAGCACCTCTTCCTTCCCGGTGATCATCCGCAGCCTAGGACAGCACGGGTGTCCATGTGTCACGGATGCTGGAGATGGAAGTGTTCGTGAACTATTTGTAAAAATTTACACAAATAAAATATGGCATTTACTCAGCTAACGAGTCTCTCAGGTACAGATCGCATTTTGCTACTGTAATTAATACTCAGCAGGAATGGTCAAGGAGTGAAATAGAAATGATTGCACTAAGCCACCAACTGTTGCCGCTCTGACTAATAAAAAAAAAAAAGTAAAAAAGTAATAATTGAAAAAAAGATAAGAAAAATGGACAAGAGGAAGGAAATATGAACAAGAAAATTAAGAGCTAAGAACCGAAGTGGGCTGGAGAGGAGAAAGATACAGGAGGCAAGGAGACAGTAATGGATAATAATTTGAACAAGGTGGGGTAAGAGCAGGTTTGCTCTTGCTGCAGCACAAGTGACGAATCTTACCCGAGGTCAGGATCCTGGGGAGAGGAGCCAGGAATTCAAGAGGGCAAAGTAACAAGGGAGATGGGAGGGACAGGAGCTGCCGGCTGGGATGGATTAGGATGGGTTCCCAAACCCCCTCAGCATGACAAGGAGCATCCCCGTACCCCTTCGACATCGCTATTCATTGCAGACCTTTCCATAACTGTCACAAAGCAATGGCATGTTTTCTCACGCATGCTGTTTGAGCTGACAAAACTTTGACAATTTTAGCTATTTCAGTATTGCTAATTGTGATGAGGTACTACTGATAAACTTCTTCAGCACAGTGATGTGTTATCCCAAAGAGCAAGTAGAGTTCACTCAGGAAACTCCAAGCCCTTTCTTACTCCTAGTAGGTCACTTCCTACCAAAAAACAAAGCAAACTCTTTAAATGCACACATATCCAATCAAAAATATATCCCACATACTTACGAGTATCCTGTCAGATGCTTCAAAATCCAGCCGCAAAGTGGTACCTGTAGCTACTGCCTTTGAAGTCCAAATTATCGTACAGTAAACCATGGAGCAGGGATGCAGACTGCCATCATTCACCCACAAGAATCCAAATCCACAAGCTCAAAATCAGGGTCTGGATCGCTGTGCAGGCGCAACGAGGAGTCACGCTGATAATACATGGTTTATATTTGTTATAAGGAACATTCGTTAAAACAGCTTATACAAGAACTGCCAATGTTATCTGCCCTGTTAGGCTGTTACAAGGACGATTTTTAAGATTTCTCAATTATTTTTTCCTTACTAGCAGTGCAATATTTACTCAATGCTCAGATTTAAAATAGCACTCTAGCTGCAGTCTTATAGCTTAGATAGGTTTCTTCACATTTTTTTTAAATACAAAAAGGATCTGAAATAAACAGATCATAAAATCTTCCTATAAATAATATCTGTTTACTATCTTTTGGGACTGGCATGGACAAAGAAATAGAACCAGAATGCCATAAGAACACATTTTCTTTGGGGAATTCATTCACATCTGTTCCTGTATGATGACAGGAGGAAGAGAAATTAAAAAAAAATAATAAAAATATGTAATTTTCAAAAAGAAAAAAATGGCTTGCTCTGATCTTTAACTGAAGGTTCTGATGAGTTTTTATTCTACCTGACCTGATTAGCCCAATTCTAATAAAGACCTAATGAAGAAAGGAGAGACTCATCAGGAAAGTTAACTCCTTTCTGGAAAGACACAGATGGGTTTCTGAAAATAGGTGAGGCTGGAAAATGCACTTGCCTGATTCTTTGTAAATCTTAACGCATCCTTTTCAACATTTATTGATGCATGGTGTGCAGCACTTAGCAAAGGAGCTTCTACTCTCTGTATTCAGTAAAATTTTAACACGTAACATACCGTTGACATGTTATCATCGCTAATGGGCAAGTCACATATCAAACAAAAAGAAATACCCCTTTTCCCTTTGTCTCTGGCATTGACCTTGCTGCTTTGGGGGCAAGAGGGCAGCTGGAGACCTGCTGGTGCCTGGGAGCAGGAGCCCGTCCCAGCAAACTCCTGCAGCATCCACACGAGATAACACGCTCACTGGGTCATCAAACGCACGAGCTGGGCTTATCATCTCACGTGGGAACGGGGTTCGGAGAAGAATGCGAGGTGGTGGATTATTCTGTTTACAGAACCTCTTCACACCCCAAGTACGGTTTCAATTTTCCCTTTGAAATTTAGATCAAACAATGCTGCCAACATCGATTCCTTTCTCCCAAATCGTGGACGTAAGCTGGACTCTGCAGACAGCTTGTGGGATAGCACAGCGATGGAAATACCACTTTGCTTTTTTAAGCTCTATGTGCCTTCAACACAATTCATAACTGCAGTATCTTAGTAATAAAATAAAATTAAAAAAATCAATGTAGAGTCATTGGATTGATAACTAAACAGTATGAAGCTATGAAATGCAAATTAATACTATCATGCCTTTTATAATTTATAATTAATTTACCCTGCACTGGCCTACATATTTTTCCTATTTGTGCAAGAACAGGCCTGATCCAGAACCAAGGGAAATGACTGGGGGCTCTTTTTGACCCTTATCAACAGCATACACAGCAGGTTTCTCAGGAACGTACCGTGCAACCATAGTCTTTATTAAAAATATATATATGTGGATAAAAACAGTCAGAAAGGATACAAGGCTTTCTGCAATGTGATGATATTGTTAACTTTTCTGATTTTTCTATTTCTGGTCTTTATAGAATGGAAAATGATGACATAATTCTGTGATGCAGACCAACATCCTCTATTAAATAGATTAAGATCATCAAGTCTGTTTTGCTTGAATTTCTATAACTTTAGTGCACACCAAAACTAGAAAGCCTGGCCTGGCAAATATTGAGTTCTTTCAAGAGCTATTTATTTCAAAGTTGCAGGGCTGATGAAGGTTTTAAAGTTACAAATTCCTGTTTTTCTTGGAGCAATGTCTTTAAAGACGTGCAAAGAGGGATTTCTCAGCACTATTCAGAAATGGGTCTCAAGTGATTTGCCAGTTTTGAGTACAGAGATTGTTTTCTAATTCAAGCAAACATTTTTTTGGGGGGGAAAAAACAAAAAAGGATGTGAAAAAACGCTCATTAGGAAAACACTAAGAATCTCAGTAGACATATTCAACCAGCTTAATTGATTTCATAGCTGTGTTTTTAGATCCTGGGGCATCAGCAATGTACAGCATTTTTAATATAAGGACAAATGCAAAGGTCATCAATGAAAAAAAAGGAGGTTTTAAAGGGTTTGGAATAAACCCCCAATCAATGGCCCACTAAGACCGTATTCCCAAAGCTGAAGTCATTACTGCTGATTCTCAGATTGCTATACCTTCATTTTTTTGAGATACTTTTCTGGGTCCAGTAGGCTATGGAAATAAGTAGGTCATTCTCACTTAGACCAACAGATATTTAGAAAAACAGATCTATTTACATAGTAGATGGACATATTCACAGGAAACCTTTGATAGATGAACGCAGAGATAAAATTTCTCTGGTTTGCTGGTAGAACTACTATGTGCTATGCATAGAAAATTACCTCTGTGTAAATAATGTATATTTGACTTCACCTTTTGCATATTGATCGCTCTCTGAGTTGCAAATACTTAACTATGTGGAAGTGTATGTAATATGAATAACTTTATTTCAAACTTGCATGTCTTAAGCCATATGTTCACTGATATCTGAGCATAAATCTACTGAAATTTACTATCATATCAGATAGTAAAACTGCAGATCAATAAACCCTACAGTACTTCAGAAGTGCTGAACGTATATTACGTTTGATAGCTTCAGAGACGCGTATTTTCATATATAATTATTTACATACAGGGTCCAAGACCAGGAGATAACCTTAAGCTTTGGTAACATTAACACTTGCAAATAATCATCACTACTGTATCACTCTCACACTCCATAATCTGCTAACATATGTCTACATTTTATATGTGTTTATGTAGTACTTTATATGGAAATGTTTCATTACTGCCCGCAGCAACATGTGGCATTTCTTCAAGAACATTTCAGCACCTTTTACCATGGTTTCTTCAAATGTCTTTCTAATTGTGAGGATTTCATTCTACAAATGTTATCACTGCTCAAGCAGATTAATTTTCTTAACTGCTTAACATGCATGCTCTAGGCATTTCTACAAAATGTAAAATATACAGTACAGAATTAATATAAATAAACTACTACCAGGCTATTATAGATCAGATTTAAAGCAGCGTGGTTGGAGATAACTCCATTTTAAGACTTACAAGTCTTCTTATTGTGACATCATTTAATCTAAAATTTTTCTTTGGCATATAAGGCAATTTTTCAATTATTACTGCACCACTTTCTCTAAACCCAATCATGATGTTCTTAGTTACCAAAACAGTGACTGCTGATGCGGAGTGTTCAAGGTGGAAAGTTTTGTCACAATTCTAGATTTTCTGAATCTCAGTCGATTGAGGTGGTTTTTTTGTTTGTTTTTTTTTTTTCCCCTGGCTTCTGCCTGATCAGGCATCTTCTAAAACTGCACAAAACCTAGTCAGGTGGAGAGACCTCCAGGCAGGTACAGATGCGGAGAAGAAAGTAGCAGCTAATACAAAGGCTCCTGAGCCAGCTCACCGCCAGCTCACCATGGTCACGTTCAACGAGACTGAGACCAGTGACTGCCATTGATGTGTGTGTTATATTGCATTCAGATATCACTCCAAGCCTTCTAAAAATACGGGATATGAAGCTAGCTGGGATGAACGGCTTTCAGGCCAAACTCAATTCTCTCTGTCAAACTCAGAGTAAGCCTGGACTAACTTCTAAAGAACTACAAGGAGGTGAGGTGAATCCAAGCCCCAAGACTTATCTGTTATCTGGTTGGAGACGTCATGAATCTCAGGAAATCGTCATCTGAGTGTATCCTTCCAGCATCCTATTCGCCATCCATCCAGGTCTAAATAGTCTGGTCTTTAGGGAGACATAGGGTTAGCAAAAGAGGAGCTCTGGTTTAAGCTTTAAAGCACAGATACAGGAGTAGGAGATACGGGCACCATCACTGCCCTCACACCCTTGATGCACGCAAGTTCCATCATTTGCTGACATTCATGTGGGCGATATAAAGATTCATCCCATTACATAAAGATCTTCAAGATGGCTAGAAGAAGCAAAACCTGGTAGAAGAGCACAGCAGCCGCCTCCTGACCCCAAAGCTTAACTGTCCATCTCAGCCCTTTCCTGCTGCACTACCTACTCTTGCCCTCAATGCATTCATCTCAGCACTTGGCAAACTACGCAGAAATTTCCTCTTTGCATAAGGAAATAGTACACAGCAATCCTTCTGATAGGAACAAGCTGATTTCTTCTGTAAGGTCCATGGATTATTTTTTTTTTATTTTTTTTAAGCTAGAAGAAATGCAATTTCCCCACTGCGAGGTTTGGTACCGTTACTGTTGGAGAGATGAGTCATTGTTTCTTTCATATATATCATCTGAGTACCTATAACTGTCTCTCATCTAAATGTTAATTGTATCCAACAGAAAGACTTTAAATGAATACTCTGTCAATAACACTGTTATTAATGTTTCTTGATAGGCATGGTTGGAATATTTTGCAAGATCAGAGTCTAATATTTCCTACAGCATCTGCTTCACGTGTTGTGTTATTACATCTACTTTTGATCAAAACCTGCTTGTAAAGTCTCGGTTGTCTTTTTTTTTTTATTATTCTTCTCAAGAATTCCCTTACTGCTAACTTTTGATGAACTATAGTTACTATATGTGTAATAGTAATCCACAATTATTTGGACCAAAAGCCCAAGTTTAGCTGTTAAATTTATATTTTCGAATTGCTCAGCAGCGCATTTTATTGCCTTCACCCCGTGCAGCTGGTATCGTAAGACCTGATGGCAGCAGCGGGTTACAGTGTTAGGCTTGGTTTAGTCATCTGAAGATTTTGATTTATGCCAAAGCTACCTCTGTCTTTCTAAATGACTCTGACATGAATCATTTGGCAGCAATTCCTTGTTTTTGGCCGCTCACCTACCTGAAACAAAGGGAGGCAGAGAGAAGAACCCATGTGTTTGACTAGAAAAATAGACAGAACAGCTTTTCCGTGATGCCCCGTGTGTATAACTGATTGAATTTACCAACCGAGAGGAGCAGCAGCAGCGTGCCAGCCGCAGAGCTGGTGTGCCAGAAACACCTAAGCAACAGGTGGTGGGAGCCTTCCCTTTGACGGAGCCGGCTTCGCTGGGCTGCCGGGAAACATCGGGAAAGTTTAAAGCACACACAGCCCACTTTGTTTGAAAAGAACAAATAACCTATCCAAAGGCTGAAAGCCTCCTCCCCCCTGCCCTTCTCCTCTCCTTTCTCTCTTCCCCCACTGTTTCTTCAGATTTAGTCCTTTTGTTTCTTCTCCTTCAGACATCTGTCCTCTGCCTGGACCGCTGTTCAGAGCGGCTAAAGGACATATATACTACCTTGCGTACGGCACACTTTGATAGTTCACAATGAGACACCAAAGCTGAAAAACACGTAGCTGGGGGGAAGAAAAAAAAAAAAGTTAAATCCCTACTTGAAAACTTGTTTGGTGTTTTCTTATTTCTTAAAGTTATTTTTAAGTGTTTAAACCAGACCAATTATAGTCAGAAACTACTTCACTTAATCCATTCCTTTATCTCCTGGGAAAAATCACCAAAGCAATTCTCAAAATGTTTAAATCCCACAGTGTGCATAAAAGCAGAAAGTAAATCTGCTCCTTCCCAGGCAAACCTTAAGGATTTTACTGACATCTTTAATTAAACTAGCAAATAGGTCGGTTTCTCTTGTATTCTGACCAATACACTGTCAACAAGGAAGGAAAAAAAAATGAAAAGAAGGATTTGTACTGAAAAATAGCACCAGAAACATTTGTATAATCATGATCATGGACTGGAACAGGAATGTAATCAGGAATTATTAAACATTATCAACTACTTCCTGGCAACATATTGTTCGGATAATACTCCTGTAACTACAGTAAAGTTAGTTATGAAATAATTAAACCTGAGAGTTGGAAATAGAAGAAAAAAAAAAACCCACCAACCCTAAAATGCATGAAGCGGTGCAAAAGAAAAGTATGTTTATCTCTGTGAATTTATAAGGGTGGATTTAATTCCAAAAGGGAGAATTGCACAATTGTTATTAGATCAGTAATAAGCACAGATGGCTGGAAAGGAACCGTTCTCCAAGCCATCCTACCATCTCTACCCTGCAGCACTCGCGAAGGAGAAAGCAATACAAAAGTAGAGAGCAGCAGAACTGGGAATTTAATGTTTTTTAAATATAGAAGATTAAGTCTACATCCTCATATGTTATTCATTATCAATAACATTACGGGCAAATTTACCCAACGCAGATTTTAACACATGATTATACAAGCTCATTTCAGAAGTTCTACCCAATGCCACTGGGCAACTTGTCACAATCTCCTGTAGCTATCATCCCCTTACATTTTTTTTTTTCTTTCTTTCTTTCTTCCTGCGTGAGCAAACCAATGTTCCCAGGGATGAAAAGGTTTTCATTGCATCAAAAAGCATGATCCAAAAATCCTGCTCTCAGCTCTGTGGAAGAAGGATTTATGATGCTCAACTAGCAAAGATAGCAATTAGCTAGAATACTCAAGAGCAGAGAGCTTGACAATCTGATGAGTTATTCTTTTGAACTGGGGCAGCAACTCATGCATAAATTTTCTTGTAAACAATTATTACAGGAATGCACTGTAAACACAATTAATCATCTCAAGGTGTTATCTCTAGGTATTTTCCCCACAGATTATGTGCCACTTGCTCAATAAATCAAATTTTAACATAAAGACATCAATAGCTGGTATTATTAATATTCCCATTCAACCAAACATGGTTGGGTAGAAGCTAACAAGCTTTGATTACATTTTGAAAACACAGAAAATATTACATAAAATAGGAAAAAGATGACGTGAATTGTGAAACTTTGAATGAAAATAGGATTAAAGAGGAGGCATATGAATCAGAACATTGGCTCAGATAAAATATGAGTACTTTGTAATTTAAAATGCATTTTCACTGATATGAATTGGAAACAGTATAGTACATCTTATTAATAGGAATATTAAGTTTTACATCATCTTAGATAGGTTCTTCTTACAAAACAGTATTTACAAGAGCCTTACAATAATAGGCTGCCTAATGTTTCCATAAGATCTCTTCTTATGATATATACCAAACACATTTTCAACTATTGTTCATAATTATCAGCTGGGGATTTGAGTATCGGGCAAAAGGAACAAAAGCGTCTAACTCCGTTTCATCTCTTACAGTCCGCAGTGCATTAAACAACGTGCGCTCCAGATTTATTTGAAAACCACCTTTTCAGAAGCCAATCTCTGAGATCCTTTTGGGGATCATCGTATGGACTTTGGCAGGAGTTGAGAGAAAAAAACAGTTCAGAAGAGCAGGGCGACCAGGGCCAGGGGAGAGTCAGATGGAGCAAGGGGGAAAGAAAAGAGGAGTGGAGGGGAGCGGAGGAGGAACACAGGAGGTCAGAGAGCACCGAGGAGCATCCCTCCGGCCTGTCAGCTTTGAAATAGTTTGCAACACGGGGAAGATAGGAGGGGCACAAAAAGAGGCACTGGAGGGGCTCACAAAAACTGCCCGTAAGGATTTTGCCCCCAGGAGACGGGAGAGGAGCAGCGCAGAGGAGCTACCACAGTGGTCTGAAAGGCAGAGGGAACAGAAAGCATCAACATCTGCAGTGTCTGCTCAGTTGTTCCTACTTGTCTTCCAGTCAACATCATTGTTCCTGTTTACAAATGGAAGACATGTTTGCCTGGATTTCTGCTACTCTGCCCCATGCCTTGTGCAGCTGATGACAAAGACGTCAGCTGAGTGAAACAAGTGACAATGGGAGAAGGGGACTTGGGCTTCGGGGTTTCCATGCATTCGGATGAGTTCTGAACTAGCCCCTGTGGGAAGGCTACGGGTGATGCCTGAAGGCAGAGCCCTGGGAGAGAAGAGCAGACTTCACGCCCTTCACCTTGTCTTCCTGTGTGAAACCAAAGATACTACAAGAAGAGGGATACCAAAATTTGCATCTTCTCAGGTTCCTCTGTTGATGGTCCTTTCTTGGTTCCCAGTCATCTGTGACTCTGCAACAAGCAGATTCATTCAATGGTGGGATGGCAAGGACAGTAGGAAGTCTGGGTATTGATTCTCTTTTTCCAGACACTTCTCGGAGACTAGCCCAATGTCGTCTTTCCTCAGATCTCCATATGTTTTGAATCAAGGCCATGGGAGATGAACGCAGATGTTTCAAAGCCTTTTCATCATACCAGTCTGCTTTATTTTCTAGAGATAGTTCATATTGTTTGGTGGTATCCTGCACCATCAGGGGCCATGGTCTTCAAAATTTTCAGAAGTTTGTACACCTCTTCAAGAAGCTGACCATTTTATGACCACGATGCAAGAGATTCATTTTTTCTATTCATTCCCTGAAGCAGGATGATGGAAACCGGCCAACAGACAAATCACACCGAAGTATTGGCCTAATGGTCCCAGAGATTTTTAAATTGATACGATTCAATAAGGGTAGGAGTTCTGAATATATTGCACCACAGAGAGATTTATTCATTGATATGGATAGCCAAATAGCACTGCTGGACAATTATTTAAAAGACGAGGAAGTCACCTTGATATATTTTTTCTGGGGTGTTGCCAATTTTTATTACTATCCGCGGCTGGTGTACTGTATAGCCTGTAAGATAATTTGGTGTCTGTAAAGCTATTGCTTGCAAATGCAACTGAAAATCAATTAAAGGCATAAGCACATTTGTGCATGAGCAGAAAAGGGACATATTTGGAGACATTTGTCCCTTTATGTTCATGGTAGTCCTTACACAGCAAACTTGATCTAACCCGACGCTGGCAAACGTAAGGGAGGCGGCTGAGAGAGTCCATAAAACATGAACAAAGGGGCGCAAAATATACTTGATGAGCTACCTCAGTTCACCTTAGTAAGTTTTCATCATGGCACTATCTGGCATTACTAATGTGCTGCACACCCATCAGCATGGAGCGGTTGAGTTTTCTGCTTATCAATGGCTTCTTTTTCTTTTCGTGTCTGGCAAATTCCTCATAGTGGGTGATTTCCTGTATGCATATCCCATTTATGGTTTGTAGCACTGTATTATGATGAATTTACACTATCAATGAACACTGCTGAAGGGCCTCATTAACTTGTGCAGGCGGCGAATTTGTATTTTTCAAAATGCCACTCTTTCTCTAAAGAAATCTAGCTGACAGTGGCAGTCAAGTACTTGACTGGTTAATAAGGCAGCTCAAAGGAAACAGCTTCACTTCACTGCGAGTTTTTGTCCTTGTTTAATTTCTCCTCCTTTCTCGACAGGTTTTGAGGATGTGCGAAGATAATATATTTCGGTTTTTAATCTCTCAGTCCCGCTGACTACGATGATATAAACAAAAGCAGAAACACAGAAAATTATAGAGATACACTTAAAGCAGAACCGGTAATAAAAAACCTGGGGTTCTGGCTGAGATTTTACTCAGGCAAGCTCTCTACTTGGCATAATTAGGAAGTTTCTTCAAATCCTGCTAAATCCCAGCTCCATTTTTCTATGCCTGCAAAGTGAACAAGATAATCATGCCCATAACGCGGGGCCTAAAAACCTGAAGGCATCAGCACCCAGCCCTCCAGACAGACTGCAACCTGCAAACAGTTCAAAAGAAAGCTTGTCAGACTAGCTGCGACATATGGAGCTACAACGAGAATATTTCCAGATATAGGAAATACCAAGCATTCTGTAAACAGAGTCGTTGGGAGTATTTTTTGTAGAGATATTTTTACGACTGGTAAGTTGCAAGAATCTGTTCGCAATATCTGCGCTCTCTCTCGGTTACCACCTGTGTTTTTCTCAGCAGAACGTGGTTAACATGCAGGCTTCCAACAAGAACTTTTTTTTTTTTAGTCCCGCACTGTGTCTTCCAATACCTCCTAAAAGCTTTGTGGAAGCTGCAGAAACTATGTGGAAATCTTGTTCCTTGAATACGACAATATTTAGCTATCAGAGATCTTTAAACATAGCTAGATGTTGACGAAAGGCGTTGCGGGAACGGCGTCCCTGGGGCTGCGCTGATGCATTAGGAGGAGGTTTTGGCACCAAGATCAGCAGAGCGTGGCCAGACTGGTCCAGGGCGAAGCATCCCTCCCGCAGGACCACGACGACTCGGGACCGCTTCGGCATCAGCCTGCTCATCTCAGAAGGGTCATCCCGCTGCGGTCTGTGCTGGGACGACAGTAGGAGGATGGAAATGGGATATACCAGATATTTTATGTACGGTTAGGAGGGCTGGACTAGGTCAAAAAGACGTACAGGAATGCGGGCTGACACTGTGGAAGAGGCGTACTCGGTGTTGCCTGTGCCATATGGGCAGCAGGAACCACAAACAATGAGGTCAAGCCTGGGAAATGACAGCAACAGGCAAGACAAGATGCATTTTCCTTCAGTCTTAAAACCCAAATCTTAACGTGAAGTGAGTATTTTCACTCTCTCTGCTTAAACATATATGAACACATATATAACAAATATGTCTCTCTCCATACACACATTCCCATATAGATGTAGGTGAAATAAATCTGTAAAACATGAGAAATGACATCCACAAAGGTACATTTTTAGTAACATAGAAGAGAAATGATTGACAGAACAAAGCATATGGAAACGAAGAAGAATCTAACCCACATTTAGATCTAAGAAAAAAATATTTGCCTGAAGGGAAAATATTAATTAGTTTGTCTACATGCAAGATAAAAGTCTGGAAGACATATCCATCAAAAGGCAGCAGAATAAACAGCAAAATGGAAATTATTTGTAAATTGACAGTAAACTTGGCAAACATTGAGGGGGTAAACAAGTTATTTGGCATGCAAAGCACTCAGAAATCACAGCCTCTGTCAGGAGGCATCTGTGCATATATTCACTTATTTGACAGAAATTAACATTTTGCAGAAATCTTTGTTGCATGCTAAAGATTTCTTCACCCTCCTTAATTATTTTAATTGCTGCTTCAAAATGTTCCATATAAACATGAAAAAAGACATTAAAATCCACCAAGTCCAGTTCCACATTATCAATAACACACAGTAACTCTGTACAGGAGTTTAACACAAAACCTACAGAGACATAAAATATTGATAGAAAAGAGCCACATTTGTTTTTTCTTGGTTGAAATTTAACAAACACGCGAAGACGCTCTCAACGTCCTTTCGGTATTATGAAAGGGTTTAAAAGCAAAACACTTTCACAAACAAATGCAATTAATCCAACTGCTTAGAGGCCCAGGGTTATGGAGACCCTTAGTCTTCCATTATTTTGGGAAAACAGTGAGAAAAACCAGCTTGCGCGAGCTGTGTTTGTGCACCCGTAATATGGGTGCAAATTGGAAGTGACCACACCATAGCGAACTCTAACAATAGACTTTTTTTTTCCAACAGTAATTCAAATTAATCTGCACTTTAGCTATGCCCTTTCTCGCCCACGGGCAGGGATGCGCGACCTCCCATCCGCGTCGTCTGACTGCTGAGCGGGTGATGCTGGAAACACCGCCAACCCAGCAAACAACTGGAATCTGACTGGGGAAAAGATGGATAATCCGAAGGTAACGAGCTCAGAGGATTCCTGACGCTACCCTTAGGTCAACAGAGCCACAGGAGACAACTAGTCGCACCAAGAAACCATCGAGAAACAGCACAGAAGGTGACTTGAAGTGAGGCCGTCCTACAGCAACGGGTACTTGAGCCAAGCCCCGTTGATCTCCTGCAAGAAGAGCAGCTGCTGCAATCACTGCCGCACACGTACTGGCCTCGCCACGGGGGGTTAGATGGCAGTTTTACCTTGTTTTGTGTATTCTTTTATCATCGTCATCACTATCATCATCTTCTTTTTTTGTCCTATTAAACTGTCTTTATCTCAACCCACGATTTTTACCTTTTTCTTTTTGATTCTCTCCCCCATCCCACTGAGGGGGGAGCGAGCGAACGGCTGTGTGGTTCTTTCAGCTGCGTTACACCACGACAACTGAAAAATGTGCCGATGTCCCAAATTACTCCAGACTCCGCAAGGGTGGTGGTGGTACTTCACCATTATTTATAGCCATGGATTTATGCGAGAAGTTACATTACAAAGTCAATGTAAAAATGAGATTTTAAAATAGAATCTGAATAATATTTTCTGCAAAACGTAGACGCGCATATTGCACCTGACCCTCACCAAGTATAAATTCACGTAGTTCAAGTAACTGTTTGATATCAGACGGAGATCTGACCCTTTACACTTACACACCATTCCTCTTTATCATGCTGAAGCTGTAACATATATCCACCAGCAGTTTGCAAAAAATGAAGTAGTCCAGAGAAAAATCATAGCTAGAAATCGTGAGCTGGCTCTGGATGCACGAGCTCTTTCTCCCTGTGTTGCTGATTTTCGCACGGGCATGCCAGCCCAGTTTGATTAAAACAGCCATGGCAGGAAGAGCTCGTTCAAACAGAGCTAAGCGCTGAAGGAAATCTCATGTGAGCCCAGATTAAAACCCAACAAAAATCAAAGTGCTAAACTTAGCCAAATCTGAGACAGTTTTTCCTTTTCATTAGAATGAAAAGCAAGTCAAATACTCCCTTTCCTCCAGCAATCCATTTTCCAGGTCAGGTTCCAAAGCCAAAATGTCTTGTTTTCTGTATTATTTTGAAGTATTGTAACATCAAAGTAATTTGAGTCGCTGTCAGGCTAGATGCCTGTGATTCAAGTCATTCGCAGCTAGGCAAGGGCTGTGGTTTCTGCAAATGTAACAATGGCAAAAGCTTGGAAAACTTTCAAAAATGCCAACGCAACTTTTGATATCGATGTCAGGTATTTAGTAAAGAATCTGGAAATGCAATACTTTTAGGAAAAAGTCCAGAAATGTGACATAACAAAACAAAATCAACAGGAAATACATAATAAACCAAAAATTATTTGTACTTCTGTGATGCCTCTATAAATACTGAACTGTAATAAGTTTTGGCGTAGCCTCTGCTTTACGTACGACGCATTTCGGGAGGTTCAGTAGCTTTGGCAGGCAGTACTTTATAAGGGTGCTTACTGAGGGAGTTTAGGAGGTGCTGTGGGGAGCTCTATGCGTGGGTACAAACGTGCACGTGGCCATATGATGCTCCGTACAACTCTTGTGAAGTGCAAATAACAGCAAACACTCTCCCCTGATATTCTTCGCTCAAAAGCCAAGCGAAGGGTTCATTGGTTTTATCCGAGAATCCTTTCTCCGCTCCTAGACCATAAGCCATTGCCACTTTCAAAATGAAACCACACCATTTTCTTACCTTCAGTCCGAGGCTTGAATTATAGATTAGAAATACTCCTGGTGAGTCCTTAGCAAGTGCAATCTTACAACAGCACCTTCAGATCTGCTGGGAGCTGAGCAAAGTGGGAGCAATTCCCTCGGTCGCTTTCCTAGAACAAACCAATATTTGTTAAGTTTTTTAAATAGCTGAAAACAACAGAAGGACTATAGACAAGCCTAGCATGGTCCACCAGGCACGATGTCCATCACACGCAGCATCCCAGATCTGAAGGTGTCCTCAGTTGTCCCAATTGTCAGGTTCCCAGCAGCAGCCTGTTGCCTTCCAGAAAGGCTCCTGCCCCATCTCATGGAGCATCGTCCTGAATATCCTTAGTCTTCCAGGACTAGGTCTCCATTGGTAATTCTGTCATCTGCTGAGTCCCAGCATTTAAAAAACGATCATTTCAGCTTCACAGGAGATGGATTTAGGACCTTCTGCACTTACCTGGGACTAGCTGTCGTCTGCTGCTGCTGTCTCTTGAACTACAGCAACGCCACCCTGCAGCAGCAAGTCTATTTTACCTATTAAAGCACTGCTGACACGCTTGGCAGATCTCCATCCCCTACAGCCGTATGAAAGACCCAGCGTTCAAAATGGTGAGAATCCATACCTACTGTCTTTTCCACTGACCTTATAGGGCTTTACACCAACTGTGTCAACACCTGCCGGCTGACAGGTACAGGCTTTGTGGATTTGAGCAGCGAGGTTTCACACCACCACAAGGCAAAGCCTGGAGATGTCACCAGGCTTATGAACTATTTAGAGCGCTTTTCACTAGTAAGTTTCAATACATAGGTGTAATCAAAGTTGTGCGTGATTTTGCCACATTTAAAAGCAAAAGGATTGAAAGCATTCTCCAGGTTTTCCCATGTGTACTCAGAAAAGATTATGGAAGAAGTCTGAATAACAAAATAAAATAAAAATTAAAAAATAGGTGAGAATATATTTTGTCCTACAAACTTTGCCTGGGCTCCTGGCTGTTAGTTGGCTCTGTGCTACTCCCTGGGGACATCGCTTCTCTCCCAGCACCACATGGCTACAACTCTACATACCCAATTCCAACACCATCAGAGAAAGAATGAACTTTGATTTTCTCACGCACGATTAGCTGTTACCACTTCTCCAGGAAATTCAGAGTTGATAGGTCTTTGCCCCAGACATTTAACTCAAGAAAGTGTATAGCATTACTGTTAATCCAAACTCCTACTGTAAGTTGAAAGCAGGAGAGTCTACACATAAAATAGTTAACCCCCATACTATAGCTAGACGTCGTAAAATCCACTCTTTCCAGCTAAAAGTTATCGCCGTGCTCTTCTTTCTGAGAAGGTCTAAAGGCAGAAGAGAGGTAAGGCTTGCAGGGAGTGGTTATGTCTTTTATAAGCTCAAGCAGCCTAAGTGGAAAGAGACGGAGAAGCTTGCAGGCGCACAAGGGCACACATGCTCTAAATAATTTATAAGTCTGTTGACAACTCCAAGTCGTGCCATGTGTTATTTTGATACCTTACTGTTCAAATCTATAAAGCTCGTATCTGTCAACTATCAAGCTCTCGCGTGCCCCAAAGCTTGTTCATTTTTTCCATCTATATCAGTCAGTCTAATAAAAGATCTTACCTCACCCTACAGATTTTGCCTCTTGGAAACAATACCGACTTCTTAATGTCATCTCTCCCTGGTCGTGTTTACACCTTGGCTGGTTTACACCACCACTCTGAGTTGTAAAGAACATCCACCGCTACGGGGCTTCTGCAAACCGCTGCGTGTCTAAAATACGTACGTAAAATACATGAATACTATCGAATGTGGAATGACTTAAAACAGATTATGGTTTTCTTTTCCCTAGCAAAAATGTCTTAAATTCATGAGGGAAATATTTGTATTAGTGTTTATCCTTTAAACATGGGAAAGGAAAATATTTGGAGAGAAAAATCTCTTGAAGATACCCCAGTTCTTTTGTATCTTTAGTTTTCAGACCGTCACTCACATTGTTTTTCCTCAGTCAGCTCAACAGACTAATTCTATTTAATCCTTTTCTTTTTATATGTAAAATGATACAGTTTAATGCTCCACAGTTTAATATCTGTGAAGTTTTATCTTTATTTGTTTGGGAAATTTGAGTCAGATACTCACCTACTGTAATTTCCAAAGAACAAACAAATGAAAAAGGGCAGTCCATTTTCATGCAAATCCAGCCAGCTGTTTAGCTCAGGCTGCCCTTGCCTTCTGATGTGAGGATCTGCATAAAAACCAAAGTGGAGATATGATAAAATATAAAAGGCTGACAATAACATGCAAATCGAAATCAGTCATTGGAAAACTGTGGACTCATTGTCATCAAAAGAATTAGGTGGCAGAACAAAACAAAAGAGCCCTACTGATAAAAGTAACTATGGCATGATGGCTTTAAAATCTACAGATTTCTTATACCACAAAGAAAATTGAAATTAAACACCTCTCCAGACTGTCTGCTTTTAATCTTTTCCTTCTGAGCTGCTTCCTGACATATTCTCTGTTAACTTTTTATCAAAGGTCATTTATAATCATATTTCAGAGATAAAATAAAAATTAAAAAAATGCATTTATTTCCTAAGTTTTAATCAAGTGCCCAGAAAAAAAAAAATAAATTCTAAAATAAGCAGATGAACACCAAGCAATGTAGTCCAGACGCACTAAAATAATGAGAGAAAATATTGGTGGCCCCTTACGTTGTCGAGTCTAGAACTGAATTTCTGGGTATAATTTTACTCTCATTTAGACCTATAATTAAATCTGATTTTGAGGTTTGGGTCGTTTTGTGGCCATACGGCCAGAAAACAACAGTGAAGCCCAGAATTCTGATACACAACGAGGCGATGATGGTGACAAGGGGTGTCCCGCAAGGACAAGCAAAGTGTCATTTCCCTGCTAGGTGTACATGAGAATATCCCCATATTTAGGAATCTGTGAGAGTACTTCATTACTTATTGGAAGAATTTCCTGAAAATATTCAGCAAAATATTCATTAGTTTAAAATTTTCTTACTTCCTCACAGAAAGGATTTCTGATAAAACACAATTTTTCATTCCAGAGGAACAATAACAGAATTTCCCCAAAATTCTGAAATATTTTCATAACTAGGCCACCTTAGGTAAAGAAACCTAAGGATTTCTCTGTGAAGCTGAACAGGAAAGAAATTGAGTTTTTACTTTTCTTTGTATTGATATTTCATTTCTGTTGATAGGCTTTTTTTTTGAAAGGATAACATTAAGCAACTTGGTTGGAAAATAAGAGCAGCTATAATTAAGAGATTCAAAAAAGAGCATGAAAATCAGAAGACAGAGGCTTTTAAAGGATGCTGGTAAGCCACTTTTAAACCAGTCTGGTTTTCGTCCGCCAGTAGTAAGCCCAGCTCACTCCAGCAGTAAGCTCAGCTCTGGACTCCCACACCGCCTCCCAGTTAATTTGGATTGGAACCAGTTTCCCGCTGCGGTACACGAACCCTTCTGCGGTTTCCCTGCCTTCCCGTGCTCTCCCCGTCCTCGCGCCTTCGGATGCGGGCGTCAATCAAGCAGCACGGTGCGTGCGAAACTCCCCGGCCATCGCCCGCTCCCGCGGCACAGCCGATCAAAGCGGGAACATCAGCCGCCTTTCAGACCGCACGGCGAAAACCCAGCCTTTCGTTTTATGTCGATACATGCTCATATCAAAAACTAGGGTAAAAGATTGCTAATGCCACACACCAAAGCGCTCGATAGCTAGGAGATGCTGGAATTAAAGGTCCCTCTGCAACTTTAATTTGGCCCTTGCCTGTCTTCGCTATGATGTAGTTGTTAATTACTTGCTCACAGACGGCTTGCTTTTTTTTTTTTTTTTCCAAGAGAAACCCAGTCTCATAAGTACATAGGAATGACTGTGCACGGAAATAAATCTGGATTTTTATTTTGCTACTGTCTAGTTGGTGGATACACAGTGAACGAGCTTAAAGAAGCCATAAAGATAAAAATCTGTGTCACCATTTGAGACTATGTCTATGCCCCAAAATGCGAATCCTATTGCCAGCGCTGAACGATGCTGCATCAGCATCCTGCTGTGTCTGAGCTGATGAGGTTTTGGTGGTGACCATACACGCACGCTGCTTTGGGGACCAAAGCCAGTACTCGGGCACAGCACCGCATCCTGCCACCCGGCACGGCAGCTGCTCTGCTCCAGATGTGCAACAAGTTGCTTAAAAGAAACTGTCCCAGCAGCTGCACCCGTTCACCAAAGAGTTATTAGGGGTAACGGCTGTGAAAAAACAACCCTGGGGCATGTCAGCATCTCCAGCTTGCCAGTTTAGCGGTGCTTTGGAAACACCTTCGATCTCGGCGCCTGATGGCCAATGTGTAAAACGGAGACAACCCATTCCTTCCACAACAACGGGGAACAACTCTACTACTGGTCACACAGGTAGCACAGATCAGTTAGTTGTAAAGAGCCATGATGAAAGCATCGGAGGAAAACCCATGAGGAAAAGCCCAAAGTTTGGATGGTGGTTGGGAAGTAACAGATGATGAGAAGACTGCACTTGCTGGCAGAGGAGGAGGGGCCATTTGAACACATTTTAGTGCCTGCCACGTAACAAAAGCCAATTTACGTGCATTTATGTGCATGCGTACGTATAAATATCTGTATAAATACGGCTGTATTAGCATTTTCTTACTTCTCCATTCTTAACTTTACAACCTTTGTAGTCTTTTGCTATACCTTGTACGCAAACAGCTAACAAGTCCAGACTTAAAAGCATTTATAGCCTGCAGGACCACACAACCTTCCTTTGCTTCACCAGCAAAACTAGGACCTCTTGACCTGCCGTACCACCTCCTGTGCCCCAGCTTACAACGCAATCCACGGCAGTAGCAAGATTTTATACATCACCCATCACTATAGACGTGGAAGGCACAGAATTTGCCAATGTTTCCACAAACCTTCAGCACAGAGAAGGCAATGCTCGGTTTGGTGGGTTCCATATTGTTGTCCCTGAATCAGCAAGGGGTGATCTGAGAGCGGAGGGAAGTGTTTCCCTTCCTCACCTCCTCCGGCACTGCCGATGCACGGCGGGGAGCAGCCCGGCGATGGTACCCGGCTGTAGCAAGAGTCGCTCCGCGTGGGTGCTGCATCTTCACCACGGTCGGCAGGGAACTACGAGGAGAAGGATCAGCCTCGGTGCAGATGGACTCAGCAAGTGCAAACAGATTTTTAACAAGCCTATAAACTGAGCCACGGGAGAATTTTTTGACAAGAACAAAAAACCAAAACAACCAGACAAAAAAGCACACAAGTAGCTCACTACCTGCTCCAAAGCCTGGAGGAACTGGAGCTGCTCAGAAAAATCATTGTAATTTTGAAGTTGGTGAAATAACATTCTTTCCCACAATCTCTTTAAAAAAACCAACCAACCAACCAAACACCCCACCTTATTAATGTAAGAAGAAACTTCTAAAAGATGCTTAATGCACAGCTGGCACAGAAAATGTCACCTCCAACCTTTGAAGCCTGCCAAAACTCCAGGCAGAGTCAAGCAGGGAGTTAAAACACAGAGCACCGGGAACCTGTAACCACTGCAGAGGAGATGCTTCAGGAGCAGCGACGTAAGAGCTACTGCAAATTTTTGAAGGCGAATTGTCCTCAGCCTTGGTGACCGTACGATATCTCTGGCCGACTGATTTTGATTGGGACTGTGAACGCCTGGATCCTTGTCCCTCAGGGTTAGAAATCACCCTGCTGAGGGTTTTCCCGGCAGGAGAAGGTCGATTACGGTGCACAAGAAAGCGAAGCCCTCGGGCATGGCGTGAACAGGCTCAGGAGGACGAGGAGCCCAGGAACACAAAGCCTCTGCGCCCCGACACCAGAACAAGAAGCAGAGTAACCCTGGGACAGCACGGGAGGGAGGTAGAAAAGTTAAAAAAAACCCCAAGGCGTGATGCTTTGGAGATGCTGATGGCGTTGGAGGGAAGGATGCCCCTTCCTTCTGAAGGTCCTGGAGGACCATCTCATACCTGATCAACCTCCATCTCCTCTTCTCTGATTTATCTTTGTCAGCTTTGTGGAGGATTTACAGTTCTTTCAGAAGTGATAGGCAAGTCATTAAGTTTGCTGTAGTAAGAGCAAACGTTGGTTTACTTGAGCACAATTATTTTATTGAAATCTGCTGCCTAACCAGGATTTCAGGAATCATGACTCACACCTCAGGAAATAATGAAATTAACTCCAAACTCAGGAGATTTTAACATAAGAAAGTGACAGATTCTTTTTTTTTTTTTTGGCTTCTGGTGTATAAAACCCAAGGGCATTTGAAACCACTGGACTAGCAACTAACTTTTCCTTTTTCTAACGGAAAACAGAAATTCCCATCCCAGTGCTGGGTCTCAGCAAAGAGGGCTTTAAATAGCCGGTGGGTGGGTGGCAGTAACGTCACAAAATCTGAACCCTGAACTTGTGCACAGTGCAAACCAGTTCTCATGCCCGCGTGTGCATTTATCCAAACCACGCCAGGCACCAAAAATCGCTCCTGTTAGCACCGAGGCCGCTTTGTGATTCACCATGGTGCAGAAGCATCTCGAGGAACTCGAGCAGACCGGCGACCCTTTGTACTGTGCAAAAATATTTCAACGGCAGCAAGAGGGTACACAAATGCTCGGCACTGAAAATAAGTCATTTAGCAATAAGTACATTTTTCTTGTCGTTTGGCACAACATGAAAGTTTTGCGTCGGTTTTTATCCTCCAGATGTGTTCCTAATATTGTCATCGATAGCAGCAGTTAGTATTATACCATTTTAATAGAAAAAAAAACATTTAATAGAAAAAAACCCTCCTATTTTGAACTTTTTAATCTTTTCCTATGTGCCAGAAAGTAGAATAACTAAAGCTTATCTATTTATGCATGTGCCTAAATCTTCAATGCATATATAAATTTAAATCTCATTACACTATAACACACTGCTTTAAAAATACAGAGACATTTTAAGAGTCTGCTACACATTTTTATCAAATAGGGGGACTTAATTTTTATTTTTCTTCCACATAAAGCCAGTGAAATCCTGCATGTTAATACTTCAAGAAAATAAACTTGTGTAAAGATTTGCCTATCCAAAGTACAGTATAATTTAAATTTAAATCCCTTAGAAACCCAAAGCACTGTGTTTATAATACGAGAACAGCGGGCAGTCATGCCCTTGACTGGAGGGCATGTCATCTAGTCCTCTCCTTCTCTGCAAAACCATCAGGCTGGCAGTAGTGACAGATGAACAGCTTACCATTAATTTCTCCTCTTTCATGCCTTCAATCCAAATGGTGCATATTCTCCACAGGGAGGCATCAAGGTCTTTGCCTTTATTTCTCTTGCATACTCACACTGACTTATAAATCAAGTGCAGATAAGAAGAGAGGGCAAATATCAATCTTTTTTTTTTTTTT
>VXBL01005127.1:754234-883595 GCA_013400195.1 Aramus guarauna
GGGGGGAAATATATTTTTTTTTTTTTTTTTCTTTTTTTTTTTTTTCCTGGCCAGTGCCCACTGGCACACTACTGAGCTTTGACTGAAAGGTTCTTCAAATCTTTATGTGATTCATAGGCAAGGGAGCGCTCCGTGAGGACAAAACAACAAAGGAAATCTGGGAGAGAGGATTTGTATATCTTGGCTTATAAATTAGAAGCCTCCTCTCTGCAATGTTTAAATATGGGTTAACAAAAAAAAAAAAGTGAATCTAAGTTGTTATTACTTTATCGAAAAAAAATAAAATCTTTGTGGAATATAAAAATAGGCAGCGCTTCTATGCACACAGCCACTGGAGCAGCTCTAATCAGAATGTTGTATTTTCCCAAAATTGGCTTTCTTTTGGGGGGCATCTCTCCTCTTTGCCACTGAAGAAATTCAATCCCTCAAAACGGATTGGCTTTTACTATTACTTTGCAGCACTAATGATTAGCTTTTGTCTCTCTGAAAAAAAAAAAAAATAAGAAATCTCATTTCCATTTAAAATACAAAGGGCCAGATCTACATCCGTAGAAACCAGCGGAGCTACACGGGCTGCTGATTGACAGTAGATGGAAAATTGTCCCACAATGTTTTTTAAGTACAGTGGAGAGAAGTTTACTAGTTTTTAAACTATATTTTCTTTGAAACTGCTACTGCATCTTTCAAAGTTCAAAGAAAAAAAGATTTTTTCTTATTTTTTTTTAAACTAAGTTTCACAAACCATCTTAGTTTGCAGTGATTTGGGGGGTTCGTTAGCAGCTGACATACTAATTCTGTAACCAACTTGCTAATGCAATGAAGGGACATGGGTCTTCCTTCTCTTGCTCTCTTTTTTTTTTTTTCTTTAAGTGCATCACTAGAAGAATTTTCTATTCAGTTACAATAAATTGATCTTGCATTTAAAACATATATTAAATCATTGGTGTGAGTGATGCAACATTATTATATGTCAGGAAAAAAATCTATATTATGATAGTTGTTGACAAATGATAATATTATTTTCCGGCTAAGCATGAGGTGTTAATGCTGCTAAATGGCTGCAAATGTTGACGTTAAAGGCTGCCTGCTGGCCATTTCCAGGTGACATATCTGGGGATTCGGGGCTATTTCATTTTCCAGCCTTTTTTAAGGCTTCAGGCCCCATCCATAAATTACAGCTGATGACAAAAGTGGAAGCTAACAGTGGCAAAATTAGGCCCACAGGCAAAATAATTATATATACAGCCTTTAGCAGTGAGGGAGAAAGCCATCAATCAGCCCCCAATTATTCACTAGTTAATCAGCTCTGCCCTTCCTTTATTGAAGGGTTACAGTGTAATTAAGTTGGCAGCATCCTTTTAATTCATCAAACATACAACACATGGCGGTGTTTGCTGCAATCAGGGGACACCACCTTTGTGTGCCTGACCCCTAGCACTGCTGTAGGAGAAGAGGAAAAACTTCAGAGGTAAGAGAGACTATTTATGCGAAAGCAAAGGAGCTCCCGGCCAGGCAGCGCCGCGGTCCAGAGCCGCTGCGGAGGGTGGGCAGGGCTTTACCAGCATCCCCGCGTTTCACGGGCGTGATGATCCACGTGCGCGTAAACGCAGCGGGTGCAGCCTCTCCAGAAAACTTAAGAGTGAATCGGGTTATTCCTGTATCGCTTAGGGCAGGCGGTTCTAGACCACCGCATTTAGGGGTGTAACGCCCCGCGTCCCTCTTCCCAGCAATCCCTCTCCGATAACGGGGCGGCAGCGGAGAGCCGAGCATCACTCTCGAGGGTGGATCATCACAGCCAGGCTAGGCGCTTCCAGGCCATCAAACACAGCCAAAGGATACCTTTCTCCAAGAAATAGCTTTGGGGAAACCAAGTTTAAGGAAACAACACGAGCAATTATTTAAAGGCAGCGTGTAGGGTTTTTATCCTCTCAGGTTGAATTCTTATATTATACAGCAGATCAGTATTTTCAGTGGGTTTTGCCAGTACGGAAGTATTTGGACATTGATTTTTTTCTCGCCAGTAATGGAAATGACTCAAGATATTGCACTCTTCTATCCATACTAAATTTTAACTTGTGAATACATGCGATGGCTACAGCATCCGTGTTAGTACGTAAACCCAAATAACACTATCTATTGTGCATGTCTTTTTTTCTCCCCATATATACCTGACCATAAATCTGTTTTCCTGCCACATATACTTCCTGCTCACGGCATCCTTAGAGATGTCGAATGTCCTAAGTGTCCTTACTACCTTGCAGAACAGATACAGAATTATTTATTCACAAACAAACCCTGTATTTCCAACCTGCTTGTAATAATGAAGTTTTCTACAATCGCTGGCTATACTGCACGGTGCGGGCAAACAAACCCAAACCCCTCAACACCTGAATGCACTGGGAATCTCAATGTTCAAGAGCACTGGCTTTTTGGACAAAAATCTTGCTTTCTCTCAAATGAAAAGTGAAAGTGCTGGACACTTTTTAATCATTTTATCCCATTCCACCTGGTTGAAGACACTGGGAAGTTTCTCACTGTTTACCAAAATACCTCTCCCAAAGATGCAAAAAATGACATTTTGTTTTATTTTTGTTGTTTTGGGACATTTTGGGGTTGTTTGGGGTTTTTGGGGGGAGGGGATGACACAACAATCACACCCCTATCCAGAAATCTCTCAAATCCCCAAGAAACCAAGAGCGCAGCCTTGGCCAGGTCTGGCCAACACAGCAGCCCCATCAGCAATCCCTTCTGGACCTTACTCCACTCATTTGCATGTTGTCTGGAACCTAACCAAAGACTTACGATGATGAGCAAACAGGAAAGATACTTGCTGTTCTCCCTCTCAGCAATTTTACCCCATCAGACCCCCTGGAGTACACCAAAATTGCAACATTCCACTTTCTCTAGGGTCGGAAGCTCAGACTAAGAGAGGGAGGAAAGAAGATGGGAACGCTGGCTTTCCTGGCCAGGAGCTGTTACCATCTTAGTGAGCAATGTTGAGTTCCCCCAACAGCTACAGGAACGTGACATCCTTAAATCGCTTTGGCTTTTTCCAGCCACTAAATACCCATTTGGATGACATGCTGCCATTTTAGCCTAGGAATCAGATAATCTGGGATTAGCTGATCAGGTATCAACTGATTAGCTAGATTAGCTAATCAGGGATCTCACCCACAGGTATTTCCGATGCCGATCTCCTCTGCCATGATCCATTTTCTTAACAGTACTGAAGGCCAAAGTGACCCACCGAATGTCAATGTGAGCTACTACAGAATCTGACCCATCAAAGAAATTTGCATAAAGTAAAAGTTACATTCTTCCTAATAAAACACTAGTATTTAACTACTTATTTGTCTCCTAGTTGTACACAGACATCCTTCCACTCTTTGGGTTCTGTTGTTTTGGTTTTTTTTCATTACAGAAACGGGCTGCACAATTTAGATCCTGCATTATCTCAATGTCAATAAGTATCATCTTTTCTTAAAGAAAAAGCATGCCATATTGCAGTCAACCCAAGTCGTAACTCAAGACAACACAATCATGTCATAATATAATTTTATACAATGAGATTGTATCTGTTGTTATTGAGGGTCATTGAGTTCCGTCTGTCAGTGTTATGTTATTGAATAGGTTCAAGTAATAGTTTCTGCTGATTATCAGAAAGTATGTTTAAAAACTGTCACTATGTTTACATCCTTCAGGGTTGCATTTGAATCATGCAGATAAACAGATCAAGCAGTGTAATGCAATGAAGTATAATTCCTGATAGAAACTGGACTTTAAAGTTTATATAAAATTTTCGGGGAAAAAAAAAAAAAAGGACTTTGTACATGCTGGCTCTGTTTTAAATGTAAAAGACTGGATATACATAAAGCAAAGCGCATTTAAATTTCTTGGCATTAAGCACGTAGTGTATTCCCAGATGAAAAACAATGACCAAAAAAGAAAAGCTTCATTATCCACTGTGAAAATTTACACATGAGCAAGAAGAATTTTTTGCAGGTGTATTAATTTCAATTTGAAAAATATTCAAAAATTATTCCAACCCATCAAGTCAACATGGTCAAGGAAAACATTTTTTGTGGACAAAATTCACATTAGGGTAAACTGCCATCTGCAAATTTTAATTATGCAATAAAAAATTTCCTAACAGTGAGTAAGAACGTAAACCACATCATATTTTTTCCTAACTACCTAATTTTTCCATTTTAATATACAATTTAAAATTCATTGCATCTCGGTTAATTAAATAAATTATCCATTTGGAAAAAAGACAATTCAGTGTGCCTACTGGAGCTGAACACAACAGCGCCAGTTGCAATTGTGTATTTTGTTTAATTTGAATAGCGTTTTGTTTTCATATATTTTCTTTTAAGAATATTTTCGTCATGTTCCTATGAACATGTTCACTTTTTCACAGGCAATTTTTAAGTAACAAGATAATGAACACTAAGGAAACACATTTTACGCGCAAATTTCTTCTCTTGGCTGTTTGGCTTAGTTGATATACTAAAGTATAACCAGAAAAAGCAGTAGCGGTCCCACTAGGTTTCCAGTTAAGACGCTGTGCTTTGGTTAAGCACTTGATTTTCCTGTTGCTGGTGAGACATCACCATCTTGTTCAGCATCATCTGGAAGAGTCCTTTCTAATTGCTATTTTCTAGTGGCAACGGTTTTCCTAACAACACAAAGTTATGTATCACGTTGCTCAGAGGTGTAAAATAAAAAAAAATAAAATTAAAAATATGAAAATTTGGTCATCTTCAGTTTTATATAGTTGAGAATAGATCTTGTTTAGGGTACAAGATCACAGTCTCTGTCTGGATAATAATATTTACTTATGCAGAACACCAGATGGATTCAAGGGTATCTAGTTACCAAGATAACTTAGAATCTAAATACATTTTCTATATAGATATATTGAGGACAGAATGGAATTAGAGGGCAAAATGCCTTGAAGCATTCTGGTAACACTCACATGACTCCTCTGTCCTCATTTCAGCTAATAATAGTCTAGAAAAGAGATTATTTGGATTAGTTATGAAAACACAACAATTGATCAATCTTGAAATAATATTGAAGGAGAAATAAACTTCCTCACAGGCCATCCTAAAAGAGGAAAAGCAGACTCAGATGTGGAAGTGAATGACTTTGATTAGCACGCAAGGTGAGAGGTGGTCTCACCGTCCTACGTCACAGCGGCCGTTTCACCACGTCGCATGATTCAAACTTCAGAATAACAGACACAAACATAACGTGAGTTGACAGTGAAAGGAGGCGGAAAACTTTGCATTCTCTTCATATAAACCCAAAGGGGAATATTAAGCAGAAAACCCACCTTCTGTACACAAGACGGTTGTATGGCTGTTAAGAGAGGATTTTTCTTTGCGTTCACACAGCAAGAACTTGTTTCAGCCTAATGCATTAGATTCATTTGTTTTGTCGAGGCCAGCTAATGGGCTGAAGATAAAGTGACTTCCAGGCAGAAAACCTTGTTAATCAAAAACAATTTGGGCCACTTGTACATGTTGTTCTGACTTTCTGAGTAGGAACTTCCATTTTTCACAAGAAACACACACGCGTGCACGAGAAAAAAATTACCACAGATTGCATTTCATTTTTGGACAGCTACTCATAGACTGAATCTGTTAAAGTTTTTATCTGAGATATCACCTATAGACAGTTGTTTCCTCCCTAAAACAAAAGCCTCTTTTCTTGGGAAAAGACTTACTTCTATTTTAAAGGTTATTTCCAAGATGTGGTTATGAATGTATCCACTTAATATATTTTGCAGAAATTTGTGTAACTTGATTTCCTACTGGAAGCCAGGTTCACATCCTGGAGAGAAGAAAACCTGAAGAAAATCACCTAAAACTGTGCTTAAAGCAGAATAATTTTGCATGCTGGGGATGCTTGTGGTACCTTAATGATTGGTACCTTGACAGTTTTAATACATTACCTTAAGAGACGAGGTGGAGGACTATGCCACCGCCAAGGCAGGCACGGGAACAGAATAAGTGGCCAATAAACATTTTGATCTCTTTGGAAATGTCATCTTTTCCACAAATTATTAAGATTGTATGCTGCAATAAAAGACACTCAGGAGGAGAGACTGTTAATATTGAAAACCCAAGCAACGGTAGCTAATGAAGCATTCTAATATTTGTGAGTGAGAAGTAAATGTAAATTTACCAGGGAAATTTATTAAAAGTAAAAGCAGAAAGGTGTTGAAGGCAATAACTTGCATTTGGGTAAAATGCATAAATTAATGAATTCTTCACAGAAGCCTTTTTTTTTTTTTTCCTGATTAATAAATCCTCTCTTACCACTACAGCCCAAACAAAGCCATTAAGAAAAGAGCCAGGCCATAATTCCTCCTTTACCTGTTTACACAGTCACTTGCTTTGCTCTTCTGCTGTATTTGCATTTAATTACGAGGTCAGAGTTAAAACCTTATCACTGTATCTATTCGACTGCTAACGCTTCACTTATGTTTAAACAACGCATTTTTTTCCCCGGAACGAGGCACCTATTAATATATTGATATTATGGCCAGCATCCTCAGACAGAATATTAAACACCACCGCCTCTGAAGCCCACCTTGTACTTGATACTGCTAAGTTCAAGCAGCACACGGGGTTTTTACAGCCTCAGACAAGCGTAGCGGTTGCAGTTATGTCCTCCGGCAGAGAGGCATCGCGTCCCGCGGGGTGACGATGGGACCACCTTGGCACCGGGCTTGGGCTTGCTCCTGAGGGAAAGCAACATGTCGCACACCTCCTTGGCAATGTCTTTCTGGTGGACGTCAGCACGGAGAAGTGCTCGGCAAAAGCCATCCTGGAGGATGCAGGGGATGAGCTTCAAATGCTCCAAATGGAAATCAGGAGAATTGAGCTCCAAAAGGAAACCAGGAGAATGGGAAATGCTAACAGGGCAACGGAAAATACTCCATAACGCCAGTTTCCAAACGACCCCGCAGGAGATGCACACACCAGCTACCTACCACATCTGATTTTTTTTGTCTGCAGTTTTTTGTTGGTTTGGGGATTTGTTTGTTGTTTTGTTTTGGTTTTTTTTTTGTTTGTTTGTTTTTGTTTGGTTTTTTTTTTTTTTTTTAAGAGCGCGGTGCAGTTTACGCTTCGCTGTCTAGCAGTAGCTCACAGCACTAAATCCCTACCCTCTTTTACACGCCAATGTCTGTATTTGCCTTAATTTCTCTTTGTCCTCGGGAAGCAGAGAGGCTGCGTTAAGGCAGGCTGGTGTAGAGCAATAGCAGATTGAACACCGAGCCTGCCTGTGTCCTCTTTCCTTTGCAAATTCAGACAACTCAATTGTCAGATTGTTCATGTTCATCTAGACGTGCGTGAAACTCTTTAGTCTGGGGGTTTAGATCTCCGTCTGTTTATGCTTCCTCAATACCGGGTTAAAATCTCCGAGCAAAAATAAAAATCTGCTTGAAGAGGGAGTAAAGTAAGTCAACAGAAAGTTTTTCACAGTTTCAAATGAATTATTAAATTGCTTTCTGGAGTCCGCAGAAAGAAACCCAAAACTGCCCTTGGGATTTCAAACTCCAGTGAACTTGGTCAGTGCTCTGCATCCCTAACAAGTCTTGTAATCAGACCAAGGGGCTTCTTTGTGGACCTTTTTTTTCTTTTCCACCACTCTAGTAAACACATCTCTTTTTATCCCACTTACTTTTGTTTGCATGGTCCATGTATTTCTTTATCTGTGTTTTCAAATGCTGTTAAACTCCTCTCAGTATTTCTGAAGAAAGTCTGAAACTCAGTAACTCGGTATTCCCGAGGCGATCTGCAATAACAACCAGTGCGGGATTGTAAAGGATACTCGGTCAGGAAAGGGATTTCATTTCTGGTGGGCAATTGCAAACAACAAGGGAAATATTATTTTTTTTAAATTAAGATAAATACCTTAATGGTGTACTATTAAAATAATGTGCCTGGCTTACACAGACCTAAAAAAAAAAAAGAGGCCACTATCAAATTTTCTCTCTTTAGGGATACGCTCTCGTTACCAGTACGGGAACATTAATCACACTGAGACTGCCCGTTGGAGTCACACTTAAAAAACGGTCCCTTTGTCCCCATCTATCTGGAAACACCAGAAAACCTCTTCATCAGCCAGCCAGGGCTGCCAGCACCGCCGCCTCCCAGCTCCTCTCCAATGGCCACTTCATCACGGGGGTAGGAGGAGTGGGATGCAACTTCTCCTTCTTTCCTTAATCCCAGTAACTCAGTTGTTATGTCATCCCCCAAACCGCTGTACACATCTGTAAACACCATCCGCCATGCCCGAACGGGCTTCCTCCTGTACCCACCTCTACCCTGCCCGCCACGGTGCCTTGCTCAGGAGCTTCTCTAGAGTAAGGAGTACAAGGCTAATAACAGAGCAGGATTGGATCGGCTGGAGAAGAAAAACCAAGAGGTGAGCGCAAAGAATTGCGTTTCTGTGAGGAGCCGGCGCGGCACGTTGAGCTCGGGCACGGAGAGATGCAAAGCCGGCGGCGGGCAGGCACCGCAGGTTATGTGAGATCCCGCTGAGGCTGCTCCAGGAGCAGACCCAGGTCCGTGAGTCAATGTGTCGGGGCAAAACTGCCGTGGTAGAGCCTGTCGTACACCTGCACAGTTCTCATTTGGCAGGTGGGCCTCTGGATATAAAATAAAATAAATAACCAACACTGAAAGCAACAGTCCTGTCCTCTATTGTGCGGGTCACATTACTTACATACACTACGTAAGGCAATGAGAAAATAATGATATGCAATAGAGTTAAAAGTGAATGCCTTCATCCTTTTGTTGTTTATCAGTTAACTAAATGACATTATAGAGATGCTTTATGTATTTATTGAAAGGGGCGAAACATCTATCAAAGCTCATTTTAGCTATTGTTACCGCCATCAGACTTGTTCTCTTCTGCCATGAGCTGGAACAGGACTGTCAGCGAGAGATGACTGATATAGGCAAATGATTTTGCATCGTTTGAGATACATACAGAAATATAATCATACCCAAGGTCAAACATTAGAAAAAGGTTGGGCATTTGGGGCAATGAAAGCAATGCTGTCAGATATTGAAATCTCAGCAGGAGATTCAGCTCCATTAAAACTGAATACACAATTACTTTCAGCTTGCTACTTTCCATGCATGTATAACTAGTTTGTTCATCTTGGTGCCCCCTGTGTTAGTCAGAAAAGGTAAGATTTGAATATTTTGAGGAATGGGTATGATACTCCTTTCACAGGAGTCTACGTAAGTGATAAAATGACTATATAATACATATGCAACTGGTGAGTAACTTCAACAATTAATCTGCCTTGCAGAAGCAGACCTAAGAGATATAAGTAAATGGTTCTGCCCGATTATCTTTAAATTCTCTGCAAGTATTTGGATGACTTTATGTGAGTGGCCTTCCAGAAGATGCTCTTTTGGTGACCAGGAAAAGAAACATTCGCTGTGCCGGCCGAGCAGTGCCATCGGAGTGGTACGACAAAAAACAGAACCAAAGGAGAGAAACTCATGAAAGCTCGTCTGGAAAATGAATTGTAAGTGGATATTAAAAATGGCAAAGGAGAAAGATGACGGGAAAAGCTTGTCTCGGATTGGAGATTGCACAGGGAGAGCAGAGAGAAACTGCTGGAGTTACCAGTGTGTTCAAATTTGAGTATGTTCAAAAGCTTCACTAGTTACCCACAGATTGCACAGGGATGAGAGAAAGTCCGTGTGCTTGGCTACTTGTGCTACGCTCTGCCGGGCAATGCATCTGTGATGAGGCACTTCTGATCCTAGAGATGCACGGCCAGCTGCAAACAACAAATATTTGGGGGAAAAAAACATCCTCTTAAGGGGTGTTTTCTCCAAAGCTGGGCTTTTTATCCCAGAGAGAGCACTAGCTCTCTTACTGTTCAGGCATTTCAGACTCCCAGATCAGTGACAGTCCAGTATTGCGTGGTCTCAGGATCAGGCTAAAGAGATAAACCTTCTGATACTGCCCTAGAAACTAAACAATTCTTGTAGTATCAGGGAGATTTCACATTTTTCTGTGCTTTTTTTTTATCTCTGAGATTTCTACACTTGGACTTAAAAAGTAACCTAATATTACAGTTCCAAATTTTAGAGCAAAAACAAAATCCTCATCTTTTTCAACTTACGTGTCCATATTGACGTTAGGAAATTGCATGTGAGATTGAATTATATGCTTATAAAGTTTCTTGTATTGATGGTAGCCACCACAAATCTTCCGTTTATCTTATCTGTGTACTTGATACCATCATTTCCATTTATGAGTATCCGTGTAACATGTAATGCCAGGAACAAAAAAGTAATTGCATTTACCATGTGCTTTTGACACATTAGCATGCAGAGTTCAGGTAAATTAATTTCTAACAGTGCTCCCCAAATTTCTAATTCACACAGAATTTTTCCAGAAGCAACCATTATTAAATAATATGGATTAACACTAGTTTTAGTATTTATTGACATTATAATAAATAAAAAATATCCAGGTTGTGCCCCTCAAGTATTCCAGCATGATGAGCAGTAAGATACTCAGTTACATTTGCAGCTGCAAATACCAAAGAAACGTTGGGAACATCATTTCCCTTTCCCTGCTGAAGCATTTGTTGTCCACCTGCAAAGACTGCAAGGCACTACACTAAAAAACCAAAAACCAAAAACCAAAACAACAACAACAAACTTGAATTTAGGACAAATGGGAAACTACTACTGTTTTACAGATTTCTAACCAGGGTGACTTCTGCCTCCTCTCATTTACAGAGCACCTGGTCCCATGGAGCTACTGCACTCAGTAGGTCCCCAACCACTTTGCGTGTGGTTCTTCTGCTCACGTGTATCCTAAACCGTACGTACCAACAGAAAAGATGGTAAAAGGCTTTTTGAAATGACCCACATCATTCTTTTCTTGTTTTCCTGTGCCAATAATGCAATCCTCCCTAGCCAAAATATCTCACTTCACATACTTGCAGCAAAGATTGCACCAGCCGTAGGACAGTGGCGTGCCACTTACTGGAACCAAAGACGTGCCTTGGGCAGCGCTGACAGTCGGAGGATGCTCCCCATGCCAGAGCAACGTGTTACAAAGATGTGGAGATCCTGAACGCACCCAAGCATCTGGTTTTCTAACCCAATTGGTCTAACACGAGTTGTTTTGCCTCCCTGCGAACTTTGTCTGGTTTACATTACCAACCACCTTCCTCCCCTCTCTCAGGCGGTACCTAAGCAGACCAGGACCCTTACAGTTTCCTCGTGCTTTACAAGAGAAATACAATGAAAAAAATACAGCCTTAATTCCCAGCAGTGTCTCCAGCCACATCTCCTGACCCAGCCCATTCCCTTCTTTCTTCGTGAAGCCTCTTGAGCCAAAACAAGAGAACTATTTAAATCAGAGCGCTTCGGCTAACTAGAAGAATTACAGCAGTTACCCCCACTCCTCTTTCCTGGGGATTCCAGGGACTCAAGTCACGTGCATAAACGTGTGCACACATACGTGTGTGTGCATATGTGTGTGAAAGAGAGAGATCACCTAAAGCATTGATAGAGCAGTCTTTTTTTAATTTTAATTTTATGTTTTACTGCTCCACATGTCCATGGTGTCTAACACATCTCAACGGTCTTTGAAGTTTCCATGCTTTCAAGGTCTCACATCTGTCACACTATCAGTACCCTGCCACAGATGAAAAGAATATAATTATGGATTTAGTGTAATCATTGATTTCTGGGCTCCAAACCATTCAAAGAAAGGTCACAAGTCCACATGGCTGCCCCTTAGGAACAGGATTTGCATCTGACTATTTTATTTAGCTGAAGACACCCCCAATTAAACGTAGAGACTTCTCTTCGGGCTCTGCACCTGAGGCAACTTGAAGACGACGGATCAATCTTCCCCGTGCCAACTGTGCCTTATTTGCACCGAGCTGACACCGCTCCCACCTGTTACAGGCAGCAGCGGTGACTTTTTGCTCGCTCGCCCCCCTTTCATTTGCTAGGCGGCATCTCCCTTTGGAGAACTGCCACGGCAGACGTGGAGGACGTGCATCTGAGGAGCTGCACTTTTGGGAAGGTGGCAGGGCGCCAGAAGATTGTGCCTGAAGCAGGGGAGCTGCTGTCAACCCTTCAAACGTTTAACTTACTGCGGTTCTCGGAGATCCGCAGTGCAGATGTAAAGACATAATTTTGTCCACAGTGTTTGGATTAGCAGTAAATCTACTAATCCAACACAATATCCAAGGGGGCATGGCTAGATCTATGGGTTCATAAATTCACACCACTCCTTTTATTATTCTGGGCCCCAGATGGTTTCGAATGGGCACGGGCATAATGAGATCTTGGAAGACATTATTATATTCTTAGGTCAAAATTCTCAGTCCAATCTCTTTTATCAGGCTCAGAGCCTTTGTGTCCCTGAAGTGCTAATACTTTATGCTGATTGACTATGCAGGCTTCAGTGGGAGCTCACATTATTTTTGATACAATTATTATTATTATTGACAGCAAAAACGCCACAAAAAAAGATTCCCGTTTTACATTACTTATAGTATCATACTGTCCGGAAAATATGATGCCTGAGACCTTCATTAAACTTACGTTTTCGTAACAAAACAGATGAGAGGGGGAAAAGAGGGCAGGATAAAAGTATTATTTTAGTAACAGGAAGACAAAGTATGAGCTTGATCATAAAGACTAGTGAGCTTTATAAATGCATCTTTGAACTGATCGAGGCTTTTTTTTTTTTTTTTTCCTCTTTTTCCCCCCTCCTTTTTTAAATAAATGGTTCTTTTGAACCTGGCAGTTGTAAGGAAGTGAAATAGAACAAACTTTGAAAAGTGTGCTTGTCTGAGTCTCCCTACACCGTATCTGGCTGGGAGTACAGGTGGCCAAGCACAGAAAGTTCCTGCCAATTTCTAAAGTTACACTTTTATCCACTAAACAAGCATCCTGATCCGGGTTACCAAACAGGGCACTCAACAGGAGCCTCAAAGCGCACAGATTAAATATCACTTATTCCACAGCCTGGGCCATCCAGCTTAGTAAAGCTTGATCTAGTACTGTTTCACCCTTTTCCTGTGCTCGCTGGATTTTGGGTAATGGACCTTCCCAGGAGACTACTCTCAGAAAGTATCTTCTTGTAGAAGAGTTGATGCACATGCTTCTATTTTAAAAAGCACATGTTCAGCACATTTTGCTTTTGTGAAATGGAATATGGTTTAAGTTTGTTTCAATAAAAAAAGGGATTCTGCTGGAAGGACTTATGTCAAAGTGCAAAAGGTTTTGTACACAATGAATAGATTTTTTTTTTTTTCTTTTCCCCCTCTTGAGGGCCAAAGAGGAGACACTAAAATGAAATCTTTCTGCCACAATAGCAGTTGCTGTTTTACACACAGAGAATCTACAAGGCGGCTTGTTATGAATTCTCCATCTTTGTATTTATTTTGGATTAGACTGATTTAATCTAAGAGTCACATCAAGAAAGCCAGACCTTGTCTTTAATGAGAAACTTAATATGTATTCACAGTAAACACTTTAAATGTCAAAGTTTAATGGACAGTATTCAAAGGCCATTATTATAGTAACTGTGCTTTTATATCAGCATGGCTGATGAGGAGTAATTCTTTTAAAGGCACTCTTCAAAAAATTCAATATAAACGTTAAATAACAATAAATCCCTACAGTGCATCTTAATACAGAGAAAAGACAGTAACAAAAAACCTACATAACCGTTAGATCCAAAATCAAGCCTTAGTAATGGCTATCAGCGTGGAAAGACGTACGAGTTGTAGGAACACAACGCCAGGTCCCCGTGAGCGCTCCGAACAGAGCAAATTTGTATTCAGCCTTCTTGTCCCCCGAGCCAGCATCTAAACCCAGGTACCATCACAGCCCCCCGAGCTCGGCTGTTCCCTGCCCTGTGCTATCTTCCTTCAGGTCCTTCACCCAAAGAGCCATTAACCACCATCACACAGCATATAGACATGTGCAACCCCTAGGAGTAATTTCCCCAAATCTTAGTGCATAATTACAAAAATTCTGCACAGCAAAACATAACAGAAGAACCTTATTCTTTTCATAAAACCTCCTAGAGTCTCCCCATCTTATTAACAGGAGCCTCCTCCCTAGGTCTTCCAACCCACCTTCTCCAGCTCGTTTCCCCAGGACCTGGGGGCAAAGCACAGCACAGGGGGTGTGCTGGGATGGGATCACTGTCCCTTGAGCTCTGACTGGCTTGTACTGATTAAAACCAGTATCTCGATCTGCTCTTTCTCAATAACTCCCTGCGCTCTCTGATCCATCCTTTGTCCAAACACGTAAAAAGTTTCCTGCGTTTCCACACACACTTTAAGTCCATTATATCACAGCCCATTCGCAGATCTATGGCGGACATGTTCATTTTCACTACAGTATTTAAGGAATGCACATATAGCAGTTTCATAAAGATCCTTATGCATATTCCAGCATGATTATTGTTCAGTGAAACAGAAGGTGGAAAAGCTCTGGTGTGCCTCGGTGAAGATCTGTCTTGATCTGGAAGGAATTGCTTCATACATCAGTCACAAGATCAAAGGCTGTGACATCATGATGTTTATCAGAAATAAGAAAGCCTGTTCAAGCAAGCTCAATTTTTATTTGCAATCATGGATATGTCTACCAATTTATAAATAATTTTATTTAATTGCATTTAGAATCAATTAAAACAGTTCATTTATGTGGAAAGATGCAGCAACTGAGAGCAGCTGTTTAGTCATTCCTTACACTGAGAAACTTTCCCTTTGGCAGCAGGGTTGAACTTTAAAAGGAAATGATAATCATTACATTGATGCATACTCAGAAATGCACCAGAATGATTCCTTTCCTAAGATTCAGAGATATCAAAAACCTCTGGTTTATGTGGATTCAGTGTCAGGAGCCAACTAACACAATGCCATGCTATTTTATTTGGACACGCGGAAACTACAGAAACGGGGAAAAGAAGAGAATATCTTTATCCAAGTGTTGTTACAGTACCGAGTCACTTGACAAAAATGAGTCATTAATGCTTATTTAATTTGCTGACTAACTTTGTCTATCTACTTTTTCATTTCAGTTACATCCCTGCTCCAGTTACAGTTATCTATGGTTAATAAGGGAGAATACATTGCAGATAACCTGCAACCATGGAATTTCCAGAATTATCCTTAAGTGATTCTTAGGGAACAGCAAACAGTACAAATGTTAATTGGTTCTGACTCATTTTGCTCTGCAGCATGCATCTCTCCTGTTCCATTGCCAGCTGATAGCGAAAGTGCATAGTTCTTTGGCAAAGGATAGTGGCACGAAACCATTGTGTACGTAGGACCTGGTTCTCTGCTAACTAATTCTACTGCACATCACATCCGTCTCTGCCGAAGTCAACAGAGTTGGCACTGACGCAAAGTGCGTTGTACCTGGGAACAGACGAGGTCCATATACTGCACATGTAAATGAAGAAAATGTCAGCCCTAGAAGTCTGCTATTGATACCCACCAGCCATAGCAGCCGCTTAAAGGGAGGTGGCATTGATTATCTGTCGGGTACACGCTCAAGCTCTCGACTCGAATTTTTCAGATAACAGCGGAAACGGACAAGCCTTTCATCAGAAAAGAGAAAGGATAACAATTCTTCAGCGAGGCACATTTTTGCCGCCTTGTGTTTGTGGAATCCTTGAATATTCCTATGAAGCACTCGCCAAAGACCAAAATACTGAGAAACAATCAGGATTGGCCTCCTAAAAGTTATTACCCTCTTCTTGTCCTTTGGAAAGAAGTATACGACTACTACTCTGAAAGAAGTTTTAAAATATTGATCACAAATGAGAAATTTGTGAAATCCACAAAAAAATGCAAAAGCAAACAACAAAAAAGTTTAGTACTGCATTTTAGTAGCTGAATTCAAATAAAAAGAGCGTACTTGATGAAATAGCATAGGTGAAGATACTAAGAAGAGGTGCAGTATTGTCTTCAAAATTAAATAGTACATTAACAACATGCAAGCAAAAATTCTCCAAATTGTTTGCAATTGCCTTCTCAAATTACAAATTTGCATTTTTCTAATTGGCTATATTTGCCTTGATTTACATTTAAGGAAAAAAAAATCCAGATGTGATCCACCTCTCCATTTTATTTCTTTTCTCCCAGCGAAAGCTGGCTGCTGTTTGGACATCTCGGAGCCACAGAAAGACACCAGAAGCCTGGAAAGTCCTTACGCTGCTACCTTGTGCCCGGGAATCGGCCAAATGACGTTTCCCACAAGTCAAAAAATGGGAAGGGGGGGCTCAGCCCCTCTACTTACACCCACTTTCTGGGCTATTTTGAATTGCTGAGGATCAGCGACTCAGTTTAATGATGGTATAATATTTAGATCCGTGCCTACTGTGTCTGTTTTCTAAGGAGTCAGAAATGAAAGTAACAGGAATCTGTTTTTCTTGTATTTAATATGTTAGGTCACGTCCTTTGTTCAGTTTTAGATCACAGAGATTACAGAATTATCTCTTTCTCCAAAACTTTGAATCATTTTCTCACATGTGATATTGTTAAAATTGCTTTCTGGCCTCTTTTCAAATGGTGGTTGCTGAATGATATACACTGAATACTAAATAAAGTGAAACTTTAAATATCCTGTGTTCTGTCTTTGAACCATTCAGCCTTGGAATGTGCTAATTCTGCATGTTCAGAAGACAAAAACGTCCTTTTAATTAGTAGGTGAGTATATAAAGCCAATGCTATTGTAACCTTTGAAAAGCAGCTGATGTGCAAGAAGGAACTTTGCTGGGTGCTCCTGACACTACGAAACACAAGTATCACATAACCAGAAGGTGTGATAAAGGGTAGCGCAAGAAATTGGCTCGTTTCTGTTTCTAGGATCTACTGTTACGTGGCACGAGAAACGGGTGGAAACCTCTAACCCAAACGCTAAGATTATGCAAAGTGAACTGACGCAGCTTGAAGAAAAGCAACAGAATAAGAGAGAGGTGCCTAGCACAGCGCCCAGAAGAGGAGCAGTAGAAAACAGATGTGTTTTCCAATAAAGCAGACCAGTAAAACAATTGATAATTGAGATCAATTTGAATCTGGATTTTCTCACGCAAAATGCCGTTTTCTCCATGGCACTGAAGATGGGTGAACTAAGGTGTGGTTGTTTTTTTGGGTGATCGGTTGGCAGGTTTCTTGGGGGAGGAGTTTTGTGGGGGTTTGGGGTTTTATTTTGGGTTTTTTTGGGGGTTTGTGGGTGGTTGTTAGTTGGTTGGGTTTTTTTACTTAGGATTCCATCAGAAATGATTGGGATCTTTCTTAAAAAAAATTTTTTTTTCATGATTCCACATTTTCGTTGTTTTGTTTTAGTCACCGACTACTCATGCAAGAAAAGTAGCTCAAAAACACTTTTCAGCCTGAATGACTGAAAACGATCCAACCCTTTTCAGCAAACCCTGAAGTTTTCAGAGGCTCTAATTTACAGAGAGCTCTTCCCTTTCACAGCTAAAGGCCACCAGGATACAGCTATACTAGAGTTCCTGTCCCAGTATTTTGTTTCAGGCACTGAGAGAGCTTTAGGTATCTTCCTCTGGACAAATTTTTCACAAAAACCTCAAGCTGCCGTGTCTTCAAAACTATCTGCATTACCAAAATGGTGGCAAAATCTGGTTCTGATCCCATCAGGCTTACAGCTAATGTTTGGCAGGAGGACGTCAAAGGAGTAAAATACTTCTTTATGCACGTGGACATAAGAAAACATGCAGTACACTGTATTGCTGTGTATTATTGCATGGACAAATGCTTGTACCCAAACTCTTCCATGTTACATGGCAATTTAAGTATTTCACCATTTCTATTTTACTATAAGACTTCCAGTTTTTCAAATCCAGTTCATTTAGTGCTACAAGACTAAGTAAGTAGATACCTACACCCGACTCCCAAAAGCAACTTAGCATTCCAGACGTCTAGGATTTGCTCAGAGTGGTTCATGTATGAACGGTTCAGCCATTATGTTTGGTTTGGTTTTTTTTTTTCTGCTTTGTCTCCAAAATGAATAGTACAACTTAAACCTTTACAGTGACAAGAACCTGCAACTGTCCCCTGAAACCAAAGACCTAATCATTGAGATACAGCATTTCATGTGTCTTAATCTATTCCTGACGTACACGTGTATATCTGACTTGTAAAATTTACTGGGTGGCTAAATTTGATTCATTTGTTTATAAAGAAGGTAATTTTGTCTAGAAAGTTTACTACAAGCACATCGTTGCTTTGGAAGTATTTTTATTTCTATGGGTTTTTTTACTTGCTAAAAGACTAAGCATTATCTACTAATAACATGAAGATGCAGAAAAGAAAAGGTCAATTTAATTGGAAGTACTATTTCCTGGGGTTTAAAAGGAAAATGTTGAAGCTAAGATGACATTGACAAATTGCTACTATTTATTTAAATTGTGTAATGCAATCTACCAGTAGTTCTATAATCTGCATGTTTGAAGCAGTTGACCCGTCCAACTAATGCAAACAAATTAGCCTCCCGGGTACTAGCTATATCCTATCAGCCATTAAATATCGTAATCTAACATCATTTAATACACAAACTCTCTTAGTTAAAGTGTTATAGTGAATATGTGTTATAAAAATTACAATATGTGGGGTCTAAGCACAGTGGAGCCCAGGTCAGTAAATTTGTCTTTTCTGTCATTCAGGCCAAACGAACGCAACGGCACCGCGGTTTGGATTTCACCGCGTCTCCCAAGCGCGCCGAGGCTCTGCCCAGCAGATATCTTCATTGCCGCGTGATTAATTTCCTCTGAAGTCCAGCCCCGGTTTAAAATGTTTTAGTTCAATAGTTTCTACCGCTAATATGTTGTACAAATTTCATTCCAATAGGCAGATTGGTCTCGTGAAAGTGTTTGCATACTAAATATTTCTAAGAAAATTAAGGCTCTATTATGCCCGTTATGCACAGGCTAGAAACAACTCTGTATTTCTCGCTGATTTATAGAAATGCCAATCCAGAGAGATCACAATTCATGCAAATAAGCTCACCTGAAGAGAATGGGGCTGTTTGCCTAAAATATGAACAAAACCTGGCACAATTAATACAGCAATAATTCCCACAGGAACCCTATTCTAGCGTTTTGTGAACAGGGAAAATTGCCCGTTCCCCATTATGATAAATATACCAATAGAAACATATAATTATTATTTTACCACACTGAAGAGGTCTGCTCTGGAATTGATCCGTGAGTAAAGTCCACCTCTTGCAGGAGCAAGATCCAAAAGATGGGTCTGAGGGCTACCATGACTTCCCCTTGATTTCCCCTTGCCCTTGGATGAGTCCTTAAAAGATCGGCTAGTCAACAGTTTCATAAAAGCAAAGAGATTGATTTAATCATTCCGTGCTACCTTTATCTATCAGGAAAGTAATAGTCCTATAACCAAAGGAAAGTCAATAGGTTATATATCACTGACAGGCTATAAAGTCATTACAGGAGCTTATGGGACTGAGTCACACAATTAATTGCCTAAGAAAAATCTCCTGGTTGCAGTAAACAAAATATATTTTTAGCCTATTGATGCAAGGAGGGTGATCCTTTACGTGAACTTTTCTGGAAGATAGCTAAACAACAACAGCAAAAATAACCCCACAAAAATGAATCCCCTCAAACTACCGCACCACGTGGAAGAAGATTTTTCCAAGCTGTTACTGAACTGCCTTCCTATAATCTATGTTTTAGGTGAGGAAGAAAAGACCTTATCAATTTATGATTTTAATAAGAACTGACCTGAATCTCAGATTTTTACAATGAAAAGAAATAGATGGAATCAAGTACTGCCTATGGAAACTGCAAAAAATTAGGAGAAAAATAGAGATTCTGCAGAAATTTTGGAAATCTTGCTGCCAGAGTACAGATATTAATAGTTTCACGTGCCTTGTTGGGAAGAGCACAATGGATTTGAAGAGCTATCTGAAGAGATTTAATTTCAGTGAACGAGACAGCGAGGAGGAGCTGATCAGAGCAAAGTGCTCCGATTCGTAGCATATGACCTTCCTCGGCAAAGCCATCAACAACTGCACCAGATCTCATGTACAGAAATATAGAAAATAATCCCTTTTCATTTTAAATATCCTCCATCAATAAATCAAAAAAACCAAAGAGATCTAACCGAACCTGGTCATGAGACCCCACCACCTCTGCCTCCCGCTGCAGGGACTGACAAGGTGTTATGATTTTACCCATCAGAGGTGGTTGTTTTTCACGACAAAAATTATCACGTATTTTCCTTTCTCTGAGGAGTAATTAAGTGACTCACGGATGAGATCTAGAAAATCGATACTTGTCAGAGGTAAAAACAATGATCAGTAGAAGAGGCAAGTTTACTGTAGGATTGTGATTTCAGGTTTTTTCCACGTTCCTCGCCAAGTTTGGAACTGTTCTGGTTCTTAACAATCAGCCTATTGTCAGCTGCTAAATATTAATTTCTCCTGGCTTAAGATCTTTTAAGCTGAAATTACACCGCAAGGTGATTTGAAAAGGTAAGTCACTCAGCCTTTTCTGAAACCTGGTTTAAAAGCATATGCTCTTTAATGCCACCAATACAGGCTGGTGGCTGCATTTTCCCTTTCTATAGAGTATTTCGATGCTCCGGACCCGCATTACACATACTATTACCTTGAGAAATCCCAATTACTTTGCGGGTTAGTTCAACTTAAAGTTAGGCTTTACAGAGAAACATTTACAGAGAAACAAATCCGCATTAACATGAATGATAACATATGAGGTATTTTAAATGAATAGTAATTAAAATTTAGTAGGATGATAATACGGTAATTAAATATCAATTGTTTGCGCAGGACCACTTATTGAGTTTAATAAGTATGTAAAAGATATTAATCTAGTTGTCATGCAATTACCTCATTGAGGGGGAGTGGGAATCTGTGCGTGTGTGGGAAGAACAAATCATGAAATGCAAAATTCAGTTTCAAATCTGCATTAAGGTTATGACAGAACTGGAAAAGAAGGGGAAAAAAAAAAGTAATAAAACATGACTCTTTCTTTTCTCTCCTCAAGCTACCGGGATTTACAGGGAGATGCAGCGGGGTGAGCCGTGGGCACAAACAGGGTTGTTGTAGCAGTGGGTCAAGGAGGGGACACGTACGGAGGTGTCCAGAGGCCAACTACAATGAACTATAGCAAATGTTAAATTTTTAAAGACCATCTAGGCATTTATTCTAAGACCTCCACCTGGCTGGGTATCAATCACCATGCTTAACAAATGTCATTTAGCGTCTAAAGAGATATTTGCATTTTTACTTGCCATGGGCTGCCATTGCATTAAGTGCCCAACGCACAAAGAGGAAATCTTTGGGCACTTCTATGGGATTTAAACATCAATGAAGTTTTCTGCAAGGTTACTGTGACAATTGTACATGCGCTCATCAACTTTACCCCTCTGTAAATAAAAATAGTTGCTTTTTGTCCATATGTCATCATTTCAACCTGCCAAATTTTAAAACCAGGAGATGGGATGCTCCCCACAATTTTCTTATAAATTATCCATCCTTTCTGCAACAACTTTGGAAGCAGGGCCAATTTTTTTTACAGCTCAGAGCAGTGATAAAATATTAACCATATCATACATATTTTTTTCCACAGCCTTGTGTGGAAAAAGGCAACATCTTTATGTTCCCGTGTTTCCTAGGCATTAGAAGCAGAGAAAGGTGGTAGGAATCTTGAGTTAATGTCCCTGTTCTCCAAGGGGAACAGAGTTCACCTACGTTATTCCCAGTAGGACTCTGACAAGCCTGTTCACAAAAACTCACCAAAAAGAAGATCCCTAACCTTCCTAGCAGGGCTGTCTTAATGTTTAACTAGCCTTTTTATCCAAAATCTCTGCTGCAAAGTAAGCTAATTTCTTCTTTGCCTAAGCCCAACAGGGAGACAGAGATATTGACTTTTCTGCCGAACAAACCCAGCTCGTTCAGCCCTGTCTCCGACCTACTGTTTCTGAATCTTTCATCATTTTTTGGTCCTCTTCAGAGCTCCGATTCCTGCCCAGCATCCTTAAAGAACACTGTTTAAAAATGGATGCTGCCAAGCCCGCAGCAGCACCAAGAGCCTGCCCTGCCCCCAGGCTTCAGAAAAAAATCAGCAGAGGCATCTTGGAAAAGAAGATTTTAAGCACAAACAGAAATGAATAAGAGGAATAGCTTCAAACTAAATTACAGGGGACAATGCTTTTTCTATCACCTCCCAGTGTTGCTTTATGAAGATCCCCAGCTTTAGGAGCTAGGGCAGAGAATGGGGAGAAAAGAAATGTTTTGGGTTTTTTTCCCCCCCCTTTCAAATACATACTGCTAGACAACCAAAAAGCTTAATGTGTAGAGGGAAGGGAAGGGAAGATGAGGGAGGTTAAAAATCAGGGTTTGGAGAACCTGTGTACAGAAAATAGAACCAAGTCGGTGTAAAGAGCCACCGGCTCTGGGGTCCTGTGCCTGTTTCAGTGGTATTACGGCGGGGCAGCTCTGCTGAGCATCCCAATGGAGCTTTCTCTCAGCCTGCATTTTTTTTCTCCCAACCGTCCCTGCGGCCAGACTTCAGCACATCCACGTTCTGAGCCTCTTTAATTAATTAAAAGGAGAGAATAATTAATGTGGCAACTCTTATTTGGGTTTAGGCCATCAGAGAGAAGGTGGGGGGCAGATGCACCTGAGACCAAGCTCTTTTGGTGAAGCAAAGCTGCTGCAAACCCAATAAAGGGGTAAGTCCAACCAAGCCGAGCATTGCTCTGCACCCCCACAAAGCAGCTACAGGATCCTGGCGAGTCCAACCCAACACACAGAGCAGAGATGGAAGCCTTTCTAGCAGAGAAAATACTCTCTAAATATTAGTAGTTTCTGCAGTACCCTAGGCTCAAGTATGCTGATGGGTCACATCATTTTTGCAAATCATACAGCTAGATATTGGGAAGACTCGCCGTACCATATGTGCATCCTTATTCTCTTTCAGAATGATCAGTTGCTGAGAGGAAAAAAATAGAGAGTTGTGTTTGGGAGAAAAAAAAAAAAAGCAATATGCAGCGAAGCTCAAAAGCAGGCTTGCGTTTGAAGTGTCACTTTTCGTTTTTATCACCATTTTATCACCACTAAGGGAAAGTGCTCCGCAGCATACAGAGCGCTGCCTTATTCAATAACACGTTAGAAGCAGTCTTTTTAGCGCGGAGATAGAAACAAACAAGGGGAAAGGTAGAGGCAGATGATTAAATGGACTGAAAATCCAGGCTGACACACTAGTACCAATTGAACAAAACTGGGGTCAGGGGAAAGGTACAAGAGCATGAACGAAAGCTTAAATTATCCAGCTTAAATTCCCACTTTTTATAACACACCGCTGGCTTATGTCATCGCATCGCCTTGATTTCACGTCTGTATTCGGCAGATTGTGGCATCATTCCCAATTACAAATCTGTAGATTAATATTTTCACGACTGCGGGCTTATTCAGCAGTCCCAACAGGCTCTTCCAGCATCATCGCCACGTCTGCAGCTGTATAAAAGCACATTGTTGACTCAGACCACTGGGCCAATTCTCTGAAATGATTTCTTAGGAGATGTTACACTCTAATATCTCTAAACCTAAAGATTTTTATTTTTTTTCATTTGAAGATCACTGACCTGGTGCAAGAAAATATTTTCTCTCCGTAGGAGGCAGACCTCTTCCCTTCCTGTGACTTTCAAACCACCAAAACTTTGAAGAATTACTGTACATCTTTTCCCACTCTCTAGAGTGCCCAGTTCCTTACCCAGGCAGACCACCTAATGTTTTCAAAATATAAATAAACACTATATACATTAAAATTTTCAATTTACATTTATACCTGTGTGTGTTTTACAGATTTCTCTCCCCAGCCTACTAAAAGTATTTATTTTTGCCAACCTCTATAAGCAACAATCTTCAGTTCACAGGATTAAAATGAACAAAAAATTATTTTTATCCTCAATTCTGATGTTCCTTTAATATTTTGCCTGTGTGAAGATCTCACACACTTTCAGCAAATAAAGGCTCATTTCTGGGTTTGTCACAGAATGGCAGAGAATTCAGCTTCTAACTACACTCACAAAATGTAAATCCATCAGCCAGATGCAAATAGCTGGATTGGGGATTTTTTTTTATTTTTTTTTTAGTTCTAAAAAACAGTTTATTTACCTCGAAGAAAGTTGGGAATATCCATAATTAAATGGCCCAAAATCCCCAGTATACTCTGTGCGTTTGTGTCAGTTCTGAGCCCGCTGAGTACAGGTTGCAAACTTTCTATTTCTAAATCTAAGTTTCTTTACAACCCAGAATATACCGATTAAATGATTTATACAAAAAACTGGTGCTAAAGATATTCTGCTGCAGAGATTGCATTTTCAAATGAGTATTTTTCTTAGGAGATATTATCTCATACTGATATTTTTCTTGGTCCAAACCTCATCCTTCACTGTAGCATTTTTTCCCACGCTTTGATAACGTTCACCATGGTAAAACATGAGGCCACCAATGAAACAGAATAAAGGGACAAAATGAGAGAGACCTAAGTTAAGAACCTTAAATGAAGTAATTTGCAGCGAAGAGGCACAGAAATTCTGCAGGTGGGTGGTTTGGAAAGGATGAGCAAATCCTTCCTCACCAAAGACTACAGCAACGCTTAGCAAAAGCTTTTCCAACAGAGTGTCCTCAGGCTGGTCAGTAAGCTGCACGTGAAGGGCTGGTGTCCCAGTAGCTGGAAAGGACAATGACCGTCTGGTGGCCAGGGACAGCTCAGGAAGCTCTCTGACACGAACCTGAAGTTTGTGACAATGGCCTTCAGCCACATCAGGGCAAGATGTAGGGAAGAAAGTTATGGGCACGGGCCCCTCGCCTCAAAGGTATTCCTGCTAGAGAAGGCTCTCTGCTGCCTTTTAGCTGAAAGAGTTTTAACTTTAACACCCACTGGAGAACAAAAACATCTGCGTGCAACAGCAGTTACCCAGCAGCTTGACAGAGGAGAAGCAGAACTTCTCCCCGCTCCTTCAGGGAGACGTAGGCTATTACCATACACCACTGGAAACAGCCCAACTTCATGCCTGTACATGCCAAATTTGACAGGGAAGGTCCACACTTTGGGATACAGTTGTGTTTAGATGCTCAGAGCAGAAAACACGGCACCCTCTGATTTGAACTACGTGTACTGTCACTCTCGTGATGCTGAACATACCCCTGGAGAAGTGAATCCAGCTCGCTACTTGCATCATTCCTCTAGCAACTTCATTCCAAAGTGGAGCAGTAATATAACAATGAAACAAAGCACAGATACTCTTGGTTTTTTCTTTCAACACCGAGTACTCAAGTAACCAGATGTGTGACCTCAGAGCCCAGTCGTTACTTAAGCTGATGCTAGTTAAGACAGGCAAGTCATGCTTCTGGTTATGATAAAAAGGTGGTGGAGAGGTAGGACTCTACTAGACTGGCTATTTCAGTGGCAGGGATATAGGCATGCTGTAAAATCAAGGACAGAAGAGGAACTGTAAAGAGACTTATTCCAAGGTTTAAAGTACAAATTTTCACTAGGCTTGAAATCAGAGTGATTGAATCAAATAACGGCTGTAGTACATGTGAAAGAACCAGACTTCAGTGAAGCACCCAAGCTGCCAGAATACAAGACCTGCTGGAAAGACCATTACTTGTCAAGGCATCACCATCTTTGAACTCTAGAAAGGTCCTTCCTTTTTGTGGGAATGTCCAGGTGCTATTAAAAACAAAACAAAACAACCAACCAAACAAAACACTTAAAAAAACTCCCAGAGAAGCAAATTAAGACTTTGTGGTCATTTTCTATTAATAGTGCCTCTCCCTCCCTAGGTCTCTGCCCACACAGCTTTTTATATAAAATATTATTGTCAGGATGCTCTGAAATGGTCATTACAGCTTCCTGTTGGGTCATAACAAAAATAACATTCTTAGAAATAAAGTCTGAAGACTCACAGCATTCCCCAGTTGGACATTGCTGGAACAAAGGTTGGCAGACATGGTCTGGTGAGGGACCTGCCATGGGTTCCCACCTCCCCAGTAGAGCTGGAGGGATGAGTGAGGACACCAAGGAGCCATGGTGGAGGGCTGGGGTCCATACGGCTTCTCCAGCTATTCCCAGCTGGTGCAACCCCCTCTAGGTCATTCCTTGCTCCTAACCGTTGAAGATGGAAGCTAACAGCTACCCATGGAGTAGGCTAATCTTTCTTTTATTCACATTTACAAAATATATAACAAATACCCTCCGAAAATTAAAAGAGGGTTTGATCCCGATTCATTAATAGCAGCGCCTGAAGCAGCAGATGGACTGTGGCTACGGTACTTCAATATATTCATTACTTAGGCCATTAATTTCCTTTTCACTGAAAACATCTGGCTTCTGAGGCTCAGAGGGAAAAACAACATGAACCAAAACTAATTTTAACTACAGGTTCATCTTCTATGAGGGCAGGTTAAATTCACAAACGGGTAGAAAGAAGGACAGAATTATCTTTACTATTTTAGAGGATGGAACGAGATATACGCTCTTCTCTATAACAGGCTTTAAGTGATCTTTGTAAGGGGAGCTCATTGGATATGGTTTTTCTAATTGCTCCCTGAAAAACCCATGGGAAGCGCTGCTTCTTTTTCTTTCCTCGGGTCTTTAGTGCGAGCAGAGCCGTACGAGTAACTAACGCTTTGGAGAATCCCACGCAATGGGCTCAGAGCATCACCGGTCCCCAACGATCCTTTCCCCGAAAGACTCCAGCACCGACAGGGATCCACACGTGCTCCTGCTTCCCACATCACCAAACACGTTTCTTATAAACCTAGCAATCTCTGCTCAAATGTAGGTTTTTTAAAATAGACTTTTATAAAGATTACTGCGGAGAGAACGGTGCCGGGGAGAGGGATTTCGCACATCAGGGAAGACAAATCCCACCTACTAATAAGACAGGGAAGTATGGCATAACAGCCTTGAAACTAAACAATATTTTTCTAATACGTAATCTCAAATGAAGTGCTAATAGAAAACAGAGAAACCAACTATTTTCAGGCTCTGACACAAGGTCTAAGTAATTAGCTTATGATAGTAAACCACCCCATGTGAAAAGGAACTAAAGTTTTTGTTCTTTGAAATACTAACAGTCCCAGGGAGGAATTATTAATCTATTTACAGATTTTATTTTATTTTTTTCTTAAACTCTCCAAGCTGCACGGTCCCAAGTACGAAGGACAGGAAAGACTAATCTGGTGGAATTACAGAAGAGGACAAAGGTCCATCGTCTCCAGCTCCTCACCTCCTTCAGGTGCTCAACTGGTCAGAAGCACATCTGGAGTTTTTCTGTGCTCTCTTGTCCAGATGAGCTTTCTACAACTTACGTTTTACTGCTCAGATGACAGTGGGTGCACAGGTCTGTGGAAAAGTCTGAATTTCGGAGCCAACGTGTGCTTTTCCCACACATATTTGTAGGGCATGAGATCGAAACAAGCCATTGAAGAGAGATTACATCTCAAGCCATACACTGTGTGTAGGGAACTTGGGACTGAAACCCCACAGCCAGACTTGTTTATAAACCATCTTCCTAAGGACCCACAAGATTTAGAGAGGAGGGCACTCAACATTTTGGAGGAAAAAAAAAAAAAAAAACAAAAAAAAACCCAAAAAAACCAAACCAACAATTCCTTAGATTCCTGGTTTTGTAACTTTTTACCTATTTTTAAATTACCGTTTATTAAATAACAGAAAACATTCCAGATGAGCAAAACCCATCATTTTGTAACAAATCATCCTCTTTCCATGTCTGAGAGCTTTCTACAAGGAATATGAAAAATTTCACAAGCATCTGTGGTTACAGATGAGCTTATTTCTACCCTGCTCACAAAATGAGATAACTTCACTAGCCGTAAAATAATTATTACTGTAACAAGATGGATTATGCCTAAACAAGATTTCAAAAGTTCAATGTTTACTCTTCATGAGAGTACTTTAAATCCGAAGCTGTTCCTCAGCTACAGCATTGCCCAACATCAGTGCTAACCTAAATAAGAACAGACATTTCTGGTGGTTTCCCGCCTGATATATTTTACCTTTAAATAAATGGAAATTAAATTCTTAATGACAAACTGGAGGAACATGAACTGAAGGATGATGTCCTGCTAGAAAGCAGGGATGAGGGAGAACTTTAAAAGCACCTTACTTTTGCGGTGGTAGCCTTTAAAATCTCTTTTAAAGATCTGTGATTTGAGAATTATCAGTTGCCAACTAGGTTATACTCCCTACCAAAAGTCTGATGTCATCAAAATTCAGCTGTAACTGGGACAAAGACAACTCTCCAACAATTTACTGTACACCAATAAAATAGTCAACAATGCTGCACTAATCAAACTCCGAAGCAGCTCTCATTAGTTGACTATCTCTGCATGAATAATGCACTATTACATGTTTATGTTTTAATTAAATGTAATACATAAAATTTTCTTGTAATGAATATAGGTATCCATATGCCTGCTATTATATCTGACTTCAATAATTCATCCGTTTTTCTCACATCCACTCATTTGGACAATTTATCATATTGCCAGACTACTAACGTAAATCATTTATGGGAAAAGTTTTGATAGCAATTTACAGGCTGACTAGGATTATAATGCTGCCACCACAGATATTCAACAATTTTGTGTCAAATGCAGCAATTCTGAACGGATAACTACCTGTAGAAGGAAAAACAAAGGGCATCCTGACCTGATGAAAGGATTTTAGGAGGATTTAGCCTTAATGAGATGAGAATCAGAGAATCTAAGATGGTCCTGCATAATGAAAATCCTACATCTTTTGTTTCTCCCCTTCCCAAAACAGTGTTTTGAGGGGTTTTTGGGGTTTGGGTTTTTTTTCTTTGGTGCATAGCCCATGCCAACGGGTTCTACACATTTTCAGTCTCCGGGTATTTGGAGATCTGGCTACTTTCAGACTCCTGAACCTGGAAACTCCCCAGAAGAGGGTTTGGGCTTTGTTTTTTTCCCCCCCGCTCCTTTCTCAGAAATCACCTATTACTGCAGAAAAGTTACCTGCACCCCTGTACTCCTCACATTTTGTAACCCTTCCTTAGCTTTGTTTCACGAGCGCAGCTGCAGGCACAGGTCTAACCTCCCTGAGCTCCCAACCCCTACCTGATTTCTGCAAAGCAAGGAGAATTGCACTGGTACGCTGCTTCTCCGCATGCCAGCATCTGCAGATCTGATTTCATTCCGTAAATAGATTATATCCAATATTTATAAAAAGATTAAGCTAATCTGACATTTAATTAATGGAAACGGCAATGTTTGACTTTTTATTTTAATAAGCAACACCCTTTGTTCCCACAGAAATCATTACTAGCAGAATGTTAAAAAAAAAAAAAGCCAGAAAGATTTAACAAAAGGTTCCATTAAATTAGAGAGCAATAAACAAACACAGCCAATTTATGCATCGGAGTCATTAAACGTGTATCCTCTCCAACACTTTCTTCACAGATAGCACTTAGGTCTGCTACAATTGATCTGTGGGGAGCAGTTACCTTAATTATAAAATGAAACACCTCTGCTAACGCAGTCTCGGAGCCTTGTTAGTTCACACCCCAGCCATGTGGCTCCGAACGGGCTCCAAATGCTAATGCCAGTAAAGGCAGACATCCTCCGTCTCTGCCGTGCCGTGCTTGGCAGTCCATGACCACGCTGCCTACCAGGCACCCCTGGTTTAGGTTTTTTTGGTTGTTTTTTTGGTGGTTTTTTTTTCCCTCCCTCTATGCCCTTGGGGTGGAGATAAAATGCAAGAACTCTTTGGTCCAGCGCAGCATGTACTTTTGAATAGTTCATTCATGGGCAACCATTTGTACAAGAAGTCTTTTTATCTGATTATCTGCCCTCATTGTTAGGGCTTGCGCCTAGATGTGATGAGCCTTGCAGGAAAAATTAAAGAAGATGTAAACAGTAAATGCAGACATTTTGCAACATAGCTAAAAATAAATTGCACTACAGGCAATTATGCAAGTTTTACTGGATACATTAAAAAGACATTAAATGCACAGCTGTTTTAAGTGTCTTTTAAGCTGATAAATTAACTGTCTAATAAATTGTAAGATTTGTCAGCTAATAATGCTATTTTATCTGCTTTAACATATGCCTTCCTAGTTCATGAAGCATTATTGTAAGTGCCAAAAGGAGATAATGTGCATTTTACAGTGTTATGTCTTAAGTGGAATGGATCATTGGCCATGAAGAAGTGTGTTAATAAATCTCCTAGGCTTTGTTAATTGCACTCAATGAAGTGTCACTGTTAAAACACAAAAGATGTGATAGAGAAAGCTGAACATAATGTCTTTCAGTTTTACAATTAACAGTTCACTAGGCAAATCGACCAAAAAGACCATAATTTGTTGAAGCCTTATTAACTTACATTTTCCTAGTCAAGGTCATAATTGTGAATGGCTTAAAGCTATCTTTTAATGCTCATCAAGAAGAGTAACCTTGCTAGAGAAAATGAACTTTTCCGTCTCTCAGTAGCACTTACCGCTAGCTTTGCAGGTAGAAGACAAATAAAGCTGAACTTTGTTATACAGCCATCCCTTCGAGTCACTCACCACCAATAAATGCCACTCTAAAGGTGGGAAACATGACTTTAAACATCTTTTATCTACAGCAAATAAAGTGCAACAACATTTTTGCAGAACCGTATAAGCCTGAGCCAACGCCGTGCAGAGAAGAACTATTCATCAAGATTTGAGGCTTGGGGGTTTTTCACTCTCCCCTGGAAACTGAATTCAGTGCAGAAACGAAAACAAGTAATCCAACACACTTCGCAAACAATTATCAAAATCAAATACAATCACTAAATACCCTTCACGAAGAAGGGCTATTTCCATAATTCTTATTAAATATTGATTATTGAACGTATTAACGCTTCACAACCTCTCATCAGATTAGCACTGCTGGGCTTTGTTGCAAAATCTTCACACTTAAGACCGTTTTGTGATAATGTAAAGTATTTTCTCCAGCAGGGTAATCAGAGTAAATACCGATAATGTTGAATTGGCACACATGAGTACAGATCTATGATCACCATCTCACTAATCCTCATGGAGTAATGAGACCACATGATGGAAGAATAATGACCGAGTGTTAATTTAAGTCTGTAATTTCTTCCTAAAAACCTCAAAACACAGAATACAGCAATTTCATGGAAATCATCATATATTTAAAATCTCAGGCTACACATGCTATCACTTGCCATTAATGCAACCAATACACTGTGCTGTACTACTTTAAATGAGCTCAGGACTGGCTGCTTGATTTGCCCGATAACATCGTAATACTCTTCCGTGACGCACACGAGATGTTAGAATATATATAAAATACATATTAATAAATCATTCCGCAAGCATTAAAAATACTGAAAGGCACCCGGCTTTGCCGTTACTAGGCTACAGGATGCCACCCTGAACCACGCAGTCAATCAGAGCGTGCTTCTTCGAGTCTGACAGAGCACATCGATGGCACGCGGCTGGCCAACGAGAGGATGCTCCCGACTCCAGGACCAGGGGCTCCTTGCTGCAGGGTAGCCCTTGCAGATAGGTGGAGGATGAAGGCAGAAGCTGGAGGAACAGGATGGGTGATGCTGGCGCCCAGAGCCAAGGATGGGTGCCGGTGGGTCCGTGCCCCATCACCATGAGCATTTGTAGAGCAAGAGATGCTGCAAACCCCCTCGTGCGGGTGCAGCAGGGAAGGAGGGGTGAGGATGCACCAGTGGTTCAGCGCTGGTTTTCCAGCTAGGGTTGTACGCCACACCTCAGCTTTACACAGTCCCGGGCATGACACCTACGCATGCAATGACTCAACTTGCCCATTTCACAATCAAGCTCAATAATTTTTACCTTTTATTTTAAGACACAATGAGGTTGAATTAATATCTGCCAGGTTCTCCAAGATTCCTGGGCACCAGGGACTATCCAAAACACAAAGCATTACCGCTGACAAACAGCAGCATTAAATAACACCTGCCAACAACCTGGAAATATTTCTTCACATTTTTAACAAAGTTGCTTCAATTTGTTCAAACTCTTCAATCTTTTTTATGAATGCAGAATCGGAAGGGTCACAGCTCTCAACTCTGAGCATCAGAGGCAAGTATGTAAAAAAAAAAAGATCGTTTAAACAACCAGCAGCCTACATGCGTATTAGAGAATGCCTACAGAAAATTAATATTTTTCAACTAACACGTGTGAACATGCACCCTAGAAACCTCTCCAGAGGAATAAACTCATCCAACTGGAAAAGGCAAAATGAACACATCGTTTGTGTCCAAGCAAAGCAACCTGGGCTTCAAACTCCAAACTCTGCGTAGTGCATAATTTTCTAATAATCTCTAGAATTAGTGCAAGAATTGGACTACAACTTAATTGAAAACATTATTTGGTATAATTATATATGCAGATGTATGCATGTGTAGTGCAAAATATTACGGTATGCACAGAAACAGATACGTATTTCCAACTCACAGTTACTCCACAGCTGACAAAAGCAATTTCAAGAGATCATATTGAAACCACTGACACCAAGATAATACAAAATAGCTGAAACGCTGTTTTATAAAGAGATTGATATTTGTGCTAGAATAGCTCAGCTAAAAAAGCTGAAGAACGCCATCCTGGAAAGCTGAGAAACCTTCAAAAATTTGAATGTCACACCATTACAGTTGGCTGGCTCTCTTCTTCATGTGCATATCAAGAATACAAATGCTTTCCTGCTCCAGCACAGGGACGCACCGCTCTGCTCCGACCAGGATGCATCCCCTCGTGCAAGACTTGATCTTAAGGCTCAGTCTTGCCACAAGTGGTGCCCCTGCCCGGGTACAATCTCGTATTTGATCTGTTGGGGGAACCAGTGCAATACTGTCCCACCAGCTAGGATCAGACAACTCCCACGCCTCTTACAAGGTACTTTCTTGTGATTTTAAAAACCAGAATTGTGAAGCCTGTTATTTGTCTTTGTGTGCTATTTCTAGACACACGATTAGCAAAAATGCTCTAAAGGTTTACAGTTTGATTTCATGTGTAAATCATGCAGGTATATAGCTATATCAAAAAGAAATGCAAATTTTGCTCAGTCTGAGGTTTCACATCCTGTTTTAAGCAATCTAATCGGGCTCTACAGTAAGATTCAGCTATTTTTAGAGTGAAATTGAGTCCAGTTTTGAGACAATGTATTTATACTTTACAATTATTCAATTTGATGAAGAAGAACCTATCGCTATTCACAGATTGTTGGTATGAAACCAGATGACCACAGCTGGTTTTGCCTTGGTAAACTGAGATGCCTTTAAAACTCAAACACAAATCGATGCTTTGAGAATCGGAATGGGAAAGTCTCAGCCCTCCTGTATTAATCCGAGCCCCAGAAATAGACTTTCAAAAGACACACGGCACAAGTTTTGCAGATTTTTTTTAACCAACATCCTAGAAAACGTGTAATAATTCACTCCCCTGGCCCCAAAACATTTAATTTGGGTAGAATCATTTCCTGAGATGATAATAAATTACTATTCTTTAGGTTACAAGAGGGTTGCATGACTAGACAAATTTCCTGGGCTGATACTACAGCCCACTAAAAAAAAGACCCTGGAAGCTACACCCCAGCGGAAAGGTCCCTGGGAACAAAGCTGGCTCCCCGTCTTCAGAGATGCCTCTGAACGAGCAAACAAGGCAAACTTCAAGGGGTTCTGCCCCGCTTTTTGGTTTGGTTTTTTTTTTTTCCTTAACTTGGCTTCAACAGTTCTTAAAGAGTTCTTAAATCACCTTGAATTTAATTTCTCTAAGCCACATTTAAAGAGAAGAATTACCATCTGTCACAGTTGGTTAATCAGGATCAGCATACTACAACTCATTCACTTTTTATTAAGGCTTTTTATTAAGAAAATAACCCTTTAGTTATCAAATTTTCCGGGATCTTTTCCGTGAAGACACAAACCACGCGTATCCCGTAGGAGCTACTGACCCCACTCACAAAAGTTAACTTACCTATAAACAAGCACAGAGATGCTGGTTTATATAGTGTTGCCACATCAATTTTATGACCCTGTGCCTATACCACTGGTTTATTTTTTATTTATTTAGTCTCTTGTGAAGCTCAGCAAACATAAGATATGATACAAAGAAATGGCCACCCCATAAAGACAGGGAGCTTTTAGAAAAGTGGAGTCACCATAGCAATATCAAGATTGTAAAAATAAATGCTCTGATAGTGTCAGGATGGGAAACAAAACACTCGAGAAAAATCAGTAAAAAGAAAAAAAAAAATCCCTGCACGCTCCCAGATTAGCACATGTGAATCCAGAGGAACCTGAGCGTTGACTTAACCAAGCATGGCTAAAGCTGGAACAGTAGCAAGAAAAGAGATTGCAATTTTCTCAAAACTGCGAACAAAAGATCTGAACGCCGGCAAAAAGCAATGAATCCTCTTCATTCACCGAAACCAACTAAGTGGTAACAAATTGTGAGTTTCCAGTTGGAGACAATTGGCCAGGAATAATTACGCGAGATGCTAAAGGCTGATTTAACTCTTTCTTCCACCCGTTTCTGCGAGGCATCAGAAGGCAGAGCCGTAATAAGTGTTGCATGCTGGGACCCACGCCACGTTACAACCAATTTACTTTCTCACGGAGAAGTTCATCCTGCTGAGAGAGCAGGTTTCCATAGATAAAAGATGGGATCTCAAAACAAATTAAGGCTACGTGAAGCATGCCTGCGTTTTACTGTAGTAAATTCTGCAGAGCTTGCCTGTTGGCAGGGGTAAGCTGTTATGACTTAAGCAGATACCAATCGGAGATATATTAAATAAATGAAAAAGCTGAAGTTACTTAACCAAGCTCGGTACGTTGAAAGGAACAATAGTGGATGTAGCCTTTTCTTCCTCTAATATTTCAATCCTTCATTATTTAATTTAAGAACAACTTTGTGGGCAATTCAGTTGGTAGGCTGAAGAACTGATAAAAAGAGGAAAAAGTGCTATTTTACTTGGAGATGACGAAGGATGTTTTTAAAACCTTTTGGTTTAGATCACTGTACTAAAGCATTTGGGGGTATTCTACAAGTGTTTTGAGATATTGTTGGATTTCACATTTAAAATGTTACACTATCAGCTTCTAATAAACATTTAGCAAGGAGTACAGATAACAAGGATTTTTTAAAGAACTGTATTTTCTGAGTCATTTTGTTTACGAGCCGATTGTTTTGCATGCATCTGTTTGAAAGCACATTTTGTTTTGATCCATCCTTCTCAGCCTTGCAGATAGGAAGAAATGCTGAAATTATTTGCAAATGAGAATCATCATCTTCACATTCAGAGACTGTAGAGCAGGCAGAACAGAAATTGCTAATCCTAACAGAAATTGCTCAGCATAGGCATGTAATTAAATTTCTCACTGAAAGAAAAAAAAAATAAAAATCTTGAAACATGAGATACCTGAGCTTAAAATTTTGGCCAAAAGCTGAAGTCAGATCTCTGAATTATTCTCTGTATCATGACATTGGTATGGATTTATAGCTGCAGTGTTTCTGAGGACCTTCCTTTATTTGGTTTACTTATTTCTTTCTCTTCCGTGAGGGCGGTGACTGCCCTCCAACATAACTCAGGCACCTGCTTCTCTCTCAAACTCTGGTCGACTCATTTGCTCTTGGATTTAAAAATAGTCCATAAATCAATCACTGATGCGTTATTACACTGAGTGAGCTAACATCATCATTGCAAGTTAATTATTAGATAATAATGTCATTATTATATAGTTAGAATATACAATTGGGGAACACTAGAATAACTCCAAGCTAAAATGCCCGGATAGAAAAAAAAGGTTTTTTTAAAGTATCACCCTGTAAACCCTACCTGCAGGACTAAAAGCCAGTTCTTGCAAAGTCCACTTCTGGCAGTGCTGCTTTCTTATTGCCCTGTAGTACATAACCAGGTGTTATTCGCACCTTCAATTCGTATCGGTGATTTATTAGGAGATCTACTGAAAAGTACTTGCCAAGGGAGGATGGTGAATTTACTTTTTCCTGATTACGGCCCATTCTTTAACAGCTCAGTAAATAATTTCCTCATCCCTTTAATACATGTTTGAAGGATAAATAACCCAAAGGAGGGAAATCTGTCAGATGGGAAAAAAAAAAAAAAAAGAAAAGAAAAAAGGCCATGCAGGTTTCCATCAGCTTAAGTATATATTTTGGTAGCAAATAAGACAGACTGCAAGAATTACCAAAAGAAGAATGCACAGATTTTGGAGAGATTTGACTATTAGTCTGCTGACAGCACAGGGCAAGCAATCTCTAAGCAGTCTACTCGCTAAACCCCAGGACACGTAGGCGCACATTCTGTGTATCAAGAGTTATAAACAGAAGGGATTTGTTGTTATTTTAGACACGATAAAGTGGAACGCGCCTTTGGTATTTGAGTAGCCTCACAGTATTTTAGCCCTTAACGTCATTTCTCAGCGCACCGCCGCGAGACGTGGGAGCGCTGCTCTCGCAGGCGTGCGCGCGGGGAGGCAGGGACGCATCCATGGGCGTGAATTGGGAGGACTTAGAGCTGGGAACACCTTGCTGAGGGGCCCGTAGACCAGGGAAAGGCTTTTTCTTGCCACTTCTTAGGAAACAGCCTGTTACGCCTGTCCTCCTCCTCCTCTTTTTCAAGCCATAGACCTGGCATTTGCACAGACACATAAAAAAGAAAATCACAGCTTCTACCCATCACCCATCAAACTTATCCCATTTCAGGAATTTTGTTTATTAATAGAGATCAGCAACAGTAAAAAAAGATTCTAGAACAATCTTTTTACTGAGCTTAACCACTTCTGAATCATCTCTACAGGATTTACATTCACTATTCACCACAAATCTCACCACAAAGTCAAACCTGCCTCCTCTACACCCGGCTGAGTCAGCGTACCTGCTCTCTCATCCTCTTCTTGGTTTTTCATCTAACATCTTTTGAAGCCAATAGCATTTTGGTCTAAGAAGTAGATTAGATGCAGATATTGGCATCGTCTTTCTTTTTATGCTAATTAACAAGAATAACCCAGTGCTACCCTCGCATGGGCTGTTTAAAAATCTGTGGCAAGGGTTTCGAAGTGGGATTTTTTGATTCCTTATTCATTCCACCAAAGCTAGAAGAATTCTGGTGCAACGCCAGGAACAGAGAGCTACACCAAATCACCTGCTTGGTCGCAACCTCCATCAGAATTTTATTTGCTCAGAGCATTTTATAACACCACAAAACCTTATATATGGACACCAGTAAACTCACATCAAAACCCTCTGTCAGCATCCAGAAGTAGCAGCAGCGCGCTTAGAAGAAGAGCTCAGGTATAAACAACAGTTCTTGACCCTTGGGTCTAAGCAGATGAGCAACATCAGCCTATCAATCACTCAAAATTGTCGTCATCTTTACTCATCTGCTTGCTGTAAACTCCCACCGAGTTCAACGCAGCTGTGCCGCTGCTGGAAATACGAATCTGGAGTAAGCGCAGTCCCAAACCTGACCCGCTCCTCAGCTGCCAGCCAGCTTGCTCAGTCCTTTTGCCCCGCTTGCCCAAGATAATCTCGTTTAAATAGACCATTGCAGAGGGTTAACGTAGCTCTTGTTACCTTCTGTGGGAATTTCATCCCCAAAGTGTTTATAAGCTTAAAAAACAGAAGGCAAACAAGGCTAACATTCAAAACAGGGCTTGTAGCAGACAGCGGGATTTACCATGGGTATTAAGAAGATTGTGGTGTGCATATGCTAACACCGCGGCACGCAGTGAGCGTGCACAGCCCCTCTATTCCCCTTGCAGCAACATCTAAACCCTGCAGCATCGCAGAACTGGAAACTGCCTCTCCCTTTGTTTCTTTTTTAGCGGCCATCGTGCAAGAAGAGTTGCGAGTTATTAAAATATACTTTTTTTTTTTCCTCTATATTAGCTTGACATCTCGGTGTCAGAGATAAACCTTCCGCTCCCCAGATGCTACACCCGCTCCCGCAGCACACACTGCGGAGAGGGAAGGTGGCAGAGAGCCAGCTGGATCCCTCATCCTGACAACATATTTTTGCAGATTATGCAAAACCGGCAACATTTAGCTTTAGAGGAACATCACAGCTGTTCCCCTTACCCTGTCAATCCCGGTCTCAAGGTTGCAACAGGTTTCATTTAGGAAGAGCCTAAAGTGCTCCAAAAGCCGTGCTTTCTACACACGTGGCCACGTAGAAGCAACGTGAGAAGGTTTAACAGCAACCCTTCAGGGACAGCACGACTCTTGCCAGCCAACAGAGATGTCACAGGCTGCCGGCGAAGGGACCAGCACAGAAAACCAATTTTCATCATCACATTAGGTCCTTGTACCAAATTTGCTTCTTGATGAATTGTGCAAAAAATACCAGTATCAGGCAAGTTTCATTCAGTCATGCTCGTGCAAAGGGATCGCTCAAAACCCAGAAATCTCCTACTTTGACCCAGTGGATGAAGTCGAGGAGTCCCTTGACTGCAGAAGCTCCCAAAGACCACGGGACCTCTCTGGGGAGAGAAACCAGGCTGAAAAGCCTTTTAACAGAGGCAGGAAGGCTCAACGATGTGCATTTAAAGGGGATATTTTAATTCTAAAACAAGAGGGACTGTTGCCCTTTATAGTGTACAAAGTATAACGTTCCAGTCACCCATAACCTGTAAACTCTTTGGTTCGTGGCTCATTTTGGGTGCAAGAGCCTTTGCCTGGTGCTAAAATTGGATTTTTGCCCATCAGCAGGACGCTAATCTGCTTATTAGTGCATTACTCCTAACAGCAGTACATAATGATTTTTCTAACATATTTCTAAAGGCCCATATGGGGAAAATTACTTGTGAAAAACTTGTATGTTAAGCCCATAAATAAAATTAAACATGACATCCTATTGCATGATAAACCAAACTGAGGTGATGCTGAATGTGTAGGTGCGTTCGAAGGAAACAAGGACGCAGTATAACAAGAAACACTGAACATCTCAATGTATATCCAAATATCCTTTAAAATTTAAAAAAAAAAAAAAAAGCAAACATTTTCTGACCCAGCTAAACTCAGTCCATACAGAAACTTTCGCCTTGTACAAAGCCTGCAGACCTTCCCAGAGAAAAAGAAGATTCATTGTTCCCACGGAATAAAAAAAAAAAGGAAATTAATCTAAAAATTGTGGACAGAAGTTGGATCCCAGCCTCAGTTTCCGTACGCATAAGCCTGTCCTCTTACCCCAGTGTAGCTGCACGCCATGATTTTATTTACACAAGTTTGTGCAAAGTGAAGCCAGGTCCCCAAGCTCAGTTCAGGTTCTCCAGCTGTTCTTGCTGACACGGCTGAGCCTCTGTGCCTCTCACCGATTTATTTTTTATTGTCCATTAGTGCCATTTCTAGATTTCTGAAACAAGCCACGATGGGGTCCCAGGTTTATGGCACATTACGCAATACAGTGCTCAGCTGTCACGATGGACAAGACCATCGGAAGAGAGGACTGTATGGCTAAAACTATTGAACTGCAGCAAACCTTCATTGATCTTTTCTCCTTTTTTCTTTACGTTCTACCAAGAGACCTGTCAAAAAATAAGAACTATTGAAAGACTGGGAAAGGTTGAAGGACTTGAAGCTTCATGACAGAATTTCTTTCATTGAACTCCAGAACAAGAAGGACAATCACAGTCTCCTGAGTAAGTCTAGAAAAACCTGTGGTCACTCCAAAGTATTTGAATGATGGGGTTTTTTTGCAATAAAAAGCGAATTCCATGGTTGATTGTTAGTGGCAGCCAGTAGATAACGGTTGCTCTAGAGTAACCTCTGATAAACCAGAATAACATCAGAAGAAAAGCAAGTGGCCATGGATGAGCTCTGCTCACCTGATAATATTGACGCAGGGCAAGGTTGTACTTATAGGAAACCCCACACCCTGTGGTAGGTACCTTTTAATTACTGTTTAGGTTTGACCCTATTGCTAATGACACGCCTAGGATTTGCTTGGTGGTACAAAGAGACAGAGCTGTATTTGTTCACGCGTTTCAGCTAAATTTGTCGTTCAAGAAAATACCTCAAACCCCACTCAGTGGAAGCAGGGTTAGTTTCAAACACCAGAAACGTGAGAGTTAAGTTAAACTCCGGCAGTTCTTCAAAGGTATTTGAAAAGAGCAGAGGTGGTGGCTGTGAAATGAAGCAATACACGCCGGAGGAAGGGGGAGTCTGCACAAAGGTTCGGTTTCACTTGCAAATTCGCAGGATTATTGATGTCCTCGGCTCCCGTGTACTCGAGGCAGAAGGTTGCCAACAGCCGCATTTGATGGGCAAGGGGAGTAATGAATTTCTTATCACAGAGAGACGCGATTTCTCGGATCTAATCTTCACTGATATTGGCAAAGAATTTTCATAACCTCTTCATCTACTCATATTGAAGTCATAGTTTTAAAATAACACAGAAAGATTTATTTTTATTAGAAGCTGTGAAGCAAGTTGCCAGCTCCAGCTTACCCAGCGAGGGACACCCAGGAAAGGTGGAGTTCAGAGCCAAACCCCAGCAACCACATCCCATGCAGATGATGTCAAATGCCTCCTACAAGGCACAGAAACACGCCAGGCTAGAAATCTTGCACTAAATAAACACGTCAACTGAACAACAGCGAGCATGAAACACTAGCCTGACTACCGTGCACTTCTAATATATGTCAAGGTGTGTAGGAGGTCTCAGTGCAATCATTTTCAAAGCGCTGCATCGAGCTGCTATGAAGTGTGTTTTTCGGGAAAAGAAATCTCTCCCCTTTCTTTGTCAAAACACAGCCAGGACTGAAACACCCTGCAAGGGGATTTGAAGGGTTAAACACTTGTTTCTGCTCAAATGTGTTACAAAAGCATTTGAAGAGACTGTTGCATGAAAGGAATGGAGGTGGTCTTTTTTTTTTTTTTTTATTGAGAGTTGTTAAAACTAAAAATTCCCATATACTCTCACTTCCCTTTAGAGGTCTGCTGGGGTTGGCTTATTCCTTCGCTTTGATATGCAAATGGGCAGCTTGCTTTCCTGCGGGGGACACTGGACAGCATCCAAGGAACACAGAGGAGATGTCCTGTCAGGAGAGCAGCCCGGCCGTCTCGAATGGTCCTTGGGCAGCACCGAGAGCCAAGCTTGTGCTTTGGCTTAAAAATAAAATACCTTTGTTAATGGCTTTTCCTTCCAATATAAATGTTTATATATTTACCCTGCTAGTCATCTCTGCTGGCCAATAGCAAGAAAACAACAGTTTAGCTGTTCCCGTTCGGTCAGCGCGTTACTAAACTCGTATTCCTCTTCTGAGGATACTATTTATGCTGCCCTCCATTTATGTCATAGAATTCAGGTTATTTAAGTAGCATTTAAACTATTCGGCTGCAAACAGCCACATTTTTAGCAATGCGATAAATTTATTTCTCCTGGGCAGTTTTCTCATTACTTTTCTATCTGGCCCATTTTGTGGGGAAGATACAAGGGAAAGTGAATTTTAGTTTCCATTTCCTGACCCCTTTAAGTTCGACTCTTTCTCCCTTTCTTGTTTTCTGCCTTTTCTTTTCCCTGACATAATGGAGTACCTATAAAAAAAGATTAAATGGCACCATAAAGTTTTATTAATGCCTTACATCATTGATATCTTCTCTGTATTGATAGTTCCACTTCCATTATTGCTACTTAGGCATTTAATTAGTGATTCATACAGTATGTTGTAAACTACAGTATTAGCGTTAACCATCTATATAAAAGCCCCCATTATGTAAAAACTCTTCCCAATATCGTAATTGGAGTATAGTTATCCACTTTAACTGACTTGAATTAGATTATTATAGATTAATTTATAAAAAGTTACTTGTAAAGGACATTGAAGATCATGGAATATTAAGAGTGGAACTTCATTACAATAAAATGGACTTCAAGAACAATGGCACTCTCTGAGTTTTATATAAATCCATTACAATCTTCTAGTAATATGAACAATAACTGTTTTATCTGGCAACTCAGTGATACTTAAGGATGGAAAGACAGACTGTTAAAAAAAGAATCGTGCAGAATTAAAGGGAGGATGTGCACTTAAATCTTGGATTTAAGTAGCGGAGAGAAAATGTTCTCTTTACGGAGGGAACTTGGGTAAGAGCCTCAGATATAACATAGATGTCTAACATGGAAGAAGTGCATGGAAAGCCATATTTTTCAAAGGATGAAGGCTAAATACTACAATCAATTAAGATTAATATGAACTCTGAGGAAACCACTGATCCAAGGGGACTTATTCCATATTTGTATCACCGTAACCACAAATGGAATCGGGGCCTTTTCCGTAAAAAATGCTGTTCACATTTTTATCTGCCTTCTCTCTCCCACCACCATCTACATTATTCCACTCCACACACACAACGACACGATCTGGAGCACAACTTTGCTGACCTGGCAAAACCTGAATCGAGCAAAAGAAATACTGAACTTAGGCCGCAGTTTGGCCCCGGTGTAAGGGAAGAAGTGGAAGCTCCTGTAAACGGGGTCTTCCCACGCGTAACCTCCACACGCCATCCCACCACTTTAGTAAGCAGGAGGACGCAGAAGCTCTTTTTGTGCCTCAGCTCTGCACTTTGTCCTTCATAGCCAAGCCACCCGCTCTTTGCCAAAGCCAAGAGATCAGGAGATGCACAGACACCAGTCTGTGCTTTGAGGGATTCGTCAGAAAACCAGCTCTACTGGGCTTCACAGAGCCTTGGCACCACTGAGCAGCATTGAAGGATTTCAACGAGCCCTTCCATTTTTGTGGCTGCATTGAACTGCGATCAGTCCAGGCTTCAGGATGTGCAGAGCCATTTTTCCTCCTCAGTTTTGTCCTTTGCAGAACAATATTACTTTTTTTTTTTCTGACGTATAACACATACAATAACATTCTCTCAAATTTCCCAAGTTAATTTTTACGTGATTGATTTGACTGATTGTTCAACACCCCCTAAGTATTTGCCTGCCTTCCAAAGAGACAGGGTCTTCACCGTTTCTCAGATTCAATAGATACAATGTGCCATAGGTTTGCAATACCATGCTTGCCCCCCGTATATTTGCAGGGTCCCTGGATAGACATGCTGCGTTTCATCTGGGAGGCAGGAGCTCCAGAAATCTTTTCACTGAGTTAATCAAACAGCTTATCTTGCCTTACTACCACCTGTCGGGTACTATTTCACAGGCAGCGTCACTGGGAATAGCACAATAACAGCGAGGCTAATGATGTTTAGAAACAGCACAGAGCTGGAAAATACCAGAGCTACAGGGTGATGAACCGCTCACCCCAAGGGCGAGCTCAGGAGAACATCCCATGGCAGCACAGGCAGCGCTGACCTACACATCTGCGTGCAAGGTCTCCAACTCGTCTTTGGCATGTGCAATTCCTGTAGCTCATCCGTTGGATCTCTCTCATCTTTCAAAGATTTTTCCACACATAGAGCTTCTGCTTCCTTCAGGGTTTTTGGGCTCTTATCCACAACTCGCTTTAGACCTTTTAGAGTCCCTCTGAAGGGTCCAACTCATCTGACTGAATTAATTCCCCTACATTTTCTACTCTTTCTGATCTTCACCCCCCTACTCGCCCAGGGGTGAAGCTGTCAGTCAGTAGGAAATTTGATCCAGTATGCAACTTGGCCCAAATGGGCCAAGAGAAGTCTGTCAAGCTTGCCTCAACTCCCTGCGCTGTTTTCCCATATAATATGGAGTCAGGTCAAGGCCTCGGACTGTAGCTTTTATCTGGATTTGGGCCATCATACACCAAAAAAGATTTTATGTAAAGGATTCCCCACGATGACTCCTTTCCCTGCCGCAGTGAAACTTTCTAGGTCTCTTTGGGACATACAACTTCCCTGGGAACCACTCCAGGATGGTAAAGCATGGATGAAAGCTCAAAAAAAGAAAATAAAATACAGAACTCACCACGCAACTGTCAAAGTACCAGATACATATCTTCAACATCAATCTGCATCACCACGCACAAAGAGAAAAACCCTCCAGGTCATAGCTCTGGGGTCTACGTGCGGTTCTCACCATAGGAGCCACATTAGAGAAACAAAACCTACAGCATGAAGGGTGTTAGTTATAGAGGTGAATGCACAGCTAGAACAGGACCAAACACAGCGCTAACAAGGACAGCAACGAGAAGGGATGGGGTTGGAGGAGCACCAGTCATTTCAGGCCACTCCAGAGCAGCTATAGCTAACAATGTACCCTGTTCCACCACTAATTTCCCTGCCCGACAGCCACCTCTCTCCTGTCATCTTTTGTCTGGGCTAACTAAAGGCATTCCCATTGCATCTCACTGCTAAGATGACTTTTCTTAAGCTGTTTGAAGCCACATTTTTTCCCATCTCTGACATGTATCAGAAACCAAAGTTTTGTTTTTATAAAACTAATCTGAAATTCTTTCCCACTCCCAGCTCTGTCCTCTTTGCTCCGCATTTCCCTTTCCTTCAACTATTTCGAAACCATATATTTTGAAAAAATCTGAGTGCAGCAGAGAGAATACAATCTAGCTCTGACTGCCCATACGGTTTCTGCAGTCTCTCTCTGGCCATAAATTTTGTAGGAGAGCAATAGAATGCAAAACACATTAGCAGTAATGCGCCGAAATCCCTATGCTACAGGGTAAATAGGAAACGCAACAGCACATTTACAATTTTGGCCAGCAAAGTACCCGCACTATTCATTGATCTCATTAAAGACCAATCTACATTCAGGGAAGAATAAGATTGATGAGCTGTTAGATTCTTTAAACACAAAAAAAGTTACCAGCTCCATGCACGTGCAAACAGCCCGAAGAGAGGCAGGAGAGCTTCTCTGCTCCTTTAGCCTGATGGCAACAATCACTCTACGACGCAAGCGGAGCCGCCTGTCGTTGCAACAATTGGATGCGAATCTGTGCTGCCGCTTTAGGAAAACCAGTGCACAGATACTAGCAATGTATTTTAAATTTAGTTTACTCTGGAAACTGAATACTTCATTTAATTCTTCCTTTACCAGACAAAGAAGAGAAGAGGAAGATACTTTTGTTTAGATCTCTTCTTTCACTAAGCATAAACAGGTCTAAACTGCAGCACCCTCACCCACACAGATTTCAACCCAAACGTTACGGATGCCTCTTCCTAGGGACCCGATTCTTTATCCCGGGTCTGCCGCAGCCTTCACCCCCTTTGGAAAACGATTTTTGCCTCTCTGTTGTCAACTTTCCCCAACTGAAAAATGGGAATGAGAATACTTGCACAGCTTTGGAGACCAGAAACGTAAAGCACTCCATTGGTGCAAGGTATTACTGTGCTGATGATGATGAAATAAGCTTTCATACATTACTAAATTATTCAAGAACATCTACTACGGTTTCACCCCTGGCAATCCCAGAATGCATCTCAGTGCCATTACTCTGCAGGGAACAGCAGTGTTGAGCAAATGGCTATGAAACTCATATATTAACCTCACTTGGTGGCTGGAATATTCATTTCTTTTTGAGTCATTTTGAGCGAGAAAAGAATATGTTCGCTCTTAGAAATCATCTTTAGCTGACACATTAAGGAACAGAGCTGAACAAATAATTTCCAGTGAACAGCGTGATGAATTTATTTTCCTTTTCTCTGTCCCCAAGCAGACTGGGATTTCCTCAAATGTATTTGTTATTCAAATGTATTCAACAACTATCCTTCGCAGTCGTTTTCTTCTGTTTATAGTGCCCGAATGCGCACAATATCCTTCTTTCCTTTCGTTTTCAACCGTGGGCTTTGGTTTGGGGTTTTTGTGGGGTAGGGGGTGAGGAATTTCTTTCCTTAGTCACCCAGGTGTATTTAAGGGATGACAAAGCATCGGATTTGCAACGTCTTTACAACGGATAGTTACGATCTACCAGGAACGCGTGTGCCTATGGCAAACACCCTGCCCAGATCTAGCTGGTGTATTAACCGGGGCGTTCCTCAGGGTTTTGCAGTGCCCGGCACATAAAGGAGCAGGTGAGCCAGGATGTGTGTTAAACACGCTGTCCCTGAGCTGTTACTCACGTATAATCTAACACGCAGCGTTTCGGCAGAGCCCTGTAACTTCCACCATCAAAGCACAGACTCTGTGACAGAAGGAGAGGAACTGCTGAGGATTTTTTTCGCAGTTTGGACAGCCTCTTAATGTGTTAAGAGAGACGTCTTGTCAAGGATATTTTCAGTTTTGTCGTTTTCTTTATTCCAAGCTACGGGGTTGGCACATTTCGGAGCCATCCTAATGAATTAGCAAAAATACGGCCTTGGCTGTTATCCTTAACTCTGCTGTAAACCTGGCACAGGACGCTCCCTTTTTCCTGCTGTAAGTTTTCCTCTATAAAGGGTGGATTATATCGCGTTGAGAGATCTTTCAAGACCTCCCGACCCAGGTATTACGGTCATTTATAGATAGGGAGTTAACTAAAGGAAAGAGACTTCCCGGCAATGAGTGCCCAGAGATGTGTTTCTCGAGTCCAGTGAGTAAATCAAAGCCGTATCTTGCACGCTCACGCTTAAAACAAAGTCTGAGCACATACTGCACATATTAGCGGACTTCAGTACCCTCTGACATTTCCCATGGTGGTTCCCTTCTCTACCAAGAGACATCTGAAGTACAGTCGTAAGTATTTTTTCCCGTGGGTTTGCTACTGAAGAGGCTGGCTATACAAAGGGAAATAAAACAGGTAATCAATAAACTGGGACAGTGATATATTAACAGGCATCCGCAATCATTAGCAGAGAATTACCCATTATCAGATTAATAAGCAAAGAACAACTGGAAAAAAAAATATGTTATTGCTTGTAAGTCGGTGCTTTTTTCCCCCGTACAGCTTCATTCAAAGTAAGGCAGCTGAATTTCCACTTAAGCTTAGAGGTCACTTCTTACAGAAACCTTCTTCTGCCTTTAATTAAATCAGCAGAGAGTCTCAAGAACCACCCCTACCAGAACCACTCCGTTGGGTAACTGCCACAATTGCCCAACCAGCCTCCCCTCCGCTGGGCATCCGACCGTCCGGCAAAGGGGGCTCTGCAGCCCTAGCACCCAAAATTGCCGCTTTGGCAACTGAAATTGAAATAACTCAATTATTTAACTGAAATAACCATATTTCAGGCAGTTGCTGGCCTGTGCTCAACGCAGATTCTCTTCTCCAAACCCTGCAAGAAAGGCCAGACCTGACGCCAATGCAAAAACCAGCAACAACTGCAGCGGGTGCCAGGTCTGGTTCCGCAAAAACAGGCACTTTGTAAAACCTATGCCATCGTTTTATTTCTCTTTCTGACCCCCCTTTCCTTTATTTAAATTATATGCCATCGGTCAAGTTCACCCACATGGTTTTACCTTTCATTAGCGCACTTATAACAGAGAAGCCACCCAGAAATATTTCGGGGGCTCAGAACCGGTACTACCATCGTGTACCCTGAGCCCCAGCGCACATCCTCAATGCGTGCCCAATACCGACGTGAGCAACCTTGCGAAACACAGTTTTTACGTTAATTTTTCAAAAACATTTTCCTTATCGAAATAAACAGAAACTTAAAAGTGAGTCTTTTCCGCCTTTCTTCCCAGTCTCCACAACTCCCAAAGCCCGGGGAGTGGGAAGGAAACATTTCTTTCAGTGAGATACTTGTGTTTCCCCTCGCCTTTGAATTCTTAAAAGAAGAATATTGTTTCATACTCTTCCAAGGCTGCTCTCCCTTCCCCGACTCTCACCTTACCTTCTCTTCCTCTCTTTTCTTGATGACTATTTTCTTTCTTCCTCACTGTTTTTCTTTCTTCTCGTCTTCTCCTAGCTCTGCTCCTCTTGTTTCACCATCTGGTTCTGTTCTCCTTATCGGTCTCCTTCCCTCTGCCGCAACTCTCATTTTCCCCCGCTTATACCTTCCCCGTCTTTGTTTCTCCTCGCCTTTCCACTCTCTCCTTTCCTGTCCTGTTTCCCCCAAGGTTTTCAAAGCGAAACAGAGCTAAGGCCAGTTTTCCCTCCCTGCCTGCCATTAATTGAGCATTTCATGAATTCTCACTTCTGGTGGTGGCTTTGCAACTTTCCAGCTCGGTGTTAAACAAGACGAGGACGGCACCAGACAAACACACAACTGAAAAGCCAAACAGCCTTGACCAGAAAATTATCCTAGAGACCAAAAGTCGCAGTTCCCGCTGGATTTTTTTTTTTTATTTTATTTTTTTAAACACTGTTTTTGTAAAATTTCTTTACCATTTTCTGTGCTTCTTGAAGGTGCCAGTTGGACTTTAATATACAGTTTAAAAAAAAAATCTTATCGTGAACCTTTATACATATTCAATGCTGAAGCAACAAGTAACTAAATTGGTAGCCTTTTTGTTTTCTTATCGTGCGAATCTATTCCTGAATGCTAACAAGCAGGTCTTTATATACTTCGTCCACTTGATAATAGACTAATAATCTTATCATGATGTTTTCTTGAACTTGAACTAGGTGTACAAAGTTAAGGCTAGAAATATGGGAAATTACTAAATTATATAACATCATTGCAGAGATATTACAAGGAATTTCTTATATTTCGCAGCGAAATATTGCCAATTATTGTAGCTGTCAATTTAACAATAGGCTTATTCACTATGGTGTTTGATTAATGTGAAATTATTCAGTTGGCTACCTTGTAGTTGGCCTATTTTTGTGTCCAATTAGTATGCTAATAATGGTAATTATGTTCTATACTGCATGTCTCATCACCTAGAGGGTTTTTAAAATGATAAAATAATGAGAATAAACAAGCTGATGCTGACATTCACTGGGCCATTCTAATTACTTACTGAGAGCACACTAGGGAATCAACACTCAACCAAAGAATATGATTCTTGCTTACTTTGTTAAAACTACTCTTTTCAAAGAGCATTAATAGTTTGCTGCTGTTTTCTTTATTACAAGGGACTGCACTATTTTCCCTCTTATTTGCCCTGTTAATATACAGTACCAGGAAAAAGGAAAAAAAAAGATAATCAAATTATGGTTGACTGAAGCGATAACTGTTTGCAGGGGGTGTCAGAAAAAACAAATAACTGTAATTGCTGAATTATACACCTTTGTAATGGCTACCATTTATTTCTCTGCTGCGTGATAAACATACCATCACCTTTCTCACCAAGAGAACGTGGCTTTTTTTTTTTCCCCTCTTCCCCCTTGTGCTGGTATTGCCGTGTGATGGAAAACTGCCAGCGCTATACCCTAGGGTGGGCTTCCCTCGCCGGCACCGCCAGCATCCGCACCCGCGGCCAAGTCTGCGGCGCTGGGGCCGCTCTTTCCCTCCCATCCTCTTCCCCCACTTACAGACCCCTCAGAGGTTTGGGGTGGGTTTGGTTTTTTTTTTTTTTTTTTTTTGGAGCAGCCAATGTTTGTAAAGATTGTGCCCTACAACGCCTATTTTCCGATGAAAGCTTTTGTGATTTGTAAGGGGTGTTATCACTGATAAATAATAGCGCATACACCCGTTTATACTACCAGCCAGTTTTAAAACAATGCCTGGCATCTGCGGGTAAACATGTAGACACCAGAAATATATACACAGGGTTTAAAAAGCCACATATTTCTTAATCCTCCCTTATTCAGCAGTAACAGGACGTCTACTCACTGGCTGCTTCAGAAAAGTTTGCCGACGACAGGAGTCAGACATCTGTTGCGCTAACACCGGAATAAAGAGTCAGGATTTTCCAGTTTCAGCACAAAGAAAAACAGAGTCGGGTACAGAGGGTAAAACGGAGCAGAGCACGTGGGAATGTTGAATTCTTTGGATATCAATTCAGGATTTATGCACAGCTTCAAAAAGAGAATTTAAAAAAAGTTGGGTGACAAATAGCTTATAATAAAAAACCCCTCATTTTATTTTAAAAATTACTATCGCAGGTAGAAGGGAAGCTGTAGAAAAACTTCGGGTAGTCAGAGGAACACAAGGAAGCTGCAGACCTGAGGCAGAGACAGAGACCCGTTATGCCAACCCTCAAATGAATTGATTGTGCAGAAGACGGATGCTGAAATACCTCCCGGGTTTGGGATCCAGGCTGCCTTGGGAAACCCATCTCAAACTGGGAGCTGTGATTAAAAAGCTTGTTTGAATGCAAATCCCCCCCGAAGACAATCTAAAGAAAAAATAACAACCAACATTGTATGTTTATATTGATGCTAATATTTTACTCCACGTACTAGTAAGCTTTAAGACAATCCATCATAAAGCCGAGCTGGGGTGATGGTTGTACGCGCTGTTTGCCGACGCGGAGCAGGGGCTGGTTTTAATAAAGGATGTAATACGTGACATGTTAACAGGGAGTCATTTGTGCACCATATATTGCTTACTCCTTTCCTGTCATTTTGAATTATGTCTCCATACATCTTGTTAAAGTAACTAACTACCGGCAAACAAAAAGTTACTATGATCTGGGAAAAATAACAAAAAAATTATCGAGAGATAAGGTGTTTCCAAAACAAAGCTATATGTTAAACTTAGAAATAGAGTTGCGGTGCTAAACAGAAAATCTTTGGATGTGCCTGCTCTCCCCTCCCCACCTCCTCCTACCCCTGGCAGGAAAATTATACCCTTGTTTCACTGAATATAAGCTTAATTTTTTTTTTTTTTTGTGAATAATCTCAAATGTTTATTTTCCACCCCACTGTACCGGTGTTTATGCAGGAAGGCTGCACGCAGCCCAAAGTGTGTTTAAAGAGTTAGCAGGAACATTTTTTAATTGCTGTTTGAATTCTGCAGCATTCCTACAGATACGGGAAATCTTCCCGACAGTTGCTAATTATTTTGGACGTGATTTTTTTATTTCAGAATGGCAAGCTAATGGAGAAAAGGGAAACTGTGCAAATTTCTTTGAAATCAGTGGTTATTTGTGCCTTTTGTCCATTAGGGAGATCACCAGCAGTATTTATGCCACAACTGCTAAAGAATTATCACTTTAATCAGTTCTTGAGACACAAACTCAGAGTGACAGCTTCACTCTGAGGTACGGCGAAAGCGTCTAGCGCAGATTTTAAGAGATGCAGCAGCTTCAGTGGCAAATATATTCCGTAATCTTAAATTCTTTTTAAAACCAAGACTGAAGGAGCAAGAAGGTAATTTTAAAGTGCAAGCTGGTAGCCCAGGAGCTAATAATTAACTGCTGTCCAAAGGTGATCCAGATCAACTCATCTGTAAATCCTGTAACTTTTAGTAACAGAAGAGTTGTTATAAATGACAAATTATGCCGAGCTGCCTATACCTTCTACTTGACGATAACCTCAGCAATTAACATCTCACAGCAAATTCTAGGACGATATCTTTGATTTAGCGTGCAATTGAACGCAACATACATCATTAGCTTTGTGAGCTTTTGCCAAATTAATTAGCCATGAGGAAGCACAAATAAGTACATTCAAGTAATAATAAATATAAATACAAATATGTGCATTTGTATATAGTGCTTATAGATATGTATTATTTATACAAACATTCTTACAGTATGTACATCTTTGAGGAATGGGGGGAAGATCCCCCCAAAAAAAAGGAAAATATTTCTCCTAACTTGTTAAAATCTCAAGGTTTCACTGAAAATGGGAACTATTATTGATTCTGAATTACTCTTCAATGTGTCATCCAAAGCCACAATACTAGAAGTCTGGTTGCTTTTATACGTGCAGTTGGGTTGGACTCTGATAAAAACCTGCAGAAAATGTGGACTTAATGGTTCTGATGCTTCAGATCTCAGCAACTACAAACCCAAAAATTGGTTTGCAAAATCCGGATTGCTATCTTGGCATTGGCTGCTGCTGTAAATTAGGGGGTTTCTAACACTAGCTAGCAAAAGTGATTGATATTTCTCACAGCTGCATTACCGATCACTATTTATTGAGATGTTGCAGAAGGAAGAGGAAAACTGATGTTTTTTCTTGTTCCGTGAGAGACTACGGGGAAAAAAAAACCCCACATTTTTTCTCTTGCTGGTTTCTGAGCAGTGCCTGATGAATTACCTAGGAGGCATATTTTCCTTTTGTTACCCAAGGGTGAGGTTTTGAATATTTCTTTTTATTATTACTTATTTAAATTTTCAATGCTATTACCTGTTGAACTTCTGAGTACTTTTGCAACTAAGATAAGCACCTACATATCTTCCCGCAAGCCTGCTCCCTGTTAACAATTTCCCCCAAGTAAAAACTTTGCAGGTTCCAGAGGGGAAGGGGGAAAAAAAGGAAGAGTTCAGAAAACTGCATAAAATCCAGATAGACTTTTCTAGCAAGTCAGTCAACCTCCAGTCTCGTTGTAGGTGACCCAGCAAAGCTTGGGAGAAGAGAGTTCACCTACGGATCGATACTGCGAGGCGCTTCCAACAGCTGATGACTATGAAAGAATTTAACTAATGCTTTCCAGAATAAGATATCCTGAAGGTTAGAGAAACCTGACTTATGCCAACAGCCACCTGAGCTGTGCTGGGCTCTTCCATCACTTTCTCGGTAAAGTCCCATTATTGTGCATCTAGCAGTCCGTTCTCTTTAGGAGGACTATGTTGGGTTGAATTAACCTTTTTTGCTGGTAGAGAACATCTGTGTAGGAGACATGGGAGAACACCTGGATTTAACACCCTCTCACCTTCCCTAGCTTGAACAGAGGTGTTACAACAGAGAGTTGAGGTCCATACAGCAAGTAGGAGACAATATTTCTTTGGGGTCTTCTGCTCACCCCCTGCACAGAGACTACAAATAAAAAAGTCTTTTTTTATTATTTTAATTTAAATCAGAATCGGGATGGAGCAGGACAACGAAGTACAGAAGAAGTGACATGACCCTCATGCCCTATAACCACTATCAGAAACCGCAAGCAGTCACTTCTTTTTTATGCCATTTTAAGTCTGGCCTCTCATGTATTTTTGCACTCTAACATCTGATTTCCCAGCACATGACATCAGCACGAAGTGGAATAGATAAGTATCTTCCACCAAAACATAGTTCAGTGACCTAAATTACATATTCAGCAATGGGAACAGTGCAAGTCCTAAATCTCCCAACCATCTCTCCGGGATCAAAGGCTGTTTCTGCTACGGCAGCACTTCTGGGATGAGGAGCGATTCCTTCCTGAACTTGGCCTCTCTCCTCCACTTCCTGAGATCAGCCATAGCAGTGTAATCGAAAAGGCAGTACAGAAACAAATAAATTACACAGAAGCCATTAATTAATGTACGTTAAAAGCCAGCTTCGGATGTTTCCTTGTGCAAGAGTAATGCAAACATCAGGACATTGCGTTCCTTCTCTGGGTTGCTGCTTTTAGGAATGTAGTTAAATCATAAAATATACCTTTGTATCTGTATAAATTCATTCCTGATTTGTCTGCACCTATACCGCTCACTTCAAAGCGTGCAGCATATTATTACAATTAATCACTACATTATTAGCTAGCGTTGGGGTTTTCTCCTTTCAAGTCTGAAGAGGTAATGCATTAAAAGTAACGTTTTCAATGGACATGAAAGACTTAAGCTCCCAGCCTCCATTGACATCTCTGTTATTAAGCTACCACATTTATCCAACGGGATTCACTTTAAACAGCTTGGACACGCTCCTTAGCCGCTTGTGCAACAACCCAGTGACCAGGAAGGTTTGGACCCGTTTGGAGCTGCCACCGACCGAGTCACAGGGTTTCTCACCGCTGCAGCACACTGGTGGGACAGAAGGAGGTTCGGAGTTGTGTCATTTAATTCCCCCCCTCCCTGGTGACGGGGGTGGTGGATGTCCCAGGACACAAGGCTCCAGGCTGACCTAGTGGCTGGTTTCAAACCCAGGTCTGCAGCCTCCTTGGGCCACCGGGTGGGTAAAACAGACCGAGGGACTTTGGTGTCTCCCAGCCGTAGGTCGTAGACTGGAACCCTGTATTGAAGTACTAGGCACAGCACGTGCATTTCTCCTTTTGCATAGGCATGGCACAGGGTTGCAGACTGCCATTCCATCCCACCTCAGACAGCCTCCCTGTCCTTTGCTTGACCAAACATCTTGTGTGCACATTTACAGCAGTGTAAAGTCACTTCAAAAGTGGTAAGAGTTAAATCTGGAAGACTGACCATCTAACAACAAATGATCTACCCACAAACTCAGGGCAAAAGCCTCGACAAGGAAACTTGAGCACAATCTAGGTTTTATTTTTATTTTCTTGGAGATTTTTTTTTTTAGGATCCTTCTGCTTCCTTGCATTTTCCATCTTGGTTTTATTTTGCAGGGAAACAGTTGCTCCATTAGGAAGTCTCCCATACTCGCTGAAACCCAAATACTCTCCCCTCTCCCCCTGCAAATCTGCAGTAATTAATTACATAGTTAAAACACAACTGCCACTCCTTTGCTGGAAACAATCAGCGATTTCTGCTACCCAGCGCTACTCGTATGCATTACTTCAATGCCAAAAGCTCAAACCTATTCTTGGCTGGGAATCGGCTTGCCAGGGGAAGCGCCGGTCCCTGCGGCATACCGTGCCTCCCTGCCAAAGTAATTGGGGCCAGGCAGGGAGTACCCAGGCACTCGGAAGCCTGGGTCTGCACATACCACTGGAAATAGAAAATAAAATGTTGCAGCCATTAGTGAGTTGTCATTAATTGTTCTCCTGGTGAATGAATGAATTAATATCTTTGAGGGAAGAATTCCCATCTTCTCCCGGTAATAATTATTTCTGCCTGTCTGACAAGACATCTCAAACAGGGAAATTCACACAGAAGGAAACAAATCCCTGTTTTATTTTGAACGTTGTTTAGGCTTGTATGGCACTTGAAGTATGTGCCATGGAAGCGGGTTAAATGAGAACTGCCAGCAGTTTTATTCTCTAGCAATTATTTCTTGTGCACAGCCCTTCTAGCGCATGATAAGCACTTGGATAAAGCCTTTTCTCCATAACAAGAAAAACATTCACAGCGCTGACAGCCCTCAGACCCCCCCAAACACTCCCTGTCCAATCTAAAGCAAGTTTAGACTGAACACGAGATCATACGGCAACACAAAAAAATAATCCCATACACAGCAGTTTAACCTTAATTTTAGTAACCAACCACAATTTCCCCCCTTTGGTTTTATATTGAAGGTATTTGTAACCTCCAACTTCGAGGCAAGATAAAGAGCTTTTTTCGGTTAAGAAAACTCTTCTCCCAAAGACACGGCATTATTTAATTGTAGTTTATTAAATGGGAAAGTTCAGACTTTGGGTAGCTTTCTTGGAAGATGCTAATTAACAGAACGATCCCCGTGGCCCCAGCTGACCTTGCACCCTGGTTATCCATGGACGGTCTCTATTAGCACGGCGAGAAGATCTACACGTAACACCCTCGCTGGCTTTTTCCTCCAACAAACAAAACACACCAATCACTAGTAAACACCACTAATGTAACAGCTCCGTGAAACACTGGGGAAAGACCCTCTCCTAAATATTTTACCCTAAAATAATAGGTGAAACTTCATGGTTCAGAAGTGCCAAATCTCACCTTGACCATCTGCTTTAATAAACTCTGGGCTGTAGAAACCAGAAAGAAGTTGTCAGCCTTGCTGGGATGCCGTAAGCTGGTATTTCAGTGAGCTGCCGGCCAGGCCACGTGCAACGAAGGGCGTCTAACATACGTCTGAAGGGCGTATGTTTACAGCTATATTGAATATTGATCTATGCATACTCCACTGGCAATAAACTCCATAATATGTAGTTGAAAATTCCAACTCATACATCCTTTCCGTGAAGGCTCAAGGACAGGGGGAGGCCAGATTGCCTCTGTGTATGTGAAATTTCTTCATGCGCAGTTCGGAGTTAAACAGGACACGATATACGATCTGCCCAGAGGAGGCAAATATTTTTTAAATTAATCACTTATTCTGAAAATGTTTTAAGAAATACTTCAAGAAAAAGAATTTTAAGAAAATCACATAAGAAACTAGCAAAAAGAAAGAAATATCAAGTATTTGGACTTGCAAGTTTACAAAGAGACTACCGCGGTTGTGTGTTGATGTACAGGAAACCTAAAGGAAACCAGAGTCTTTTACACCAGTTATGCCACTATAGTTCAGCAGTTACTGTATCACTGTCTTCCCAGCTGCCATTTCTTTGCCCCGTGAATCAGTTCTGATAAATGACAAGAACAGGACTGACCAACTTCCATCTCTTATCCAAGCATAATGGATGTGGTGCCTCAGGTGTCACTTCGATGCTATTTTTCATCAAAAATAGTAAATTATGTAAAATCCTGTAAGTGTGCTGCTTACTGCAGGGGGGGGTTATACCTGAAAAGCTTGAAGATCCTGAAGTCTTGAGAGCCCTTGCAAGTAAATTGAGACATTTGTTTCCATACTGACAAACTCCAATCATAATTTACATACTTTTCCAGTAAAAGGAAGAAAAAAAAAGGCTTTATTTTCTTTCTAGTCCCCCCTGCAGCATCCTTTGTACCTTAATACCAATTGCACATCCACAAAAGCCCAAAACAGGACCCCAGGAATGAAAAAAAAAAAAAAGCTTGGAAAAAAAAGCTTGACTTCCCTTGAATTGCTTCTTTTTCCTCTGTGAGTCTTGCAGGAAACAACATAGAGCACGCCAAAAATACGCACACACCCCTGCTGATTTGCATTTCAAATTCATACACTACCAACATAACCTTAGCACCACTGAATTATCATTTAGTTGCCACTAAATTAAAGTTACAATTTCCCAAAACCACTACATCCAGCACCTTTCGATTAATATAGTAGACCGCAAGTCCCTTCCTCAGAAAAGTTCATATTCCCACTCAGTGATAACTTACACACCTATGACTATGTTGTTCCCTAATTTATGACCTGCCCAAATAATTCTGCCTTTGTGCATGAACTCCATCAGCTTTACAATTAATAGCAGAACCACCCAAATCAGACATGCCCCCCCCAAATCACCTTTTGCTTCTGACCCTGCACATCCAGTTCCCTGAAGAATCGCCATCCTCCTATTCCTTCCCTGTAACTCCACCACAAAGCATCTCTCCCCCCAGGCCAAGGTCCAGCATCAGCAGCCCCTTCCCTAGCTTTTGCAGTCCAACAGCAGACGGGATGGCACCATTAGAAGAACGTGGACCTTTGCCTCGTCTTCCAGCTCTTGCAAAGGCAGCAGCAAGAGAGGCAACAGCTTTTCTTGTTTTGACAAGCTTGAGTAGGACTGCCTTTTCTCAGCCTTGGAGTACAAGGCTGGCTAGAGGCTGAGGAGCAAAGGAACCCCTCTCGTGGCTGTACACAGATGGAAACTTTACACAACATCCACTTTCTCATACCAGCAGAGACTGGCTGGCCATTGCCAAGAAACCATGCTTCTGGTCAGACATAATTTCTCCAGGAGACCACAAACAGGTGAAGAAAAAAAAAGGTTGTCTACACAAAAACCTCAGAGGCAGCAGACTTGCCTAGAGAAGACAGCACTGATCCTTCCATCATCCACATCTCTTCTTGCAATTCTGTCCCAACTTCAGAGACGACACTGCTTTTCTTTGCTCTCTTCTCTGACAGTGCCCCGTCCTCTTCCCAACTGAATCCAGCCCCTTGCTCAGCCCTTACTCCCCTGTGCTGCTCCTTTTCCTCTCCTCGAAGCCTAACCAGGTATCTGCAGCACAGAATCAAGAGCTGAATGACTTCCCCAAGCCAACCAGTCACATTTAGCCCATCAGCATGGCATGTACAACCTCTGAGTCATATTTCCAATACTTTAGGTGAAACACTGACTTTTGTACAAGAAAGGAAAAGAGGGAGAAGCAGATTCTGTTTTCCCCTTCCTATATTAGGCTTTTTAAAGCCAGTCATGCAAACTGGCATCCACTTTCTGGGCATGGCAGCTGTGCCCAGAGAGTTTAGTTACTCTGTTTAAGCCTAGGAGCACAGTTCTCCAGAAGCAAAAACAAGCAAATTCTCTCTCTACAAGAATAAAGTTACAGAATTACTGCAATTAGATATATAAAATGGGGGGTGGGAAGCATACTGAAATCAAAACATAACAATAATACTTAAATAACCTTGTAAAATGAACATGGGTAAAATATGCAGAGCAAGTCAAGCTTTTAATCTCACCACATATCCAGAAAATAGAAACAAAATTGCTTCTATAAGACTTAACATTTCTCTGAAATTATCACCCTAAAAATATTCCATCACCACCACTCTGCTTTCTGACACACGATGAACAGACATATTGAAAATATGTATTATGTACGTGAACTTAAATATATGAAGGAAAAGAAAAAAGGATCAGAAAAAACCCACAAATGAAACAGAAGAGACTCAAACACTTTGATGTTTCGCGTTCAGCTGCAGTGAGCGATGGGTGATAGAGCAGGGAACCAGACACCCAGTTCTGTTACATTAATATTAAACTTTTCTCCTAGAGAAAAAAAACACACACAACATGAAAACCCTTCATTTTAATTAGCTCTTATGACATTGCAATAGGTTTAAACTCCAACAATGCCTTGGTGGTTCATCATTTGTGGTCCACATCCTACGAGTCACAGAAATAGTTCAGCAAAGCAGCCAAGAGGAGCTGGGGACCCGTGCTCCACCCCATGAACCACACTGGCCACCATGTTCTTATGTTTATGGGCAGCTCTTTGTCAAATTTAATAATCCCTGTCTTTCCCAATTGTTTTACTTGCACATTTCCTCACGGCTTTTAAGACAGTTCACAAACATTTCTTGGTATTTTGACTTTTGGTCAGTCAGAGGATGAGAGATGCCATGAGCTTGGCACAGCCACAGCAAAGTTGGAAGTTTTTGAAGCAGAATGTCAAAAATATGACTTTACAGGGAACAGAAGAAGTTCCGGGGAGGATATAAGCAACTAACCACCAAGTCACATCCTCCTGCTTTTTCTGAGGAGCTGTGAAAAAAGAGAGAAGAAAACAAATGCTAGGAAAAGCACACAGAAAAACAGGATGCCTAATTCTTCCCTTAAACCAACGTGTTTAGGTTCAGGTCAGCCTCCAATGGCAGTACACGATGATGGAACAAGTTGACCTTCTCTGGCATAGACATGATTTCTCAAGCAAATTAACCTTTTTCTCACCTACAGACAGAACAACAAAAACAAAACAAACAACCCATAAATCAACCAGTAAACCTGTTATTTTAGAAAAGACAGAGTAGTGAAGTAAATTCTTCCAATATGCCCTTACATCATTCATACAGACAGAAAAACAATTACAAAGCAAATCAGATCCTTTCTTTAATTGATTGCACTCAGAAGTTCTTTCCTCGAGAAGAAAAGTTGCCAAACAAACAAAAAAAAATCAACCAGTATTTCAACTCCGGACATCAGTGAAAACATAACTGCCTCTGGATTGTCGTTTTTCTTTCCAGCAGCCTCTGCACTACATGAAAAAAAAAAATCTTCAAACCATCTTTATTAATCCCTTCCAAAACGAGCTCAACAGTGCAGGTAGGAAACCCACTGTGGGCTTTGGAAAGAAGAGCTAGAAAAAGCAGCAGGTTAAAAATCAAAATCCTCCTGTCACCTCCATGGTCAAGCTTGGCCATGCCCTAGTAAGTGACACGGAGCTTCAGCATGAGCTGGAGAGGAGATCCTACTCCATAGTGATGATAGCTCTGAAACGCAGGTGGACACAGGCTAACTGAAGTAAAGCCTGATTAAAACCATGGGAAGCCTAGTTTTTCCACATTTAGCACAAAATTAAAGTCAACCCATGCTGCTGATGAGTGTTGCCCTCATTCTGTTCTGAATGATGCATTAATTGAAAGCTTGTATGCTTAAACTTTAGTTTGGTGAGTTCAGATCCACCTTTCGGCATAGTCTGCCTCACTAAACAGCTGTCAGTCGCTGTCCCAGCATCTCAGTCCAGGCACAATAGAAAATATCCTCAAGCACACTGACAAAGAAGGCTTTGACACGCACTTGAACCTACACAGCACTCCTCTCAACTCCTTTCTGCAGGTTTTCCTGGAGAAAACCCTCACCCCTTAATGCAAACTCAACCTGTCACACCACCAACACTCCCATGTGCTGGAATGGCGTTAAGATGGATTGTCCCGTGTCAGTGCATGTAACATGGCAGTGCCACTGTCACCACCTCACAGGACTGCTGCCACTCAGCAAGTGTAAGGAAATTGGGAAGGGGGACAACAGGTTGAAGTAAAATTTCTTCATCATTTGAAGTTATCTGGGCATAAGAGTTACAGCAAGGTTGTATCCCTAATTCAGAGCGCTTCTTTGGGAAGAGGCTCAGAAACCACCCCGCTGTGCTTCAGAGGCTGGGGAGATACAGCTCTAGTCTCCAGCAAAGCAACTGCTGAGAAAAATCTTTCCTGGTGACCCTTCACTGTAATTAAAAACAATTTCTTACCATGATCTGTCAAGTCTCTTCCCATAATTTGCTCAAGAACTTGTTTTCATTTATTACTTCATCTTTTTTCCAGGTACAGCTTCTGTCCTCTTGTCTTGCACGCAATCTCTCCAATTCTCTCAGACTCAGCCTTGAACTGCTTGTTCTTATCTTCTAATTAAAAAGTTGCAGTGATCTGGATTGAAATCCTGCTGAATTACCTGACACGAAGTGGTCTTGTGGAAAGTACAGCCAAACACAGAATATTTTTTTTACTGTCACATTCTTGATTTCAGATGGCAGCATACTTTGGCTAAGTTGACCGTTGAACTAATGACTAAACAAATACCCAGGCAAAAGCCACCAGAAAGCGCTAATCCTTCTGCTGGAGAAAGTTTATCATGTTGAGGTTAGGTTACAGCCATAGCAGAGATACCGTATAAATTTTTTTAAATTATATTCGACTAAATGATTATCCATTAAGTGAAAGAGGTATCTTTTGCACTAAAAGCTTTAGTACTCAATATAACTAATGATAAATTAAAGCTGGCCATGTAAATAGGCAAGATGTGGGTTGATCCAATTTTGCACTTTACTGAAAAAAGTGACAGATTAATCAATTCAAATACACTGCAGAAATATTTATCCTGAGAACCAACATTTACAATTAGAACTTTTTCCCCTCTCCAAACAATACTTACTTGTGAAGAACACTTTTTCAATTTGAACTGAAAGCATGCATTTTGATTGCAAATTTTCACTTGAGATTAAATGCCAAAGGAAAAAAAAAAAAGAGGTTTAAGTTGCTTTCATTTAACACAAGAAACCTTCATTCTTTTTTTTGTCTGCTGCCTTTCTGGGGAAAAAGGCAGTAGGTGGAAGATAGAAAAAGCAATGAAGGTAAAGATATGTTTTCATGTTGCACTTTATAAAAGATTAAATACGCTCAGATACATCACTTACTGTACTTGAAAGCGTTTCTTGAAAGCACTTGGCATTTCAATTTTATTTTCCAAAATTATGTACTCAGAAATTATGATAAACAAAAGAATGTAATCATTCAGTAGAGAGGAAAAGGAACATTGCATGAAAAAACCAAAACTGAATAAGCCATGACATTGATGAGGTCACTTAAAGTCAATATTTTATTAGATGTGTTAATTACATATGATAACGCAAGGACAAATACAAGGCAAATACATTCAGAAAGTTTCAGCCAAATAATCAATAGGAAATTATATCCGTGTTAAAGGACTACATTTAATGGAGATAGACATTGGGAGTTTTCAGGAACTAGTTTTGCATATCTGGAAAAGTCCAGGGCTCATCTGGAGTCTATTTCAAGCCCTTTGTGTTGACTAACATGCAGACTTTATGCTTATCAATCTAAGTTGGCTCTTTTTTTGAACAGAATTTATGGAAGGGTCATGACTGCAGTTGACATGCCCATATTTGTGGTGAGACCCGTGTCCCAGTGCCTCTGGCATGTGCTACCTTCCCCCCATCATGATGATCCTCTGAGACACCTATCATGGGTTCCTGTTGCGTTGCTGCTCACCGACTCCGGGGTTGGCACCACTGACACGGCTGACCAGCAGTGACTAACCTTCCACAAGCCACTGTCCTCCTCTCCTGCCAGCCCACACGTGTCTGGTCCTCAGAGAAATGTGGTGTTTCTGGTAATTACTGCTGCTGGGCCAGACCTGTTCTCATGCGTCACCTGAAGGCATCTCACCCATGGCTTTCTTAAAGTCCCAGAAACTGACTGCTTGGCCGCCCACTGAAAGACTTTGCATTCAAGGAAGTCATGCAGTAGCCAGTCTCCCTTCCTTCACCAGCTGCTGCTCCTGCTCACAGCCTTTTTTCCAGGTACAGCTACATCTTTGGACATAAAATCCTCTTCATTCCTTGCACCACCATACATCTCTAGGCAGTTTGTTTCTGCTCCTGGTGTAGCTTTCTCATGGGTCCTGATGACACATTTTCCATCATTCTGTGCCTGCTGCAGCCCTGCGCAACCCGAGCACAATCTGATGTGGGCACATTTCACCAGATACTTGTTATGAACATTGCCATGGCCAGGCTGGCTCTCTTCCCTTCTCAGAGGTATTTTTCAGACTACAGATATCTGCTGAAATCACTCTGCAGGAGACTGTCTTACCAATATATCTGAAGTCATACACAAAAAGTTGTTTTCTCAGGTCTGTAGTATACTTATTTCTTCCTTTCTCTGCATTTAAGAAAAGCTGGACACTACATTCATTCTGCAGAGCATCACTGACTGAACACCCTGACCAGCAATTGGATGTCCCTTCTCTTTAGTGCAAGTCTCACTGGACCCATCAGACTGTCACTGTGCTTGCCAAGCCACAACGCCGAGACAGCGTCAAAGTGAAAGGCTAAAATTTGCAGAGGCGAAGGAGTTTGAGAAACAATTGTGAATGTTGCGAGAAAAGTTATTTCCTAACTGCACACAGTCCTACGGTGGGTCCTGGCTGCAGGGATTATTCTCATCATCTGAGGTATGGAAAGATGATGGTTTTTTTGTAAGGAATAATTCTTGAGCAAGGCTTCTGTAACAGGAGTTATGACTGGTGATTCAGGTGCAGGGGGGAATCAGGACTTCAATCTTTAAGGATTTCACTAGGATTAATGTTCAACTAAAACTTAGAAAACAAGTAGATTAGATTTTAGCAGGGCAAAGTTGGGAGACTAAGTGCAGGGTGCAATTCAGCATGATAAAGCTGGGGAGAGAAAGGACACGGAGGAAATAGAAAGTGTTCACAGATAAATTAATGTATGCCCAAGGGTTATGCGTACCACTTTGCAGTAATTGCACAGGGAATGTTCAAGTTGTTTTTTTCCTATTTTATTTTTAAAGCCAGTGTGAAGGAACAGAGAAATGTAGAAGTAATCAACAGTGGGGAAAGAGGCAGACACGAGTTATAAAACATCAAATACAGAGCAGGATTGGAACAATTGCGTAATGAAGTTGAGAGCATAAAAAAGTGATAAGAAAAGCAAAGGCAGCAAATGAAAGGAAACTTTACAGGGAGGTAAAATAAAATTAGAACAGTTTTCAGGTACAGTGCAGAAACAAGAGGCTGGAAAAGCAGTCCAGGTATCTGCCAGAGCAAGGGCAAAAAGTTATCCAAAGAAGTAACCATTTTAAAAGACTGAATTATTGCTTTATAATTTAGAAAGTAACTAAGACTTGAACCTTCTCACAGAAGACGACAGCCTGGAAGAAATAAGTCCCAATGTGTTTTCTGTACTGCTGTTAATTAATGTCTTAATGAACCTTCAGGCAACATGATGGCTGCTGGGCAAACATCCGCAACAAGCTGACCTGGTCCCAAGGACAAGGTGACAGGCAAACACGACCCTTTGCCAAGAGGTCTCCTAACCTCAGCGAGCTCAGGCAGCCGTAACCACGCGGCAGGCACATACAGACCTGCCAGAATCAAGACTTCCCATGGCAAGTCCTTTTCTCAGGAAGACCTAGCATGAAACAGGCTCCACAGCAATGGCCTTTAGAAAAGGCAAAAGAGATATTGAGAACTTTCTCTGAAAGAAACTGCAGTTAGACTGCCTTGCTAATTCACAACACCAACTGGAAGGAATGGAATTCACATTTCACTCTGAAGTTGCTAAATTTCTCCCTGATGGAAGACTTCCAACTTCATGGACTAATGCACATGACCCTACAGGTCAGGTAGATATTTCCTGCATCCCAGGGGACACCCTGCACGTAGTAAGGTGGACTACAGACACTGGCCATATTTTCCTCCTCAGGCCTTCCCAAGTCAGAGCTCTTCACTCCCAGAACCCAGGAAGAACTTACCAAAAAGGCAGGCAAGCTTTCACACACATGCTACCCCCAACCCAGGAAGGTACACCTCTGCTACCATCCTGTGTAAGACAAAGGTAACCTCCACCAGCTGGTCTATCATCAACTGCACCCCAGCCACAGGGGAATTGGGGATGTCTTATTATGTTTTGTTTTGAAAACAGCTCACATCCTTTAGTTGAATGGTACTTTCAGCACTGTAGAGCTTGAAGGACACATTCTCCCTGAATTTAAGATGCTTCAACCTTTCCTTTCATTCACATAATCTCCTCTGTTGAAGTAACACTTTACTGAAATACTCGCAAGAAGTAATGACTGAGTCATGGGGACTAAAACACTGACAGCAGAGATTCAGAAGCCAATCAAAGATCAATTGTTTCAGCCAGCTTCCCTCCACAGATCAAACTTTCTGCACAAGTCTAAACCAAATATTAGTGGTTTTATGCTCTTCTCAGGTAGTAAAGGCATCAACAGGAGACGGAAAGCAGAAATAGGGCAGAAATGGTAGATTTGGTTCATTGTGCTTATTATTTGATTTATAGGTGGTGGTCAGGTTCTTCTGCCTATAGAGACAGTATGTTTTGCCCTTTCCTGTAAGGGCACAAGGGGTAATTAAGTCATTGAGAACCCACAGGTTTACATTTTACATGGCAAACTAGCACAGTAGACTCAAATGCCATTCAAACACTAAGGCAGTTCTCTGAAGATCATCCATCCCTCCCCCTCTGTAGGCTACCCAGCACTAGGCGTTATTTGCAGGGACAGATGCTGAGCAAGCTCCAACAGTTACTTCCAAATACAACTTCTGCTCCATGGTTCTCCCAACAGGCAAGAAGAGGACACCAAACTCATTAGCATTTGTCTTTATCAAGTTGCCTCAGTTGTACTTTGAGCCTCAAGGTCATTTTAAAAATTAGAGAAACATCCTTGCTTCGCTATCTTGGTTTTACAAGTATTTCAATGACAAAGGAGAACCATGAAGTTGCAGATATTTTGTGCCATATGAGTCTTTGAAGTTGTAAGCCAATAGCAGGTCTTTTGCCTCATATGCTTTTTCCTAAAAAGTGAAGCTACCTGGTCTGAGAGCTCTGTATCTTCCCTTCTGCTGCCACTAGAGGGAGAAACTTATTCCTGGGATCTCATGGCTTCTAGGCTATTTTTGGAATATCTAATAGAAATTTTTCAGTTATACGGAAAAGCATTCGTCTGTTTGCAATAAGCATGGATAATGCAAATGGAGAGCCTCTAAAACTAAAGTGGGATAAATATTCCCTCCTCCCCCCTCCAATAGACACCAATTACAATACTCAAACCTTGTGAATTTAAACACTGCTGCAATTGTTTTTCTTTGCTGGTAATACAAATCCTTCTACTGTGTTTACTCCCATTGCATCCAGGGCAGGGGACGCCAAACAGGAAGAAAGGAGAATACTGGGTTTCTATCAATATAGGAACAAAGGAGGTTCTCTAGCAGCTTAAACTAATTCTGATTGAAAAGCCATAAAATTTTCTATTAGCTCTAAGGAACACTGGAAATCCATTCTGGACTGAAAAAATCCTAAAGTAGCATTTAAATAAACTAAAAGTTCTAGAATTCTGGATTTGCACACCCCACCCCTTCATTTTCTTATCCTAATTCAACTGAAAGACTCCTATTGATGAATACTTCTTATGTCACTATATTTTAAACACTTGAACTAATAATGATGGCTTTTGACATGTATTTATAGCAGTGACAAGGTCATTCCACTGGCATGGAAAATGTCTTTGGAAAACATTTTCAAACACGGATGCAAAAAACTTTACCCAATGAAATCCACCCTCCCTCCCTAAGTATAAAATGTCTCAGCCCCAGAAATGCCAAGTGACCATTGAAACATGCTTTCAATCAAATATGGGCTGCTGGTGGCCAGCAATGAGCAACCAGATCTGGCTTCATGACACAGAACATGACAGTCTTGGGGGGGAGGGGGGGAAGGCCATTTTCCCGGACAACAGGGCAGTTTGCAGATTCAAGGCTTGACCACATTCTTTCTGGGATACTCATTGTCCTTTTTCTCTACAAAAAGGAGCAGCAACACTGACCCTTAAGGTCAAGAAGAATGAATCTTTGCAAATCTTAGACTTTGAACTGCAGGTGCAAACAATACCACATTCCCAGAGAGAAAAAAAAAAAAAAAAAACAAACTTACCCAAAATTATTCCTTCCTATCCTTTTAAAGGTAGTTGCAAAGGGGCTCTGTTAACTAATCATGGAATAATTTTGTTTGGAAGGGGCTTCTGAAGGGTCTCTGGTTGGGGTTGGACTCCTTGTTGAAAACAGGACCAGCTTCAAAGGCAGACCCTCTTCCATTTAAGCTTTGAGTATTTACTACTTCACTGCAAGGACACACTGGTGACTCACCAGCTTTTCCACCAGGACTTTGCCTGCAAAGCTGCTCCTCAGCTGGTCTCCAGCCTGTACATAATTCCTGCACGGAGTTACTCCAAACCAGATACGGGACTTTGCATTGTCTGTGATGACCTTTATGAGGGTGGTCAGCTCATTTCTCCAGCCTGCCAAGACTGTGTTGAAGGGCAGTCCTGTTCTTCAACTTATTGACTACTCCCCCCGATTTGGTGTCATCCCCACAACCATCTCATGTCCACAGAGCCACAGATCTCTTTGGTACAGTGCCAGGGCCACAAAACTGGCTAAACCCACACAAACAGGAAAAGCTTTTCCTGGTTTATTCACCCCAATCTCTTACTGCAGCGGCCAAGGTTAGCAACTAATCCCTCCTATGTCCACTCAGTTTTGTCCTGAAGAAACACACCTTGCCTACACATTTTTGACTGGAAGGTTACCACTCACCATTTGCTCTGTTGTCAGACTGTCCTACAGTTCAGGAATTGTTAGCTCAGATATTGTTCTCCATCATTACACTCAACCTCAGCTCTGCCTCTCCTCACCATGCACTAAACTAGGAAAACCTTGTTATTCTAATTCTCAACCAGATAATTAAAAAACCCTCAGATGAGCAAACAAACTGAAGACTTCCATCTGCAGAGGCTGATGCTGAGGCATGGACAGGGGAAGCATGTCCTCCCCCATCGGCCGCACACCTGGGGAGCCAAAGCATCAAGTAAAACAAGCTTTTCTTTTCCTGCTGCTTTACTTGATGCTTTTTCAGACCAGCTGCAATACCTCCCTCATTGAATGTGAGGTCACTTTAGCACTGTTTCTGTAAAAAAGCTGGAAACTAAAACTGGTGTTAAAAGTTCTAACTCATCACCCATCATCTCTACAGTACTTTGTTCTTGTCATAGTTGTGAGGATGATGGGGTTTGGGATTTAAGAACTGCAGCTATATTTGTTTGATTCAAGTGATTTTCTTCTGTGATGATTTTATATCAGAAAGGTTAAGACAACGTTCCAGACTTCCCCCCCCCCCCCCCTTTTATGTATGTGTGTGGACATGCACACACATACATAAAATAGAAAATATGCCACAGTAAGTTTTCCTTTCTGAAGGGGTTTCCACCAGCCTTACAGAGTAACAGCATATGTAGTACGTATGTCACTCAAACATTTCCTTTAGCTGCAAAATTTGTGTCAAAATCTGTTCTGAAATAACTCTACAATGTGTACTTCACATAACCCTGAATTACAGGTTAGGCTACATTTTAAGTATGAAGCATTAAGTGAGATCATAACAGTTAAATCACTCCATTGTCATCCCAACACTAACTCAGGTTGGCAGAGCTCATGCTCAATGATGTCACCATTTATACCTTGCTGCAGTTGCGAGCAGAGCCCAGTTCGCATAAATTAGTTTCGATCGATGAAAACTATAACATTTTTTATTTTTTACCTTGGAGCGCACTTAGAATTATCAGTTGCTTTTTAGTGTTTTAAAAATGTGTATGGGTGAGTTAAGTGGCAGGTTAAAATATACTGCAGTGACATAGTGCAGAAGCAGCACGGTCAGCGCGCTGGAGGGACCGGAGACAACAAACACCCCTGGCAATCAGCTGCACTTTGACAATGTCCAAGAACCACCATCCAGTTTGCAGGTTGGAAGGACTATCAAAGCCCAGCCCTGAAATAGCAAGGACAGCTGTAGGATGGATTTCAACATCCTTCTACACGTTAAACACCGTCCCACTTTGCATCAGCTCCCACTGAAATAAATAACTCAAGAACTACACAACATAAATAACAGCAGAATGGTTAGGGGGGGAAAAATCATCTCTCCATCTTCTAAAAATAGCTTCCTTTTGGCTAAGTTGTTCCTTTATGTCTTTCCTTGAGAAAGCGGTGATGAACAGAATACTGATCAGGAATCACTAGCAGAGGCTGCCGCAGGAGCATCATTAAGAGGCACATTTCTCCCAGAACTTCTTGTTTTTCAGATGGAGGAGAGGATATTTTCATCTTTTTTTTTTCCTCAAGGTTGGAGCAGCAACTGCCTGCTCCCTGCTCCTCTTCATCCATTCAGCTCTCAAGGCTTTCTCTACCCAAGCCATGCCTGTGCTCACACAGCAAGCTCTGCTCAGTGCCTCTCTGGGGCTGGGAGGGTGGCTGAGCTTGAGCTCCCACGGGAATCCAGCACGGCCCCAGCACTTGCTCTGGTCTTGCAGAGAACTGCCAACAGGACCTACGGACACGCATGGGAGGGAAGCTGCATCTAACCAGTCTTCAACAGTCCTTCACTGGGTCATCTCTTGACTCCATGCTGTTAATTCTGACGTTCACAAATGGAATGGTTACATCCTGATCGGGGTTAAGCTGAGGAACACCCATCCTCACTCCACTCCATTTCCAGAACAACGCTTCATGGACCAAGGGAAGCTCTCCTCACATCAGCACATTTCAAGGCAGACACACTGAGACACACTCAGCCACGCTGAGTTCACACAAATAAGTTCTACCGCACTGCTTTAAAAGATTTCCATGTTTTTTCCCCAAAGCAGAAGAGGCTTTAAAGTCAGTTGACATCTCAAAAAAAACAAACCAAAAATGGAAACTGATTTCAAAGGCGTTTGGAGGGGGACATTGCCATCCTCTCCGCCCATGGGCTGAAGCCACCGAGATTTGCAGTGCTGTTGGGACTTCACGCAGAGGCTGCGAGGGGATGAGAGGTTTGCTTTTCCTTACAACATCTTGACCTCCTCTGGAGGAGAAGCTTGGGCAACCAAAACACCTTACAGCCCCACATCGCCACGTTTTTCCAAATTCCCTGAAACCTACCGAAATGGAGGAAAAATATCTGTGCTGGTGGTGCTAGAGATAATAGGCTGTGTGAGAAGGGAGGGACAGGAGTCAAATGCTGCGCTAAGCATACGCTTATAGCCAAATAAATGGACAAAAGGTCAAATCAAAGACTATCCACATTCGAGGTTTATTTCAGGACCCCTTCTTCTATCACTACTAGGGGAGCCACAGCCCTTTCAGAAACAAGCTGTTCCTGCTATTGCTGGCTTTGGACAAAAAGCATACTGCTGCTAACCTCTTACATAAAGTGAGCAGACAAACAGCTGAATTGCTGACCCCTAATGGCCTTTTCCCTAGGATTTGTGGGTTTGCACAAAGAAGCCAACATTTTACATGCAGCCCTCGATGGAGTTTGGAATTGTGCAGAAACGCTGTTTGGAGTGCACACTCTTAACCCAATTGTTTGTGTACAATGTTCCTCCTCTCTGATGCCAAACACTGTAGGTCTCTGGGTTATTTTTTTATTTATTTTTTTTTCTCTAAGCTGCTTGGCCATACACAACTTTGAAACCCTGTATATATCTCCACTGCCATTAACTCTGCGATATAAGTACAAGCCTGCAGTCAGGGACCTTCCTCTTTGTTACAGTCCATCATTTGTTTGGTTTTTTTTTCAGCTGAGCACTCATTTCTCAGTGGGTATGAGCACCACAATTATTAAACACTTCTTGGCTACAAACGTGCAAGTTTTCTGTGACCGAACACAAGGAGCAGGCAGCAATATGCATCAGGTTTATTTTATGAGTGGGCGATATCTAGCAAGAGCAGTTGACTCAGTCGTAGTTTTGACTAAACAATTCTCTTCATCCTTACTTGCAAATTGATTGATTTAACAGATTTTGATAGACTTCTGCCAACTGGCAACAGATACGAGACATCCGTAAGGAAATATCTTTTCCCTTTGAATGCAGAACCACGGGCAAACGTCAGGCACGAGGTGCCAACCTGCCGTGAAGCAGCACCTTTCCCTTAAACCACAGGCTACGCTGGCTTACCCTGCCCCCATCAGAGCCATTAAAACTACGCAAAGACGATCCTAAAAACACGCAGTGCAGCAGAGCACTTCGAGGACCACGCGCTACCTGTTACCAACACCCTGGATGGTTTCGAGCATCCTTAAGTCACCGAGTCTCACACCTCGGAGGATGAGAAAGCGCAAGCGATCCAACAGCCCAACTGGTATATTTACACAAGCGAAGGATGAAAGCACGAAACACTACAATACTCGAATTCAACAATAACAAAACAGCATTCAGGCATAACAGCAGGCACAAAAGTCACCATTGTACGTTCGGTTTCCAATCGTCGGAGCTCTGAGCTGCTAAAAACTACAGTATACACGATCCCGTGCTCTTCAGCTGTACTAAATCCTACCTTCGTATTTTTGTTTTAATTCAAAGACATACTAATTGTTGTGAACACACAAAGTATTACCTGGAATAACACTTCAAATGCAAATTAAGGGCTCTGTAAAATTATTGTAATGCAAGAGTACCATGGTTTATTAACAGCAGATTTGCAAGGTTAATTTTCAATTATGTATTTCTTATTAGTTTCCTAGCTGTCTTGCTATTATTAAATTTAAAGAGGAAGATACTTTCAATGTGTCCAGCTTCTGTGTCATTATTACTGATAATTATTCCTATTTTCCAATTTGTGTTACTCTCGTGTCTTGCAAAATTTGTAATTAATGAGCAAATAATTATAGCAGCACTTACTAGAGCTGCTTTAGTTAAAGCTGTGTCAGCTTTTGCATTAGGATCCCCATTTTTCAAGGGTTTATAACTCAAGCATAAAAATTCACTCTGGGCAGAGCCTTGTCATAAGAGCTGTCTGCTGAGCATGATTTTTTGTTTTTAAATGTTTCTAAGCAGCATTATTTGGTTCCTTTTTTAAGTTACGGACATTTAAAAAAAAAATCTTAAGCTTCCAAGGGCATCATGTTTACAGCTCTCCATTTTTCTGTGCTCCACTGTCTCTGAAATAAAGACATTTTAAGGTGAAGGCATTCACCTTTAAAAATATGAAATAAGATGCCTCAGCATCTCCAAAGACCAGAACCAGGTTTTTAATGCCTGGTGGTCATTAGCTTTACAAAATCGACACCGAAGAGAGCTTGACATTCAGGGATGTTTGTGCTGATCCCAGCCCGTTAAGCATTCATGCACATACTCAATTAAGGCACATGAGTGGTCCTTAGGAGTCAACAGGCCCGTCCACGCTCCCAGGGATGCACACGCATTCACTGCCCCGATTCAGCAGAACAAAGCATTTCTTTTGACGCAAGTTTTAGGCTGTCCCTATTCACTGCAAACCGTTGTCCACACGCTTGGGAAAACTGAGCATCACAGGGTTCAGTCCTTCAGGATGCTGAGGAGCCAGTGGTCCTTAAATCCACGGGGCTTAGAAGGCTCAGCACCTTCCTTGGGAGGTGCCCAGCATCGTGCAGTGTCCTGCCTGGTACCAGTATAAAGCTTATCACAAAACTGTTGCTTTTTTTTTTTTTAAATCTGGAAGAGGAAACCCAAAGGAGAAAAGCAGCAGATTCCAAAACACAAGGCTCGCTACACACCACATACGCTTTGCCACAAAATAAAATTTGAGAGTGACAGCTCTAGAGCAAACGGATTCTGCAAAATGTAGGCACTACAGGAGAGCTCATCACAGCTGCTTCCTCTAAACATCCCACATGGTTGGTCAGCCACAAACCAAAAGGCTCCTGCGTGCCTCCTCCTGCAAAGAGCCCTGGAGCACCTAGCTCCTGGGAAGCCACTCTTGGAGCTGCTTGACCCCAATGTTGAGTTTAACTAAAGCAAGACCACTGTAATTCAGCAAGCAGGGAATAGCAACACACATATCACCTTTATTTCATTCTATTTCAACTTTAAAGAGCAGTGTGGATTAAGACATTTCCAGCAGCAAAAACACACACCAAAACCCCCCAACATTACTGGGTAACATCATCAGAAATGAGACAAAAACAGAGAACGGGGAGACCTACCTGCACCAGCCACAGCAAGCCATGGAAAGCAAAGCTTGACAAGAAAAAAATCCAGACAACTTGTGCCCTGAGCCTCCTCACCAGGAGAGGGATGGGTGGACTCAGTGCACCTTTATTCACTTTCCTTTGACGACTGTCAGCTGAGGCTCTTCACACCCTCATTTTGTCTAATTATCTCCTCTTCTTTGAGTTAATTTCTAATGAGGGGAACCCAGTTCTTAATCTCTTAGTCAATCCAGAGCCAGGGCACTGAAGCCTGTTACCACAATGACTAAGAGGGTGCAAATATACCCTCTCACCGGTGCCATCCTCGTGACCAGGCTGTATTTTATAAGCCCATACTATCATTAGCAACCCCCCCCAATAACTTGCAAACCTCGCCATGTTATGGCAATGCTGATATCTTTATTTCTGCAAAGCACATATGCGGAGCCTGGCCCAACTACAGCTGATGTTTTTAATCTATAATAAACCCTTGCCATATAAACCAACCCTTCCTCCTCATTTTAGGTGCCTGTCTATCTTTCAGGTAAATATTTTCTCTTGCTGACCTAGTGTCATGAGCTTCCCTAGTTAAGATTAGTTTGCTAAATCTAGTCAGACAAACCTATACGTGCTGATATTCCCTAGTTGCTGATGGCCTCACATTTTGACTGTAACCATGGTGCTGCTGGATTTATCATGGCTGCATGGCACAATGTGTATCTCATTATTCTTCCCTGGCAGCTTCGTATAGCTTTTATTTAGCTGTAAAAATAATTTACATTTTTTGAGCATCTGAATTAAAGATAAAATAGAAGTATGACATCGAGAGCTGGAGATTTTATGCAAATTTATTTATAAATATAAATCACATTTAGAATGTAAAAATTACACAAATGTCTTCTACAAATCGTCCGTCTCTTAAAGAAATAAATTCTTTACTTTTTTAAGAATAATGCCATAACATATTATCTACATAGTTGCAACATGAATGGAAACTCGGTAGAAAATCCAAAGTGAAAAGTGGGTGCCCTGGGTTGCCGATGAGATTAGTTGTGTGACGAGGAATTTTTTCACTTCTACGTCACGGACTTGAAATGGCTCCAGGTCACCAGCCCGTGGCACTCTCCATCAGCTGCCTCTGGCCTGGGATGAAATTCTGGCTCCAGTGAAGTCACTGGCAAACTCTTGGTTGGCTTTACTAGGGCCACGATGTTGAGCTGTGCTGAGTGACGTACAAGAAACGCAGTGACATCACGAGTCCACCTCACAGTGCTCACGTACCCACATCACACACACAACCCAACCACCTGGTCCAAAAGTTGTGTTATTCAAATATTCCAGAATAATATTTCTGGGGAAAACCCAACTGTTTGCATCTAATTCCAATACATCCAAGCATCATAAATCCAGGTGATCTTTATTGTCTTTGCAGAATGGTATAGAACATACTTCTTAAAGTGGGATACAAGTGATGGGTTTTTTCTGACTATAAAGCTACTTTGAGCAAATAATCTAACAGTAGTTAGATTAGTTTTGATTTCAAAATGATCACATACTGTGAATACAAAAATGGCTTCGTAAAATTTCTTTAAAACTTTCGACACTTTCTCTCTGCTCTAACCTCAGGCTTTTCCTTTTAGCCCCTTCTGGTGCTCGGTTATTTTAACATTGTCTCCTCTTACACAAGATCTCTTCCTTATATTTGTGGGGAAAAAAATCAGTGGCTGTTTTCTTGACTTTCCAATAAAATAATCCATATGAGGTCTTGGTTTTGATGAACAATTTTAGTATAACAACCCTTCTACTTGGTGGAAGCAGCATCCAAACCATCTCAGAAATTTCCATGCTTCCCATCCTTCTGCCACGCTGAAATCTCCACTCTGCAGTCCTATTCCCATTGCACTTTGTCCAAAAAACCAAAAAAAGGTGGAGAATTGTTTCCTAAGGGGAAAAAAAGCATAAAAATATTAACTTCCAATGCCCTGCTCTTTCTTTAGCATTGCTTCCAGGTTGAGGCTAAATAGAACCTTTGAATCAAAAGCAACACAGAAAATTTCTTATCCTTTGGTCAGAAAGCAGCTCTGCAGGGTTTCTGCTACGATGAACCTGTGAAATCCTCACCACCCAAATTTCTGAGCCTCTGCTCATTATAATACATACAAAAGCGTCCAGGTGCGTTTTGCGATGCCTTGCAGATCTCTTGTAGACAAAGTGAGCTACCATCTCAGACGCGTTAAAATAGGTATTTAAGCATTTCATACCCACAACGCTGCGTGCCTTTCTGTGCCTGCCACCTTGGGGGGAACCCAGGCAGCGGCAGTCTGCCTGTGGAGCCCTTTGAGGTTCAAAGATAATTTTTAATTGTAGATTGGGGCATTCAGCAGCTGACAAGCCGATCCGGACACCCACACCTCTCCGGACTTGGTAAGAGTGAAAAACTCAGGTTCCCCCCGTGACTGTTATCACACGTGCTACTGCTTTAGGGGCATCCCTAATCGCTTGTAAAAATGGTACCTCAAGACTGCAGTCAGTGATAGAGTCGGGAGCACGAGGAACACAAGCTCAGGTAAATTTTGCCTTTCAGTTTGTAATAAATAACACATGGTTTAAATTTGGGTTTTTTGAATTTTGACTTCTGAGAAACTGCACAGGGAAGAAACTCCAGGATTACAATAGAAAATATTCATAAAATGATCCTCTGGAATTTACACGGTTAGAAACTTTCTGTAGATGTTTTTAACCGTCCCACAAAATTCCTTAAAAGAAACATAATTTTTGCTTAAGTCTCATGGAACAACCTAAACCACAAATAAAACGGATATTCTGGTGCATTAACACTGAGGGCATACTTCTAGTTTTATACATTTAGTTTACCAGAAGTACAATACCTTTTCTAGTCAAATATTGCTTCATCAGCATACTCAGAAGGTGCCGCGGTACCACGTTAATCTTGATATTTGCAGGGTAGCAACGTTTACTGTGAAGAGCAGGAGAGGGAAGGCATAGATGTTCAGCATCACATCCTGGCTGGTACTGGACCAAACGCATTCATCAGGGCATCCGAATGATGGAGAGGAAATGAAGAAATGAAAAAGAAAAGGGGAAAAAAAAAAGAAAAAAAAAAAAAGGAAGGTGTATGAATGAGAAATGTCGTAATTAAGAAGAGCCAAGTTAACTAGAGACCGGTTTAACAAATATAAAATGGTTTTACATCTCAGGAGGGAGCAACACTCTTACAACCTCAGACACGGCCCGAGGCCCCAGTCAGCGAGGAGTTCGTGTGCTTCGGTCCCATCGCAGACGATTGGATTTAAGCACATGTTTAAGTACGTGGCTGAGCAGGGATGGTTTGCGAGATCTCTATAAAAGCACAACCTTCCATTCTCCCAAACCATATGGGTTTGACTTCCCATATGGAGTGACAAAATAAAAATATATTCTAAAAATAGTTCTCAAAAAATGCACTGGCTGAAGGCTGCTTCCTGTGCTACAATTTGATTAGCCTTGTGTTTTATTTCTTCAGCAGCGATTTCAATTTATCTCTGATTTGGAGCATGAAAAGCTGCTTTTATAGTCGTAAGCAGAGGAGAAAAAGGCATCCGGGAAGCAACTATAGAGAGCTCTTCTGGCTTTATAGGAGCTGCAGGAACAAGTAAAATGATTTTAGAGCAGCAGAAAACAAAGTGATGTTGGGAGATGATCTATCTTTGCAATCTGTATTTAAGTTCCCTGTCAGCCCCTCCGCGAGTGCAGAACATTACGAATTCTGCGCAGCTCCAAAGTAACCTAAAGGAGCCAAAAATTGTCAGTGCAGAAATCCCCTCTGTGGAAGGGATCTCTGCCAGCACGGCTCCCGCCCGGCTCGACGCGGCGGCCGCACGCGGCTCCCTGACAGCTCCTTCTGTCCACCGCGACGCAAGGAGCCGGAGGAGCCGTTCCCTTGGTGTCTCAACATTGATGGATGGTATCAAATGCAAACATTCCCATTTGGGCTCTGCTCTAAGGCGCCTTCTTAAAAATCATAAACTATTTTTTTTTTTAAGGAAAAAAAATACTGGGAATTTTAAATTCCTTCCCCACTTCAGCTGGGTCAGGGAGCAAACCACCAACTAAGTACCGAGGGGGCTGCTGGTGGCATCTAAGACCTGAAACTGCTGGCTTTGGAGAAGGGGAAGGAGGAAAGATCAGTCTTGGTGGGAGTCTCCTACCATCAAGTTCTTACTTGAAGACTCAAGAAGTAAGTCTCACAGCTGGGCTTAACAGAATTACGTTCCCCCTTGGCGCTGGAGGACGGCTGGGGAATGGCACCGCGGCACAAACACGAGACATCAAGTCAGCATCCCTCAACGGTGGCTGGATCTTGACTAGATGAAGGGCTAACGAGCCCCACGCTGGCCATGAGGTATTTATGTGCTTGGTCTGAGACTGATTCAACACAGATCCTGCCTTTGGGATCTGCTAAGAAGCTCCTGTGACTCCAGAAGTTCCCCACGGATGCCGGGGCTCTGCTGCTCCCTGGTTTAGGTTGCTGCCTTAGGCTGAAACCCGGGATTTAACACCCAGCCCTGCTCCGGTGGCAACGCAAGCATGTGAAACCGTCATTTATTTTTCCGGGCTATCCAGGTCTATCCAAACCATACCCATCCCTGGCGCCTCTGAGAACCCAAGGCGAGGTAACTGCTCCGGCTGGAGACGTACCTTTCTCATTATTTGTGTCTTTTGTCCAAATAAGCAAACAAATAGATAAATAGCAGATAGACAGATAAGTAAGAACATTCACATTCAACTTTCCAGGATGATGGAGTAAGTCATGTCTTGCTTTTCCAGCATTGCAGTTTTCCCACATCCGCAAGTTTGCTTGTTTTTACGCAAATAATAACTGTGCATTTCCTGCCGGCTTCTGACACTGCTTCAATAACACATCCTCTGGGAGAGCTTTCTGTCCTGTTGCTGGGTTCATATTTGCTGCTGTGGTTGCAAAGGTGAAATAAAACCAAGAAAAATTGTTTTTGCAAGAAAACTGTGCCCCTCTCCTCGGCACAGGAGGGGATAGCAAGCACCAGTGCGGTGGGACAGAGTGGGCAGAGCAGCTCCCGGCTCCTGTCCAGCCCAGAAGAAAGGAACCACCGGTGAAGGACCAACCCCTCCACCAGCCGTTCGCACCGGCCGGGTATCTGGAGCAAGACAAAACATCCGGAGCGATGGCCAGGACCCCTGCTCTGGGCACCAGTCGGGCGTTCGGATGCTCGTCTCCACGCCACCGCCCCAGCATCTGTGGCAGTTCGAAATAAAGTTAATTTGGGGTTTTTTTTTTTCCTCTTTCTTTCTCTTTCCAATCTATTAAAGCTTTAGGAATGACTTTTCCAATCTGAGCAAAAGCTCTAGATTTACCCTTAAAAGATACTTTTATAATATCTAAGAAATATTAAAACCGAAAGAGGGAAAATAAAAGATATTTAGAGTGGGAAGAAGCTGAGCTGTAAAAGCTTGGGAAGAGAAAGGATTAAAAGCTAGCTTTTCTCTCAAGACTTTATACAGAGAAAATAAAAAAATAAAAATAAAAACCCCACACTTTGGAAACAATTATTTACAAGGTTCAAAGTGTTTGGCACCCTTTGCTTTGGTAAGATAAGGGGCAACAAACAACATCCATGGTCACAAGAAGTTAGCCCAATTACTTCTGTCAGCAAAACTAATTTTACAAAAAAAATCTATTTCTTCTAGGAAGAATGCTTCTCTTGCTTCCAATTCATTTGTACATTGCTAATAAGTCTCTCAGCAGTAGATTACGAGTGCCTCTTAGGCCAGGAACGGGCGGATCACCCCGGGTGCAGCCGGCGGTCTCTTCTCTGGAATAAACCATGACTGAAGCCGAGGAGAATTTCGCCGGAGGAGGTTCACGGCGGGTGCTTGGTCCCATGTCTGTAACCTGCACCGTTACAGGAACCGTTAATAAATGTGATACACCACTAATCTTCAGAAACGGGGTCTGGGACTATTTTGACCTTTTTACCTCGCCTTACTTCTGGAAATGAGAGGACATTTTCAGGGCTACGTGCCCAGAGAGTAGGAAAGAGTCCACCTGCCTGACAGGTTCTATAATGGCCACGAACCTTAAAAATTTGCTCCAAATGATCCAAAAACTCTCTGAAACATCCTAAACCTGGCACCTGCTTAAGCCTGTTAAGGCGATGTAAATTCAGAAGAATTTAACTTCAAGAAAAGCCTGCTCTGCAGCACTTTGCACGGAAAAGAGTCAGAAACAAGGCGCCTCGGGAAGCTGCCTGGGAAATAAATACAGCATCTTAATTCACAGGCAGAAATGCTCATGTGTGCAAAGAAAATATTTAGATGATTAAGAAAGAGGATCAGCTTCCAGCTCTGGATATTCCGGGCAATTCTCTGATTGATTTGTACATAGGGATTGCCCTGAAGAACAGAGATTAGAGGTGTCAATGGCCAGTCTGGATATTATAAGAAGCATCTGACAACGTTAGAAATCTAAATCCTGCACCCAGAAAAGGGGCTAAATTCTTTAAATCAAATTATTCCATTTGAATTTTGCGCTTTCCTCAATTTTTTTTGTTCCAAAGTCTTTGTGGCAATTCATGTAAGTAAATGTTTTCTTGCACTGTGTGGAAGATGATGTCAGGCAGTGATGGAAGTGAAATACTGACTTTGTATAACTGTTTGTACCTCAGATAGAATTGACTCATTTTGTGAGATTATAGAAAACGCATTCTGTGAGTATATATGCCCCTAGAGGCCTCGTGGAGGTGAGATTATGCATCTCACAATGTTATTTTACCAGAAAAAAAAAAAATGGACTATGTAAATAAAAAATCTGCAGGATGTGACTTCATCATGCACTGTTGACATCTGCTTATGTGATTTAAAGGATGTTACTATGAATATCATAGTTGCTAATGTAAATGATGAAGAAATCATAGGTCAATCATATAATAATAAATATTAGCATAGGTTTCCCAAGGCCAGAAACGGCTGAAATGGTAATTGGAATTATGATTTTACTCTTGAATTATGTGATACTGAAAACACTTTGGTCGCTGCTGCTTTCCTGGAACTGCTCCATTAAAGCCAAGCAGATACACTCTCCCATCTTTCTCCTTCCAAGAAGTAATGTCACCTTTTCATGAGGTTTATTTTTCTTTCAGGTAGGCACCCACCTCACCCCGTACGCTGCGTTAAGACGCTGTGCAAGAGGGGTGCATTCGGCTGCTCGCACGTGGTCCCTACTGGTGTCACCTACCTCGGGGTCAGATGGCAGAAGACGTGCACCTTTACAAAGCCTTGTAACTCTCCTGTGGGCAGAAAGTAAACATCTAACCTCGTCCTCAACCGCCAGCCTCTTCCCTCTTAAACACCAGAATAAAGTGCTCTCAAAATGCATTAACGCAATAATCGACATGTTTGATTTGATGGAAGATTGGTCCAAACAATATGGTTTAAATTGACAAAATACCTGAAACTCGTAGCACTATTTATGACACCACCAAATTACCCTGGACACACAGAAGACACACACACACACAAAAAAACAAAAAACAAACAAACAAAAAAAAAAAAGTGGCCGCAGCTTTAGCATAATTCATTTAGGAGTTATCTGGCAACACCTTGTGCAGCAAAAAAAAAAATCACCCCGGCCGGCCCGGTGCTGCAGAGCAAACGGTTTCCTCCAAAGGGCGAGGGGACCGACAGTCACTTTTGAGCACCAAGTGTCCTTCTTCACCTGCTTTCCCCAGCTCCGCGCATTGCTCCCTGTGACGAAGGCTGCATGAATTTGTCCCAGAGCGGTCTGAAAGTCAGGAGCTGCTACATGAAAATATTTTAAGTAACAGGAGTTACTTAACCTGGGGATTCCTTCCAACCGCTGCATACGGTGAGCTTTGGAAATGCTGCTAAATCATATTTTTACAGGGGAAAAAAAAACCCGTAATATAATCCCATAATGCTATCTGAATCTTGTCGGGCTGTTTTCCTTTAATGCTTGTAATGTCTCCTTACCGATGGGAAGCTCATAGCTGAGCAGTCAGGTTCTAGCCGGTGCCTAACGCTGGAGCACTCCGCATGAAGAAATCCAAATACGCCACGAGTATTTTAGCGCGGTTACACAAAAGTCTAAAATTAGGTCATAAATTATATAATCTTGCAAGGAAACAACAAATTTAATGACTATGCCAAACCAGAGATAAAAGCTGAGGAAGGAAATAGCATCTTTCTCATTAAATATTAAGGATCAGTTCCTTCAAACATTTTCCAGTGATGAACTCTGTGGGAGTTTGGCATCTGCATTTGTGTGTATTCTATAGAATATGCTTATACATCATAAACAAGCGCTGAATGTGATTTATGGAGCGCACACACATAGTAAGGATATTTATAATGCATAAGTATATTCCATCAAGAGCAGAGAAGGTGATTAGTGACAGTTTCCTAAGAGGTTTAATCAGATATCGTGATGGCTTATTTCCAGTGCTGCCCCAAAATGGGTTTTTTCATTACAGGGCACTGAGAAATAGCAGGTAGAGGCATCTCTTTTTCACACTTACAGCGGCAGCAGATACCACAGACGCGGAGATCAGCTCTGTGCATCCTTGGTGGGACCGAAGAACCCTGTAAAAGAGGAAAATTACCAAGTTGTAACAATGGATTTGGAAATTCCCTGCAACCTTTGAATCTCTCCCCTCACGCTATCATGCCCTAGTCTTTCTTCTAACCTCGCGCAAGACAAATCTGATTTGATCTATTTGAAATAATGCAGGGGTGACGTCTTGGGCGCATTCCCTTAAAAGTTTTACGTGATTCCCCGGGGACCGATGGCCGGTGCTGATGTCCTGAGTACGTTAATGAGAGGGAATGGGAACTTCTGATGGAATAAGCCCTCTCGTTCTTGCTGTCCTCAAAGCCTCTCTGATAACCATGGCCCTTTTTTTCGAAGGTTTGAGTCATTTGTGGATTGACTATATAATCCTTGTGCTGAAGCCTGGGAAAACTGCTGTTGATCCCCTTGGCAAATTCTTATCCTAAAAAAGCATGAAAAAGAGTACCAAGTAATTTCAATTCCATAAAATATATTAAATGCAGCACACAGGTATGTAAATGGGATACTCCATAACTGTAATTTGCCCGTTTAGAGCCTGATCTAAAGGCTATAAAAGTTAATTTGAAATCTTTTCATTGATTTTAATGGCCTTTAGATCGGGCCCATATTATTTGCTGCATATCGTGTTTGTTTCAGTGCAATAATACATTCATCTAAACCATGAATTATGTGGATTATAACACATACAGATCCGCTGCTTATTGTCCAAAGGCAAAGCTTCTGAAATTTATTGACTCCAGCAACACAAGTAAAATCTAAATATCAAAAGAAAGTCCCAAATAATGATTACACTTCTTAAAAAGTGATATAAAAAATGAGGAGGCCTTCTTTTCATTATATACTAATACAGTCTAAATGTATTTTAAGCATCATGAAATCCAAATGGAATTTCTCACAATTCCTCATTTCTGACTGCAGCAGTTCAACAAAAAATTATATGTAAATGATTCAAAACCTCTTGAAGAAACAACATTTTTTTCTAATTTGAGGAGAAGGAAAAAAAAAAAAAAACAAACCCAAAAACGTTTCAACCCAAGCTCAGCAAGGGATAACAGTATTACAGTCGCTGCACAGAGAATTTAGCCACTCATAATTCTAAATCCTTCTCAAACGCTTTATTGCTATAAGGTGGCTAATACCAGCCTCTACACAACAGGGCTCCCATAGCATTAACCATGAGAGATAGGCTTCCAGAAAGAAACTATAGCGAAGTAATTGTAAATCTCTAATGATGCATAAAAGCAAGCTGAATTGGTCCTGAATTCTCAGCATAAAAGAAATGAACCATCAGAGGAACCAATTCTGGTGGCTGTATAACACACCCCGGTGTGGAAACTGTTTATGGTGTTTGCTGCAGTGGAAATATTCCTACTAATATGCAAGCAATACGAATTCATTAAAAACGTCCAAATGCTGCAACTTCTCATGATACCATGTGTGACATGAAAAACAAATCATTAGCCAAAAGAAAACCTCATCTGTACCAAAACTATTCACCGTCTTTCTCAGTCGTAGCCAGTTGCCCGGACGATGAATTCAGCGGGTTCTGCGTGTTTTTAAACCCATCTCGCAAGACTTTCAGGATGATGCTGTGCTCCGTGGCAGGTTCTGCCTGCCCAGGCTGGGCTGTGGTGGAGCTCTGCCCCACCAAGACTGCACGTCCCCAGGTGCTCAGCTGAACCCGGACTGACTATGTGGGCAGGAGACCAGCCTCAAGCCTTCTCCTCCTCCCCTTCTTTGCTCGAGAGAAGAGCTGGGCTGGACCTCCAGCAGTGGCCTTCAAGGGTACAGAGCCATGGCCATGTACCGGTGGGATAGGGCTGTCCTGCCGGCGTGCCAACGTAAACCCAAAGCCTCCCATTTTCTTAGCAAGTTTAGTCAATTCCCACTGGATAAGCATCCAATAAAATATTTAAATCCATAATTAATGATACCATTTAATTAATTAATGATGCAGTCCACAAACTCTAACAAAGAACCCGGCTCATTCCAGAAACCTCAATGCACAAACCTGGACCTTCACCCATTAATCCATCACCGTCCAGAGGCAACCTGCTCCGGAAGCAGATTAGATTGATTATCTGAGAGACCAGAAATCACTGACTCATGCACAAACGAGGCACAGCGGGCGCAGAGGTTACGCTCGGTTCCCCACGCAGCCTTGCCCAGAAGCTTCAGCGTGGACATAAACACGATTTCTTTTGAGATGAGAAGCCAGTCTTACTTTTGCATCCAGAAGATCTCTGGCTTTTTTTTTAGACACTGTCAAGAGGTATTGCATGGGATGATGCTTTTGTAGTGCCGGGGCATCTGTCCACCGAGAAGTAGATTGACAAGGCTGGAACTGTTGGGTTTGTTTGTTTTATCATTTCACAACTCTAAGAGCCAGACATCTGAAAGCTCAGATACATCATTGCACGGTGTCAAAATCAACGAAGGCACAGATTTGAAATCTGCATACGTGGACAAAAATAGGGCATATCTGAAATTAATTAAAATTTCTAGGCACTACCTAGAGAACAATATTATAGCCATAATAAGCATGCATCAATGTATATCACATTTAGCGCATGGGTTTTAGTGAAGTTGCAGTTTTCAAGGCTTCTGTGTAGGAGTCTAAGGCTTAGCAATGACTTTTCATTTTTAAAAAAAGCATTTTAAAAAATTATTTTGTAAAAAAGAAGATGGAAATCTCACTGATTTCAAGACAAAGTAAAATGAGATGAAATGCAAGTGACCCACTGGGGCTTTCTATGCTTGCAGTTGCAACTATCTGCATCACATACTACCTGTGCAGTATAAAACATACCATAACTATGTATAGGTGCTACAGCCTTATCTATAATCCCTGTGGAAATTATGGGATGAAAAGGTAAACTATTTTGTGAGGGATTTAAAAAAGAAGCAAACACCACACTGATGGGACTCTGTCCCTATCGTAGTTAACGACATTTTTAACACTGACAGCAGCAGAGAAATTTAGGATAAGGATAAAAGGTGAAGAAATTAAATTTCCCTATTAAATATCCTCCTTGTACTGATGAAAGAGGGGGAAACCACTGCAGGCATAAGAGAAAAATGAAGTCATTCACACGGCTACAAACTTCATTCACGTTGGTGAGGTGCTGGCACCATGAGAATCTTTTTTTATTTACTTGTGAGCGAGAGGTCTTACCCTGTAAGCAATTTTTACGGCTGTTCATTTTGCAAAAAAGTCTGAGCTACTTGACCCACTGCCCTGAGGATCTCACGGCAGTAAGTGCTATCCAAGATACTCCATCTGACACCTCTATATTCAAAGGTACCTCCATTTTTTCCAATCAAATCAGAACAACCCTAATTAAATTTAAACAAGGAGCTAAAGTGAGATGAATGGTTTATAGGTGCTTCATGCTTCCCTACATTGATTAATAGATAAAGAATTCATACCTCCACCACATTAGTTGACAAACCCTGCTGTAATTTATTCCTTGTACATGATGATCTGTAAGCACGGTGCACTCTGGAAGGGACTGAGCTCCAGCTCCCTCGAAATATATTTTGTGCTGGTTGGCTGCACCCACCAGGTATTTACATTCCACAAATCTTGTCTTCGTATTCAAAGTTTCTCAATATGGTTTTCATTTTAAATGAAAGCAGCAGTGGTTATTCTTGCATAGAATGCCGTTAGTTGTGAATCGGGTTTGCAGTCCGGGCAGTGGCATCAGACCGTGCTATTTCTTGGTGCCCAAAGAACTGCTCTGCTGAGTTTTATTTTTCCTTTTGTTTTCCCTGATGTTGTCCTGCATATATCTCTGCTCTGTAACTGAGCAGCAAATGCAATTCTCTCTCACATACGGATGAAATTTTGCTAGAGCTGTGCACTTGCCTCTTCAAAATCGGGCTCTTTAACCCCAAAGCTGATCCAGAAGATGCCTGCCTACTTCTAAAGCGGAGCATTACAAGAAGAAGACATGCCGGGGGGGCTGCACCAGAGACTGCCCGTCTGCCCTGGCCAGCAGCGAGCCCCGGCCACCGTGGACCAGGCTGGAGCCACCCAGAGACGGGCTCCAACTTGCGGGCATGACACTGACTGAGCTTATTTTAAAAGAGTTTACTTTTTAGACCAATACAGTCCAGGTTGGGGTGTGAACCAGCAGCTGGCAAGAGACGTATACAGGATTTCATCTGATTCAGCAATTATTTTGCGGTTCAGATTTTGCAAGGGGCATCCAGCCCTTGAGACGTATATCCCTGTGCTGGAAAAACGGAAATCAATAAATCTATTCAGAAAAACATAATTTCATTTTGCTTATGAACCAGAAATTGAGATACACATCTTTCTCCCTCCCCACTCCTCCCTGACTTAAATATATCCTGTGTTATATAAGGAATTGTTTTGAACCCACTCTAGGACACAGTCAGAGACATGACTCCAATAACACATTATCAGTAAAACAAAGCAAAACAGTTTCATGTCCCTGCTGGGTTTGTATATACACTCTTAAATGAGCAGATTCTCTCATTATTCACCCTGATCTGGTCATTGCATGCTTAGTCACAGCTGTCACAACAGGTGCCCGAGCGTCCTCCCCCTTCACGGCACTGTATTTGCTCTCTAGAGTTTGTTGTCAAATTCCTCTGCTGCCTTTCTCTGGTGACTTTGCTGTTCCCTCTCCGGCACCTCCCAGATTCAACTTTATAATTACTCCTGAAATCATCCAGGGCTGGTTGACTCTGGATGCGACGACCCTTCATCTTCAGCACCAGTTCTTCTTTAAAAGTTGATGTTCTTCATCCCATCACATGAAACCAGTTTATCCGTCAACTTGGGCCATGCTTTCCTTGCCTGGACCTTTCTCCATCTTTCTTGATCCCTCCAGTGACCAACTCTCTCAACTGCAACGCACCACAGTGTATTTCAGAATATACTTTGGGATGATGCAGCATTTAGAGGCTGATTCCTCCGCCAGAACAGATTATCTCCCCCTATGCCAAACGACAGCAGGAGCCTCCAGTGAGTTGAGGATTTCCAGATGGGGTCTCGCCCGACATTATATTTAACATGAAAATTCATTGAAATTAACATTTGTGCCCCAAGATATCATCTCTTTGCTTTTGATTCTCTAACGTGCTTCAACGGTGGTTTGAGGGTCCCAAAATTGAGTGCAGAACTGCTCCCCTCCTGTTCCGCCCCTCTTGCAGCAGATTTATGTACTGCATTTTCCCACTGAGCTGAGCACTCATTGGGGATCTTTTACCGCAGAAAATCCTATGAGTTCTTAAATTATCAGCACGGTGCTACTGTGGACTAATAAAGTTTATCTGATACAACAGCAGATCAAACATTTTTAGTTCTGTAACAAATGTTTTCTTAGCTGGAAGCAAGCCTCCTCTAATATTAAAGTACCTCCAAATAAAGAGACAATTTTATATGCCCTTTTTTTTTTTTTTTGCTATTGTCTTCAAGGAATATAGTGTAGGTTGAGGGCAAAATATACACAATTCAACCTCTTTTATGTTTTGTAGACATCAGAATTTAGGGCCTGATTTGCAGAGTGCTATAATCCATCAGTCCCACTGAATTGTAAAGGCTGGTGAGGGAGAAACTAGCCTGAAAGTCAGCGATGCAACCTAAATCAATCCTCCGAAGCACTGAAAAGATTGGGCCAAAACATTAAGGCAAAAGCTTTCTACAGTTTTACTTCAATAAATTTACACAGGCGCAAGGGAAATACACAGCTTTTGATTCACAGAACAAATAGATTCAGTACAGCACTAATACCATTTAGTTTGTTTTCTCCCTAAAACCCCATAGTCAGGACACGTATTTATATCTCAGGTTGCATCCATTTGGGATTGAACCCTCTTTTTTCCTGAACTTACCCAGTTCCAGTACCGCCCTCCTTGTCCCACAGCACGGTACAACATCCCTACGGCAGTTACAACTGCTTGCAGCTGAGAACAAGGTATTACAAAAATCTTGAATGCAATACCACCATTTTTAATGCAATCTGTTAGCTGACAACCAAAAGTAGAGGCAGTGTCACCTATTCATCCATGTGTCTGTTGGTCACCTACACTTTAAAGAATTCATCCTCTCTATTATTACACTTTACAGCTATTTGGACGTATTAATTAACATACCGAGCTAAATTGACTTAAATTCTTGCTTCCTTAAAACTGAATAGAGAATTCATTCCTCTCTTTCTTATTCTGCCTCTTTTCCCAGATTACTTTAAAAGTAAAGTAATTATTGTTGGTGCGTGTGGCTTGATGCTTCCCAGGATGGGACATCTCCCAGGCTTGCATCGGATCCCTTGCTAAACCGGAATGGGAGCAGCTCATCTGCTCTGCTGTGGTGCAGGTCTGCCTGAATGCAGGTACTTACCGATCTTACACAAAACATAAATCTACAATAAGTACAAGAAAATTAATAGAGTGAACAGTGACTGGAGGGGGAACAAACCAGAACTGAAAACTGGCGTACTGCGAAACCAGCGGTGCAAAGGAAGTCGAGGAAATTAGCTTAGCCATAGCGCTTTTTTTTTTTTTTTCCCCTAAACTTGTTCTAATTGCTTTAATTTATGGCTTTACTTACCTTACTTTCTCCAAAAATCAGGGTAGAGTATGAAAGAAACCTCGATTGCTGTGTGCCAAGCTGCAGCTGGCTGGCAGACACCACCTCAGCAGAGGCAACAGGACGGAATCACTCCCGTGGGGCAGAAAGCAGGAGTTCCGCACCGACTCTCAGTCTTACACCACGTTTCTGTAGCGGTAAAAGCTCCACGTTCCATATTATTAACCTCTTTCTATTCAAGGGTCCGGAAAAGGTGGCTGTGTCAGCTACCCAACCTGAAGTGCAAGACCTTTACGGGTGAGGCGACATTTTAGAGCGTGATAACTACACAAAATCCTTATCAAAGATTGTCAGAGAGTTGGGATTACCAGTGGTTATCAGTCAATAATTGTTAGAGTAACTGACGGGTAAGCGGTAACCCTTCACATGCAATTCTTCTGTGGGAATGAGAAAAGCAGCTGGAAGGAATTCATAACAAGAACCTCGCAGAGCTCAGAGAAATGCAATGTATAAACAGATTATTATTTCCTGTGGATATTGATGATAAATGAACTGGATTTGGTATGTCTAGGAAATATCACCGCGTTCTAAGCCAGCTGAACTCCCTGTGGCTCGAGGTAAAAATCTCTCCTGTAACTTATGAGAACTCGGCATAAAGGAAGCACTAAACATCTGGGTCACTAGAAATACAAAAGTTGAACATTCCTCTTGAAAGGCTTTTCATTTCATTAATCTTTCCCGCAGGTTTTCAGTGCAATGAGTCATTGATTATCGCAAGGAGTGCTTCATAAGGTAAATTAATTCATATAAGAGAAACAATAAGAAGTGCTAAGTAGCCAGATGAATAAATGAAATGTGAAGTGTGTTGGTCATCTGGTTGCAAGTCAGCCCCAGGGGACTCCCATATCTGCAAATCAGCTACTCGGTGAGTACTACCAATACCCGCACTCCTCTTCCCTCATCCTTACCTATACCTACAGCTTTACAAAACATGAAAAGTCCCAATAGGAAAAGCAAAAGTAATCAAAACTCTATTCTTCCTTTGGAAATTAAATAGCCTATAACAAGATGATAGTTGACTACATGAGACACCGTAATGCAAAAAATGGCTTTTCCATTTAATTTAGAGAAAAATTCTAGTCAGTGCACAGTCACTCAGTTCGGTGTAATAAAAACCATTAAAAAAAAAAAAAAAGCAGGAAAGTAGAATACCTACATTTATGGTTAAAAAGAGAGAAAGCTGATATTTGGAGAAGCTGGTTTTACCCATGAAATTAATTTTAAATACTTTTATGGGCATTGGCCAGGTCTAAAGATATTACCTGGCTCTCCACAGTGCTTCCAAAAAGATTAAATTCTAGTGAAAAAGACATTGAAACAAGAAACACACTCAATGCAAAGACAAAAATGGAGCCACCTTCCTCCTTGGCACATGTCTGGTTCTTCTTTAGCCTCAGTCACATCAGGTATATATCAATGGACTAGATGGTCTCCAGAAGTCCCTTCCAACCCCTACCATTCTGTGATTCTGTAATGTATTTACGCAGAACGTGGTTTACCAAGCCAGTCAGCAAAGAGTAAGTTTGCAACTGTCCTTCAAGAATTACACACAGGGGACAACTACACTGAAGAAACAATGTCATTCCCCATGGACTGACCTTGAGAGTAGTCACACAGCAAACTAGCTTGGATCACAAAAGATTTTGCACCACTAACAATATTTAGGAGGTGGCAGAGTTACAGTTTATGAAGATTCCAAACTCCCTGCAGTGTTAAACTGTATAAATCCAGAGTAAATGTCGCCTCGGATTTTGACCATACACGGAGCTACAGCATACACGCATACCTGGATGGTTGTCAACACTGAGAAGGGTTCCCATCATGCTGTGAGGATATTTATTTGCATCGGTCTCATTTTATCTCTGCGAGACCTGCTCTTTGCTGTCCACACCCTGGGAAACTGAAGTTTAGATATTTTTGCAAGAAACGTGCCATGAACATCCAAGCAAGGAAAGGTAACAACCACCTCGCTTTGCAAATATCTATTTCTCCCATTCATACCACTAGAGAAGGAAGAAAGGAAGAAAGGAAGAAAGGAAGAAAGGAAGAAAGGAAGAAAGGAAGAAAGGAAGAAAGGAAGAGAATACCTTTATGCAGGAAAATATTCATAGAAATCACAATGTGAGCAGGGGGAAATGCTAAATTCAAGAAATAAATTAGTCATTTATAATATGCGCTCAGATCTAGCCCGAAATGTGCTATTAACTCATTTTACACTGCAAACCTCTAGGGGCAAGAGCCACATCTTCCACTGCGGGTCTGGTAGAGTCAGATTGAAAGGACATTAACGGTACTCACCAAGCACTAACGCGATGAGATGGCCTTACCGCGCAAACCCTGAGCCCACGGCACTGACGTTGGGTAGAATAACTTCCATTCGTCTAAGATCCCTCCTACAGTAATGAACACTTATCAGGCTAATTAGCAACCCCAATTTGAAATACGGTGTTTAAAAAGTAGCAAGGATTCCTTTCCCTGCCTGGAGATCGCTGCTTTTTCCAAACAAACGGGATGGATTATAACAAGCCATTGTGCATTATTTTCTGTTTGTCAGTGACCTAGTTCCCAGGCTGGCTGTGATACTGAAATGGGAAACTAAAGCTTGGGGGTAGATCTTCAGCTGGAGTAATTCAGCCCCGCTCACTGTGTCAGGACACAGCAGGCAGAGAGCATCACCCAGCCAACACACAAAACCCAGAAAGTTTCATTTCTTGGCTTGAATGGAAGGAGGAAGATGCCTTTCCAACAGCAACACACAGGTGAGTAGGGACATATTTACAAACCTGAATTTGGGGGTGACTTCAATGACAGAAATGTGCATTTCTGAGACAAACTGTCTAGATTTTAATTTTTGACCCGGGACTGATTACATGATGAAGTTCAAACGGCTGTTGACATAGGGCTTTTCTCCAGGTCTGTGTGATTTTAATATAAGCACGCAGTGAGAATATTCACAAAAAGAGCTGCATTCTGCCTCATTATTATCTTGGTAAAATATTTTTTATTTTCTTAAAATTGCCTATGTTGCACACTGATGATCCTTGGAATGCCTTGCAAATAAATGCATTTATACATCATTTAAATCATACATTATAATTTATAGGTTAGTTATTTTATTTTGGTGTCAATCAAAATCAGAAGCTGTATGAAAGAGCTTAGATTAGGAGAAAGAGATTTTTCGCGGAAAGCTTTAATAAACTAATGATGATATTATAAGAGCTATCAGGAAAACCTGCCATCTGATAATAAGCTTGTTTCTGTTTATTTAAATGTTCCACCTTGTCCTTGTTTGTAAAAAGTTAATAATTACAGCATAGTTAAACTTCTGCAAATAGGTGAGTCTGCACTGGATAAAACCTCCGACGCTGAGCTGCAGCCCTGCCTGATCAGGAAAGAGCAGATACCGAGATTTCAGCCTTTTTTATTGCAGCATACAACGTCCTTCTGAAGAGGTATTTGATGGTTTGCCCAAATAACTGGTGTGAGATTGGCAGGGTGAAGACGACCACCCCAGCCCCGTCCCAGCACAGCCGCAGGGGTGGTTGTGAATCGGCGCTGTCTTTGCGGACACTTCAGTACGGATGCTGCGGGGTCAGCACAGACAGCGGCACGTACAGCAGCCGAGCGGGAAGGCAGAAAATCACTGTAAAGTAATTTCCTCCTAGATCTGCCTTGCCCTTACTCCACCAGGCTGGGAAGCTCCTGGACGGTGTCCTGTGGGATCCAGTGGTCCCCAGGATGCACACATGAGATAGTGGTGGCCCTGCTAGGCAACTACCCTTCAAACCTTCTTTAATTAAACATTTTTATTTACATTTCCTTTCCTGTATTTGTCACTGACATCTTACCAAACCCCACCGGGTGAGAAACGATCCATCTGACAATGCCACCATGAACGCAGCTGTATCATGAACAAGGTTCTCCTCACGCACATGGCTTGCAGCACACGCTGGACAGAGCTAGCCAGGTGCTAGCTGGCATTAGGTTGCCTTCGAATTGCTGTCAAGCAGCTACGGTGCATCCCCATAAAAAGGTTCTTCTTGAAGAACCAACTGTCCCACCAGCATCCTAAAATCCAAAATGTAGCCATGTGCTCCAGCCCCAGGGGAGCACGGTCATCCTGACTGCTCCTCTCAAAAGCCTCCCAGCAGAGACTGGGACAAACATGTCCCCGACTCCTGGAGATTGCACAAACACGACAGCTACTCGCTGCTTGCTCCACATGCCACGGTGGTTAAATGCTGACACTACTTACTGCCTCCCTCATACCTGGCAGACCTCTGGCACGATACATCTGATAAATGTGATTTCAGGATGGGCTGTGTTAGATCACAGATATTTGTGCTTGTAAAACCACCTTCTGCTGTGACCCAGCCGACCACGGCCATATGGACCGGTGGGAGCACCGCTGGTTACACGTGCAGGTGGCCCTTTGGTCAGATTTGGCAGCGGCACTACCCAGCGGCCCTCCACGCTGCATAGAGACACCTCCATAAATCACACGCTACCCCTCAGCTCTTCAGCAATCTGGAGGCCGTCCAGCTGGACCACGAGCACGGATCATCCACCCCTTGGCATCGCGGTGGTGGGCAACGGTAGCGACGCAGTTTGGGCGGCACGGGATGCCAAATGCTCTCCATGGTAAAGGGATGCTCTCGGAGTGATGCAGGGAACCAGCTCAAATCATCTCAAGACCTAAACGAGCCCTGGTCTTTCCACCACCCTTAGAGGAAGCATAGGGGAACGAGTCCACCTCGACTGATGTCAGCCCTTGTGCGTAGAGAAATCTAGGTGCTTGGAAAGCAAACTTCCCTCCTACAAAGCAGAAAACACCTCGCGCACCCATCTCTCCCAGTATTTTTGCTGCCTAGAGCAAATTGTTGTTGTTGTTGCTTTCCTGCAGAAAGGAGCGGGTTAGCCTATATGATTTAGAAATATCATTCGCCTTCTTCCCCACAGATGGCAAACTCTTTGGTTTCTGCCACCACTAAACATACAAATAAATCAAGATATGATCTGCTAACATATTCAAAATTATGTTTGGCCTGAATATTTTTTTTTAGCTTCAAACATCAATTTCATTTCGTAATGAATACATGCTTCATCTCATAACGTTCCATTTTTCATACATTTAGCAAAATTGCTTGACTGATACATTTTTTTTCCAAACCAGCTTTATTCCTACCCTAAAACCATGCAAATCAAAGACTCTCACACTTATATAATGTGCAGAATTCCCTACTGTTGGTTCAATCGCTAAATTATAAAACATTCATAATATCTACATTTTCTTACAAAACGAATTCGGTATTCCGGCTTTTTTATGAAAAATCACATTAAGATACCCAGACAAAATGTTACAGGCCTCTCCGTGCAGCTATTTCCATTTTCATTTGCTCCCCTCTCCGAAGGACAACCTCCCCAGCACCCACCCACGCGCGCCGGGAGCCTTATCGGAGACAGCGGCGAGGCACATCCAGCCCTCACTTCCTAAGCTTAATGCCCTTTGCAATTCTTGTCGGAGCAGTTGTTCGCTGAAGACAAGAAGACTTATTCCTATTCATTCCCTGCCTAATCCACCTTATGAATTTACACCTCACCTACCCGCACATTCAAGGACCCAGAAATACGAAATATTTCCTACTGTGTTTTAAACCACATCCTCCTGGATACAAGATAAGAGCTTAATAGCTTTGACGCTGCCCTGTTTTCATATTCATGCATAAGTTATGGATACAGCAACAGATCAGCACTTCTTTGTGCTTCTCATTGGCTCTGGTTCGCTGCCTTAAACTGTCTGAGTCAAGGCCACGTTTTAATGCCATAGACGCTCTATTCAAATACCAGTATGACCACATTTTAAAAGCCACCCTGTACCACTTCATTGCCGCAGATGTCCTTTACATCTGGCAAGGGCCGTTTCTCTGCATGTCAACAGTAATTCAGTTTAACAGCTGTCTCTTTTGACAAGCTTAGTGTCAGACTCTAAAATGACAGGGTGACAGTTTTCCTTTTCTTTAACAGAACATAGTGCAAATTAACCGTTTGAATGCGGGATCACTGAACGCCTCCCGAATACAGTTTTCAGAGTCAACTGAATAGGATTTAGGAATTGTTGGTCTTAACAAGCAAAGCTGAAAACCTGTAGGGTCTGACAAATCAAGCGCTTCTGTACCTGAAGTCTAAGTGCTTGAGGCCCAGAAAACCTTAAATTGAGTTGAAATAGATGTTGGAGGTAAACACTGGGAATTTGAAAACTGGAATGATCCCCACTTTTCCTGTGTTGCATAAATACACGGGAGAATTTTCTGTAGATTTAGTTAAAGCGCTGGTTAGTGGAGCAGCTAATGGTATCGTGTGTATCAGCTTTCAAACGGCACGCCCTACACACGCATTTTCCACAAATGCCAGGCGTGCAAAAGCCCTTCTCAGCATAATTTCTCTAGGACCAAAACTATGCCTGAGATAATACTGTACGTATTAATGATTGAAACCTTTAGCATGAAAACCAGCCTGTGGACAGTAACAAAGTGCCACCGTGATTTATGAACAACCAGTAAATGCTACAAAGCCATCGCTTTAATCTGGTGCAAGACTGAGCTTTATGAGGCTGGCTGTATTAGGCTCACATAAAAGTGAATTAAAAAAAATATATAAACATTACGCTACACGTATTTAAACCACATATTGATGTAAGTTGTACGGTGAGCCACTTTGTTATGTTATGTTTATGTTATTATACCACGGCTGCCGCAATGAAGAGGAAGGATGCCTCCCTGCTTTGGTTCTTGTTCTGTTGAAACCAATGGCAAATCTCAAAGCAACTGCAGTGGGACTAGTCTCCAGCTCACGCAATTTATGTTAAAGAACTATGAAAGCCTTTCTGCTATTTGTTTCTGGGCAAGCAGTTACATGTAAAGCACCACAAAAAAAAAAAAAAAAAAAAAAACCACACCAAACTGGGTTGAAAGGATGGTACAGAGAGCGTAACATTTAAATGTCTTTAGTAACTGCTTTTGTTTGCTTATTTATATGTCGCCGTAAGTATTTGGATGTGCTACCCATTGCCATAACATCTGGGCATCTCATAATATTTAGAAAGATTCCCACTCAAATGCCTGTTACTATCTCTAAAAGGCATGCCCATTTATATGAGCTGAAATGGAGATTTCTCGTTTCTCTCTCATAACACAGCCAAGTTTTTCCTCTTTTATCCAGCTCTTTCTAGCACATAACTGGTCATGACCTGCAGAATAAGTCACTTATTCTCAACCAGTCTATAGCCAGGTCTCTCGTACAGTAAAACCTGCGTGTCCCTGCTCTGCAGGAGCTGGGCCAGAGATGCTGATGGTGCTGACCTCCCCACTGGCTCCTGCCTTACCGACATACCCCCTCTCTTCATTTCCATAGCCCGGGAATTCATGCTTTCATAGCCAGAGGTGAGCCTCCGTAAAGGGAACCTATCGCTAGCGGTTTATTAATATATCATGAAGCTAAAAGTCAGCTGCAAACACATATTTTTAGCGTAACATCAGCCCCACGGGAGCGTGCAGGTTGCTGGGTTTGGAGGGGTAGGTGGCTATTAGGTGGCACACTTAGAGCTCAGCTACACAAAGCATATATAATCATTTAAAATACTTAACCTCCTAAAATCCACCGTACGCCTGAAACACTAATAATTCTATAACTTAAGCTAAACAGAGTACTATTCAGCTGTAAATTTTATGGCTACTATCTCCACCTCTTATGAAGTGTGAAAAGAGGCTTCATATCTGTCAGTCTTTTCTCAGAAATGACTTTCGCTGATTACTTAAACTTTCGTTAAATAAGCTTTCCACAAGCTGTAAAAACAGAACACAGTAGGGAAAAAATTGGCTCTCTTTTAAAAGTGCTGTAAAGTCTCTTTTTGAATGAGTAATTAGAAATGTGTAAACTCTTTTATGGATATGTGAGAAGCACACACAAAAAATTTGACATTCCATGCAAGTATTTCTGTGTGCTATCAAATTTCATTGTATTTCGCAGAGACCAAAACCATACAGACCCAAAATACACATACATTAGTGGACATGGGTTATTTGCCAAGAAGGAATTTACATACAGTACAAGTAAAACATCCTAATTTAAATCCACGACAATGGATACTCACATTCTTAAAGAGAAATCAGAGTTGTTTGTCTTTCCGCTCGTATTTATACAGATTGCAAGCTGTTGACAGAGCACGATTTGAACTGGGCCTTTCCAACTGCTTACTGTTATTTTTATTGCCATTGTCAGCTATCTTTTCCGTATCGAGAATCGAGCTTAGATGCAGACGTTCTGATTTCCCGAACCCATACACCAACACAAAGAGACGCCGTGCGACCCAGCGGTCAGGCAGGGAGCGGGCAGTGGGGAAACCCGAGTCCCACCGCTGGCCTCATCCCCTTGAAAACTCCCCAAAATCCTTAGTTTTAACCAAGGCACGTTTCTGCCTTCATTTTCCCCCGCGCACACAAGCGGTCTATCCCCAAACCAGACTCCGCAGATGCTCCGTGATCCCTTTGTACCTTCATTGCTTTGAGTCCCCCTCCGTCCCCTTAAAAACTCAGGTTATTTGTGCTGAAAACTTGCTTTGGCAAGTATAGTCAAGTATCTTCATCTAAAAATAAGTGAAAGAAACCTATAGACACGGGGAGATGGGTGCTACCCCTGTGTAATTTCCCACCTCCCCGGGAGAGGGGACGGGGCATCTCAGGGACACCGAGATGGAAAACCTCCCCCCCTCCAAACTGGTAGGATGTTTGCTTGAAAAGGCGGTGGATGTCACGCTGTGTACACGTACTGTGCACTATAAATAGTAATGTCTTCTATGCTCCTCTCCATGGAAAAATCTGCAGGAGGGGAAATAGTCTGAAATCTGTGTAGTTTTCAAGCCAAAGAGAGCCAGCCTCATTCTCTCCTCGGTGGGGAAGCCCTAGGTAGGGGGTATGACCCTCCAACCCCGCCGAGTCAGAGGAGCCAAAGGAAAAAGCAGGTCCCAGCTAACGAATCGAGGGGTGAAGACCTGCCCCCCAGCCTCTCCCCAACCTCCCCATCCCCAGCGGGTCCCACAGCCATTTGCATCCCCCCGCAATGAGCAAACAGCCCCTCTCCGAGGAAGGTGCATCGTTACACGAGCGGCATTAACCGCCGCACGGCTCCTGGCTCCCCGAAGCGGCCCTGGGCGAGAGGAGCGCGCCCCGAAGAGCGGCTGCTGCCAGACACTGCTCCCCCTCCGAACCCCGCGGATTTCCAGCACGGAAACGGTGCTGAGCACTCCCGAGGAGAGCAAAGAGCAGAGCACTGTGCTCTCCCTTCTCCCAGTAAAGATATTAATGCCGTTATATAGATATATGTATTTTTTTTTAAACCCCAAGAGAGTGATCTGAGACCCCACCTGGAAAGTTCCGGAACCCTGCTGAGGGCAGAGCAATGCCACCGGCCCTGCTCTCCACCACGCCGCCCCGAGCACGTTCTCTGGCGAAGCCTTCACAGGCGCAATTCCATGCCAAGCCTGTTCCAAAACCAACCGCGGCGCGAATGCGTTTGAGGAGAAGAAGAACAAAAGTATGAGAAAGGGGAAAGCTTCACACATCTTTAGTGTGGAGAATGTATTTAGTGCTTCCAGAAGGTATTAGATGGGGTGATACAGGCAATTTATTGCTTTGTCAATACCTTTTATTTTGATTTAACAACTTACAAAACCTACGGTCTATCTGTAGCACAGCCTCAACTTTCTTTACACAACCCCACTTAACTTTCAAACACTTTAACTTTCAGGTCAAATCTCTGTCATATTGATAAATGGGTCTATTTAAATTTTTATCACTGAAGAATTCTCTCTGGTGTCTTTTTCACTATCAGATTTCATGCACAAAATAACGGGATACTTATTATTTTTTGTTATCCACCACACACACAAAAGAAAGAGTCACTACAGAACGCACAGACGTCGCGGTGAAACATCCGTAATTTGTCTGCGGTAGTATCATTCCTACAGACACCACATATGAGAGAGGCACAATATATTCAGGAATAACGTGGAAAAACACAGGGCAGAAAAAAAAACCTGCTATAGGATATATACACTAGCTGCAGATTCCCCCTGGAAAAACGAGTAAACAGGTCAAAGTATTTTACGCTCACCCTCATGAGGCATCACTACGCACAACATAGAGGCCCCGGGTGAAGTTTAATCTTATTTGGCTATCTGACTATTGCTTCATTAAGCAAACCAAGAAAAACTGCTGCAAAGTCAACAAATTTTTAGATATTGTAAATAATCACCTGGTTTTCCTGCCAATAATCAGGACCGAAAATATAATCCTTATAACCCTAAGTACGCTATATATGTTTAACCTTTCCTTTAAAATGGTATTAAATGCTGAACGCTGCGGCTACTGTAAAGATAGTAAAAACAGATACTGTAGGAATATAACAGGGTTTAATGACAAGTTACAAAGAGTTCTACTGAAAGAAAAGCAAGAGCAAGAAAGGTTAAATAAACAGAAACCACAGTGCCGCCCATCTCTCTTACATTAACTTTAACTATAAAGTAAAATTTCTGCTATATACGAGTTGATTTCCCAGATCTGTGCATTAAATATTTACTTCTAACTATAAACTTATGTGAGACCCAAACAAAAACTAATTTGCATTATTAATGATGCAAGAAATGTGATGCTTGGTCCCTTAAGATTCGTGATAAAGAAGAAAATGTTAGAGATTTACTTTCTTTTTCATTTTAAAAGCCAAGTTAAAATGATAAAACTTATTTAATTAACAGAGACTCTATTTATGAATTAGTTGTTTCTGCCAGCAAGAATGTTTTTAAAAAATAAAAAAAAAGAAAAAACCTGTCTGAAATGAGGCTGAGACTACAAAGAGTCCATTTTCAGCTTGGGAGTCTCAAGGGAAAAATCAAAGGGTTTCTTTCTTTCAACAGTTTGGGTGAGATGATATTTTGAGATGTTGACAGCTGCCAAACTGCAGAACCAGTGAAGAACTACCAAACTGAAATCGTTTTTATCTTTTTGAATTTTTCTCAATATCCAGCTCAACTTCCTTTTACAGCTCACGACTGAAAATTCTACTCGGCTATAAGGTTTTTTCCCCTCCTTCAATGCTCCTCTCTACTGCTTTGGGCCAAAAATGAACTCTCTCTCCCCTAAAATTAATCATAAATAATAGAGAACCATTATTACTACTTTATTAATAGTGTTTCTATTATAGTAATGTATTAATTGTCACCCTTTTCTTCCTTCTCATACGCCCAGTGTGGAACCAAATTTCAATGGTTAATCATCTTAATCATCTCTATCACACTGAATGTTTGCACTCTGTTTACTTTACGAGGTATTATTACAAGAGAACGAACCATCTCTGCTCTAATAAATGAAAGTGAAGTAAAAGCCAACATTTGAAACTTGTACTCTATTTTTCTGACAGAGCTATTTATTAGATTCAAAACAAGCCAGCCTTTGGTAAATAATAATAATAACAACAACAACAACAAGAGCGATGCTTTCAATACAGTTTATACTATTCTTCACACTCCATTTTCTAGCTAAATCCTGCTAAAGCCATCCCTCCTTTTCTAACTCCTTCGTATCTGTTGGTCCAGGCAATCAGCCCATGCGTTTGTTTCTTCATCACGTGTTCATTAACGAAATCAAAATCGAACAAGCCCTTTCATCTCATTGTCCAAGCTGTCAACCTCAGCAACAGCCTCTGCTTCGGCTTCTTCCACCCGCTTCTACCTTCTTCCCAGCCTTCCCTCATGTCTTCCCTCTTGCTATCACAGCTGTGTATTGAAGACGACCTCTTCAATCTTCCTCCAAGCAACCATTTCTTTCTAAATTTGTCCTTTGGGAGCCTGTCCCAGCCATCCCTCTGCCCCGTCCCCTGCTCACCCCCCGTGCACCCTCCCTTGCCTGTACTCTGGTAGTACCAGTCTCCTCTTGGTTCGCTCCCACCAAAACCAGCTCACACAACACCAGACCAAAGAAAATCAAGAGTCATCCTCCAGGAGGGGAAGGACAGAGCCCTGCTGGGGGGTCAGTCTCCAGCGCTGCTCTCGCAGATCCAATTTCTGATGTATTTTGCTGTCACAGCTCTGAGCATGAACTAGCATCTTCTGAGCTTGTGACCCTCACCACTGTGACAGACCTTCTGGATTCCTGTAACAAGGCAGCTCCCTGCTCGGCTTTGTGAGATATGATGCAAATATTGTTTGAAAATAATAACCCCTACCATTCTGTGATTCTGTGAAAATGGCAAGACTGACTTCTGCTGGCACAAACTCCTCAGAATTTGGATTAACTGTACTTTGGGGCACTTTTTTATTTAAAAAAAAAAAAAAGTGTTTAATTAAAAAATAATTCAAGAACAGAGGTTCAAATATTAGCCACTGCAGGCATTGAATATCTTTAAAAAATACATTTTCCTTTGAATTATCATGAGAGCTTAATGCCCAGCAAAGATAGTGATGTGAGAGAGAGTATAATATCCCAAGCTGTACTCACAGACCTCTTCCAATCAGCCACCCGAGGACTAACTCACAGTTACATGATGAATTATAATAGTTTTATATAAAATTATTATACCTTTTTAAGTCTGTTAGCACAGAAAGCAGTACATAACTGTTTCGGGAGAGTTCCTGTCAACACTGAAAGAAAAACAATCTGCCCTTTCAAGGAGACCTATCCACCCCATTATGTTCCTAAACTAGCAAGACACAATATACGAAGTCTTCCTTAACTCTGAAAATAAGACAGATATATACACACAAAGATTACTAATGCAATACTTCTAGGATTAATACAACTCATGAAGACTCTCAAAATGATGTCTCTAATTCAGTAAACACAGATCTAACTGGGCAACCCACAAAAGTGACGTGGGTGCCCAGAGGAGAACACAGCCTTGCCCTCTCCACTCATTGATTAATGTATTTAATATCCTCAGAGGATGACCCTCCTGCTAGCACAGACTTGATGCAAAGCACAATGCCTTCATCCTCTCCCCAGGGCCAGGAGAAGCATTGCCATGGCCAGGAGCAGGGCAGATCATGGCCACCAGGTCCCCCAGGACCAACACTCAACGTCAACAGGAGTCAAACAAGAGTTGAGTTTGCCTCCCGTTGTTCCCCTGCTCTAGCTCTAGACATTTACATTTGAAAATAGTATCTGTCACTCCCACAAACCAGGTATTTTTCTTTTCTGTTTGAACCTGAACGAAAAAAATCCAAATCCCCGGGTGTCTGACATCAAAGCGTGGTAGAAGGCATCTATTGGGATGGTGTTCTGGCATTAACGCAGCACTAGAAAGGAAGAGCAAATAGGCAGTGAGGAAGCAAATCCTGTTGAAATATGATTAAGCGACACTGAAGATAAGGAAAACCATGAAAACTAAAGGGCAAGTAAGGGGATTTTAAGTGCAATATAAAAGGGGATTTGTGGCACATGTAATTCCTCCTTAAAATGTTGATTAAACATAGATTGTTATTTTGCCTGTCGATTATAGTTACAGACCATTTTGTTTCTGTCTATGCTCTCCACAAGCATCAGTGAAAGCTGAAGGTGCTTAGCACTTTTGTATCTACTGTATGTTTGTGTTTTATTCTCGCTCACTAAGTACATTTACAACTACAGATGAAAACAGGAGGCATAAAGAGAAGAACGTGCCATAAAATATCTCCAGCATTCTGAGCAAAAAAGCTCATGATTTTCTGGAAGATGGTGGTTTCATTGCAACCACGCTCCAAATCAAACTTTATCAATCGCCATTTATGACTAGGCCAGCCTGGCTGCTGCTCGTGTTGTTCCTTACATGTCATTTGCCAAAGTAGAAAGTCTGCTGTAAGTATTATGGGATGGAGGAGCTTAATTTTTTTTTTTTTTAAATTCTTTGTGTTAATGCAATCGGTTACATGTTTCAATAAATCACTAATTGTGAGTGAATCATCATTCTTAGCATTAACAGAAACAGGTTTTATTCTCCCATTTCTGTACATGCCCACCTCCATCAAAGCCAACCCTTGCTACGCCACTTTTCTTTGAAGCTCATCTACAGACCCAAGCGGACTAGAGCAAACAGCCCTCCATTTCCCAGTGGGACAATCTGCCTAAGAGGTGGCCCTTCAAAGTGTTTTGTCTCCTCATTTCTATTATTTTCTCTTCCCCTCCAGAGACGAAGATTTAATTCAGTCTTTAAAATCAACAGGATCCTTGGTGGAGGGGGAAGACAGAGAGGGAGCAAGGGGTGGATGAAGAGAGGGAGGAAATACCTCATGTCTCTTTTTGGGCTAATCCCAAGCATTTTACTGAACTTTTCTGCAATCCTACTTCCAAAGGGTTCCTCAAACCCCTCTCCAGGCTGTGCTGCTCACTCTGCTCCAGCACAAACTTGGGATGGAGGGGGAGAAGAAAAGGCAGGTGTGTGCAGACAGGGCTGTTTGCCCCTGCACTTCAGAAGAGAGGACCTCCGTAACAGCCCTGCAAAATTAACATTATACCAAGATAAATATGTACCATTCTCTGAATATCAAATCTGCATTTTGATATTTTTTCTTTCTGTGGGAAATCCTGACTCATGCCTGTGGCTGAGATTGGGCATGTGTGATGTGTGCTCATCTAGTATTGCTTGTGGCCAGTTAGAAAAATCATATAATCCACCACAGGTTTAAAATATAATTTAAATCTGCCAAGTCTCATAACTTCCAAGAAGGCAAATTTACCATAAAGAGAATGGTTTCCACTTACTAGATTTTATATTCAGATCTCTGGCACACAGGCTTGCCACCAAAGAAGTCTTTTATGCAAGCACATAATCAACGGAAGCCTTCATTTTCACCGCGGTTAGATTTAATGTGATAATGAATATTCCAGTGTCAGCTCTGGGTAAACGGATGGAGTTTCACCTCAGATTCCCTCCTTTAAATATCTCACGCAGGCACGCTCTTGCTGAGCGGTAAATAATTTAGCAGCACCAGCAGAAGGACACCTGAGATGTGTTCAAAATGCAGCGTACCTGCCTCGCTCGTGTACTGCCCTGTGTTCCTGCTCTTGTAAACAGCATCAGTAGCACGGCAAAGAGTGTAAAGGCTTTATTATCTCTTTATATTAGCCTCTTGCAGTGGAGAGCAAAGGGAAAAAATGCACAGCTGCTTGCGGACACCCCCAGGCAGGGTGCACCATGGTCACCCATGAAGGTCCCATTGGGCTCACCACTGCTCGGCTGGTTCCAGTTCCCTTCTGGGCAGGGAAGCTCGGCGGTGTTGTCCCAAACCAACACCAGAGCCATGAGGAATGCATGTTCCCTAATTAGCAGCATTTATTTTTATTATAATTTTCAGAACTACAGATGATATTTTGCATTTATTTGAGAGTCTCTCTGCAGTTTGCAAACATTTACCCACCCGTATGAGGCGAATTCTTTGATGCTCATTTTACGGATGTGGAATGCGCCTGAATTAATATTGCTGTGAAAACCTTTGCTGCCAGATTTCCCTGCCTGTGTCACCATATTTTACCCTCAGTACCTAACTAGGGCTGCCTGGAAGAGCGGCTTTCCAGCATAACTGGGATCTGCTATTTCTTTGGGCTTTTCACCTATTTCGTAGCTATTGGCTGATGGTTTTTTCCTCTCCTTTTTCTTTTTGCCAGTTTCAAGTTTCCACTCCGACACCAAATGCTTTCCTCTTTTTCTACCGCTGTTAACACTAGGCAGATCAAACAAACACAAAAGTGTTTTCTCAAAAAATAATCATTAAGCATATCGTGTAGTTTAGTTCAAGTGACAGCTGAATATTTGTTTCATTAATAAGTAATTTGCAATTAATTCGTGGAGTCATTTCTAAAAGAACATTGTGATGTTTCCATGGTTTTAAAGTGGCAAAACACTAGTCACTTTTTGACAAAATTTCAGTACAAATTGCTCATATGCATCCAATGGAAAAATCCAACCTCTGCTGAGGAGTGTCCCCATGCTGTGGGAACACGGCTCCCATGGCAAGGCACCTACATACAATACGCAAATAATGCGGCATTTAGGACTTGAATTTCAGGTGCATGGGTGCTCACACTGCTCCATTCAAAGGATTAGCAATGAAATTACTAAAGTTAAGGGGGTTTTCCATTTAAGGCTCATAAACAACTCTTCTCCGTGTTGGAGGAATGACAAAATCTCCAATACAGATTGTTCAATTGGTCAATTTTCAATCAAAAGGCTGGACAAACAAGTGAGCCTGCCATCTGAAACCAAAGATACTCCAGAGCACAAAGGCTCCTGAGGCTGTAAAATCATGCCAAGAGTTATGGGTTACCCTTCCACTGACCGAGCATTTCTCCTTGGAGGTCCAAGGGGCTCCACCCTCAAGCCTATGAAGGTCACCTTCTGCTTGGGATGGAATAGGCACCATTTGCATTGGCGTTTTATTAAGAATTAAATAGCACTTTGCCATCTTTCACAAGATTCTTTATAACATTATGCACTGGCATGACTTAGGAATAAACAACACAGAAAAGCATCTTTAATCCTGGACACCAGCACCATTTCCAGTCTAAACCCCAGGACCTAACACCTTGCCAGCAAAGACTAAGGACATTTCTAAGCTACAGAAACAATTACAATTGTTGCCATATCACCTTCTCAATAACCTTCCCCCAAAATTATAGGTTAGAGAGTTGTCTGTAATCATTAACTGCCTGAAGGAGAGAGAGGCATTACCAAAGCAACAAACCTCTAATCAACAGAGTGGGAGCAGTGCAGAAGAGAAAAATAACTACTTAACAAGCAAGTTGCAATAGTTTAAAAAAAAATAAAATCTGATTTGGCACATATAGTTAGCACCCCGCCGTTGCAAAATTAAAATGTTGGGGAAAGCGAGCATCGTATTTGCTAGGATTATACTTTTAGATGGAAGTACTCGCAGGTTTTCATATTCAGCAGCAAGAGGACCAATTATACCAAGGAACTGACACAGCTCTGAAGTGACACAACAGAGACAGCTGGTAAAAAAAAAAAAAGTATCAAATGTTTCTTTTTCAATTAAAAATGAAGAAAAAAAAATTTATAACTGAAAAATGCCCAATTTCAAGCTATCCTAATTGAGATTAATAGACAGCTAACTTGGTGCCTAGAAAGCAAAGTTCTAGACCCTTTTATAAAAATCTTTAACTGGAAGGGTTTTTAATTTGTCAGAAAGATCAGGTTAAAAATAATATTTTAAAAATTGTTGCAATGCCTTAACTTATGAGCTAGCAATTAATGAAGTTGGATAAGAGAATCTATAAATTATCCGGCAAGAAAATCTGGAAACACTCAGCTATTTTGTATCTTCCATCAATACACCGTGCTTTGCTACGCAATGATTTCCACGATACGATGTGACTTTGCCTTGAATGCAATTTGCAACCTATTAGCTTGATCCAGTTTCCACTGAAGTAAATGAAAAGATTACCATTGACTTCAATGAAAGCTGGATTAGACTCTGTTTGCATTCACAGTGGAGGGAAAAAAAAAAAATCTTAATGATTATTTATGCCAGAAATTCCAGTGCAAAAAGCAAAATTGGTGCAAATGTGTTGAAGAATTTAAAGAGAAAAATGAGCACAGCGGATATAAAATATGATTCCACTAAAAATTATAAGATTACTAATTACTCTGAATAAGCTTATAGAAATGCTATAGATGTAATTAAATGCCACAAATATACTTCCAAATCCAATTATAGCAATGAAGTAATGATTATACAGTTGCATTAAGAGTTAAAATAAAATATGATACCAGATAAATGGGTATATTAGAAAGGCATTATTAGATTTTCTTGCATTTATCCACTACCAAGCGCCGCCAACCCTTGAAGCTAAGGACAAATAGAAGAAAACAGAGGAGAAAGATTGAGCTCGCTTGCTAAATATAGCCGGTAACAACTGAGGTATTTCTGCTGGAAAAGATAAAAGGAGAGGTACCAGCTCCAAATACATGACTTGCACAACAAATCAAAACACTGAGACTTATTCAAAGTCCTACAGCTCCACCAGAATTAGCAACTTTGGAAAGGACTAGACCGTGAAAGAAGTAAAACTTGAAAAGGATTTACTGCAGAAAGTTGAAATGTCCCAGAGAAACCACAATATACCAATAAAGAGCCAATTATTGCAACCATCAATATTCGGCAGTGGACTATCCGAGGAAAAGATATGCAGATTCAATTAGGAAAAAATACAGTCATGTCTATCATTTGGCAGAAGAGCTTTACTTACAGATAGGAAAAGGGACACTCACTTTATTTCTATGTTTCAATAAAAATTTGATACTTTACCCATTATTGTCAAGAAATGAACATTTAGGTTAGAGGAAACAAATACATGCACTGTGTCTTAGTGAGTCCCTCTCTGATTTAAAACTAAAATAAGTCACTCTTTGCTTCGCTTGCTCTCATCCTTGACATTCATATTGACTTTAAAAAATAAAAAATATATATATATATATATAACATATCGGGTTTGCCAACTTTTGAAACCCAAGGCAAATATTCACCAATTGCCAGAAACTCATAGGTCGTGCTTAAAGTGCTTACAACTTTACCTGGTTTTAAAATTCAAACACAAACCAACTTGCATGGGGGTTTTGTGAGAATTCCTCTCCGGTGGATTGGTGAATGCTTCTTTGGGAGGTTTCCCATGAATAAACACCCACAGTTTATCCCTATTTTGCAGTCACAGGGAGAGGGCTAGTACAGAGTTCGGTTTATAATGTCACACAGACTGTATCTGCCCCCCAGGTACATGCTGGGCCATTAGCAGAATAAAAAGAAAGGGAGGGGGGGGAGAAGAAAAAAAAAACAACATAAAAATAGTGTGTTATTCTGCTTTTGCTGTAATACTATAAAGACAAACAGAAACATCCACATGCTCAGCTATGCCTTGGCTAAGCAAATCTCATAAATGTCTGAATTTCCCATTATGGCCATGATTTCTAGAGGGAGATGAAATCTTTACCTCTCTCTAAATTGATGGGAGTCTCCCTCCTCCCTTCAGATGCCAGAATGTGGAAGTAGAAGACTATCCCTCTGAAGGCTGTATTTTATAATACTCTGATGAGATGCCTTTTGATTTAGGGTTTGCACGAAGGAAGAAAAAAAACCCCATGTAGTCTGCCAGCTCATCTAACCCAACTTTAATCACTTACTGTGTAGACAGCTATATCTGAGCTAGTCATCTAAAATCCCTTTAAAGTCAATGGTGAGAAATAGATGTTTTTAGGATGCAATTAATTGATTGGAAGGAAGAGAGATCTTTCATATATGGAAAAGAATTGTGGCCCAGAGGATTCTGCTTTTCTCCATTTATTTTAAAGGGAGTTCACATGTCTGTGTTGTAGTAGTCGTTCAAAATAGGTGAGAAGAATATCACCAATCTCCATTAACCAATCTCTCTTTTTTTTAAAAAAATCTCTTTTACTGTTCCTCTTCCCTTCTGTTTCTACACCTAGTCTCTCCTGGGACATCAATTCAATTTTTTACATTTTAAGCCCATTAACGCCTCAAGGAAAGGGGTTCATTCATCTGATGGTAATGAAAACTTTTGGATCATACATGACCACTCACCGGGGCCAGAAGAACTGATCCATTAGGTTTGAAAAACACATTAATGGGATAGTTGCATGTCAGTTGTCACAGAAATACTCAAAATTGCACAGATAAGGGACAACTGCCTACTGGTTTACCACTCTCCCAAGGACCCACGGGCCCTTCAGCTCCCAGGACTCTTGGTCACATCCAAAATTACAATGGTTACACATAGTCTAAGGAGCTGGGCTGTGACGATTATCATGGAGACAGAGACAAATATTCCCCCTCGAGAGGACATGGCACATCTGTAGACTTGAAAATACAGCAAACTTCAGGAGAAAGAAAAAAATTATAATAATAAATTTGTCTTCATCAAGCGAGATCCAACGAAGTCAACTTGAAATAAGTTTTGCCAGACTTGAATGTTGTGGACACCACCAAATGCCTTTCTTTTGCCTGATCTACCACCCAACGGATAGCCCTGTGCAATTTTGTTCTGCTTTTACAAGCTGGTGAACCAGCCTATTTCCTCTCACCCACCAAAGAGCAACCATTGTACTGAAGATCTTTGAGAAATCTGCCGCACACTCTGACATAAGGGAGTAAGTTTTGTTTCATGTTTTCCTTATGCTAGGGCATTCATCTTCAAAGTGCCTCGCACGCAACCGGGGAGCCTTAGAAGCGTATCAGGGGCAATTCAAAGAGCTTTGCATGGAGCAGGAGGGGGTTCCTGTTCAAAGCTGCAGCCTTGCATCTGCCCGAGAAGAGCAGATTCAAAACCGAAGAGGTCACTTCACCTACCTGTAGTGGGATCTCATATTCAGAAGACTCCAACTAAAAATAAGGGATATTTAGCAGTGTGATAACTGAAACCCTCTAGGCAATGCTCTTTCTCTCTCTCCCTCACACACAGACACGTACAGAGCAACGTCTCCTTTAGAAAAAACCCCAAAACTGTAGGAGACGTAATGGCCTCCAGAAAACTTACTCACACATTAGCTACATCTATAGCATCCTCCTGGCTTGAGCACAAAAGTTTTCAATGAGACAGACCACCACAGACCTCTGTTCAAACCACCTGAAACAAGGAAACTATAATAAGAAGTTGTTTAATACATGACAGAGTGGTAAAACCACTGATTTCTTTCAATTACCCAATTCAATGCCATATAGAGGAAATATTCTGCTTGGTTCAGAAAATAGAATTACCTGTTTGGTGGATGGACCTGGAAGCCCCTGGATGACATAAAGGCTCTGCTAGGATGGGCACTGTCTAAACACAGAGTAATACAGAGCTGCTTTCCCCAGAATTTATCATTTACATGGGAAATATAGAAAAATATGGAAAAAACCATTGTTCTCATTTTATACGTGGAGACCTGAGACAAGGAGAGATGGAGGTCTACCCCTGATCCCACTGCCATCACACATCTGGTGCTAGCCACCTCTCTTCCTTCAGACAGTCACTGCTGCAGGTACAAACCCCGTCTCTGCGTACAGTTTCTACCAACTGTTATAGTTCTTCAGTACCTAGTGTCTGCAAGGACTTCTTTTTCCTTTTTCTAAATAACTGGTTAAAATGCCCAGCATCCTACATTCCAGCCTCTGTCCTCCTTTCTCAGACTCCTCTGATTTATATTGTGGTCTCATTAAAATCTGTAAAGCCTTTGAGACTTAATCTGAATGGCACTTCGCATATATAGTTACATTATTACCCATATCAGATTTTTTTTTTTTTTTTTTTAGAAATACCTGGCTTTCTTTTTCTTTTAAACTGATTCTAAACATTGCCTCCATTGCCACACGTTTCATTTTGCTGCAGTGCTGACTGCGGTATTTCAGATTCAGCGTGCCTACTCCAAGTTCGGTTTATAACAGCAGGCCACGATGGATCATAAACTTTATGTCTGATTCCTCTTCTTATGTAACATTTGTGGGGTTCTTTTTTAAATTTACCTACTTAGCAAATGCATTATTCCTTTAAAGCACCTGATCAAATATACTGGGATCTGGGAGATAATTCTAAAATTTAATTTAATTGTAAAAATATGCATTTACTACATATACTCACATGTAGCGTAATTTGCTAGGAGGCATCTCTCAAGAAGAGCTAACCATTTTGAGACCCTTTCACACCATAAGGCTGCTAGAACACACCCTATGCTGTACAACCTGTTTTCAGATGGTTTCAAAGCCTGTATTGGCAATGTGTTTCCTTTTTGCCTTATTTTATTCTCATTTTTCTTGTTCTTGCAGTGACCTCACCTGGAGCAACGAGGCTGCAAGCCCTCCATAGGTCATCACATTAAGACCAATTGGTTTATGCCCCATACGTTTCCCAGGTTGTAAAACAGCATAAAAGTATAAATGAAGAGGCTCATACTATTTTTCTTCCTGCTGTGTGCAATCAAGGCAGAAAGTATCCCTTACTCGGAAGGAACCTGCAAATTACCTCGGCGTACCTGACCCACCAGCAGTAATACAACATTAGGACTATTTTTCCCCACTCACTCACATCGTCGGTGCGGCGCTGGCTCTTCTCCTGCTGAGCTCCTCGAGCAGGTCTGTAATGCTGCCGCTCTCCACAATGCCTGCTTTGAAAGAAAAATCCTGCATGTGAATGAAACGGAAGCCTTTGCCACCAAAATATATGAAATATTTTTAAGGAACTTTGCATCACTTCACGTATTGCAGACTTGACCCCATATATCTGAGAAGTCTGAAACTGAAATAGATTTAGTGCAGCTAAGAAATAATGACAGGAAAGCATTTTGGATTCAGCCAAGTATGAAGTAAGGCAGTCTATTTTCTTCAAAGAAAGCTGAGGCTACCTCTCATTACATTCAACTACATCAATTATAAGAGCTTTAATGGAAAAGGATTAAAAAGTACAAAGGTAAAACAAACAGCATTACTGCAATGTCCAGTAGGATGAAACGACTTTCTTATATGATAGGTACAATTACAGAATTACTAAAAAAAAGGAAGAAAGGAGGAATGGAAGGAGGGGTTTCTTGTACTTTGATCAGACTTGCTGCAACAGTGCCATAAACCCGGGACACTGCAGCGCATACCTTTTGGAAATTAGCCCCCCACATCCCCATGCTGAACCTCACTGCCAGAGATCAGATCTGAACTCTCTATTTCTGTAGTTCCTCTTTACTTCGAGCCAGAGAAGTGCATTATTTCATAAGCGCAAAGTTTTAGATGATGTTGCATTTTTTAAGTCTCTTCCAATTGTGCTTGTACCACCCGAGATCATTGCAAACTATTAAATTTCCCTCTCCTTTTATCCACATTTTCATTGGCAGGATACGTGCCATTCAGCTCTATATTCCTTAAAAGTTTGATATCAAAGTTCTTCATATGCCTAATTTGGGCTTAATTCGAGGCTGGGGTAAATCATTACAACTCAGATGAAGTCAATAGGAGCACAGCGACTTACATCAGCTTTGTGTCAGTAAATACTGACAAGATTGATCTCAAACTTTTCAGAACAAAAGATTTTTGAAGATGGATTAAACAACATAAATGCTGATCTGTTTTGCTAGACTGCAAAAGGCATAACACATTCTTTGTGTGACATCTCTGAATTATCCCTTCGTGGTAATGTTGACATTACATGGTATTGACTCATGGAAGAAGCTTAAATACCCTTTTAAGTTTTCAAGACTCTTTGACAAAGCACTATTTCATTAACAAAATGTTAATGGAATCTAGGAAGCTTGAATATACAGTATAGCCTGCTGGTTTCAAGAAGCTCTGTTCACTGGCCGAGAGATGTGGCTGCAGCAGAGCAACGTAATTCTTATTTTTAGGCCAACAGAAAAGGAAGCATCTCAAGCAGGATGCTCATCAGTTGAGAAAGGAGGACCCAAGGCTACTTCCACAGTGCTCCACTAAAGGGCTACCACACCTTCTGCTGGAGAAGGTCAAAATAGCACAAACGAGAAAATACATCAAACAAGGTAAACTAGGAGAGACACCAAGGTCTTGGAGCTCAGGCTTCTTTCTTGTGTAAAAGAGGAAGGCCTAGAGAGCATAGGTATGAAGAATGCATGGCCCGGGGTCATGTTTGGGAGAAGGGTAATTATGTGTACACAGCTAGAATTGTTGGCTCTAAGTGTCCTGCTAATGATACAAATGGCTCTCAAATAAGCACAGGGGTTTATATTTGATGGGCTTACTGCTAGGAACAGATCTTCGTTCTCAGAGTCCTGATCTGACCCAGAGCAGGGACTTGATGGTGAGATTGGGGCAGTGCAGGCAGAGGGGATGGCCTCCCCAGATGTCCCGTGTCACTTACCAGGATGATGGGGGAAGACAATGACGCAGCGAGGCAGTGGCACATGAGGGACTGGTTTTCATCCCAGCCAGAAGCTTTCACCTGTGAAGAGCAGAGAGCAGGTCCTCTCCCGATGAAGGGTGCTCGCTGCCTGCTAGGAGGGATTTCCATCACGGCACACAGCCCGCAGCTGAGCAGGGAAGACCTGGTCACCGCTGAGCAACGTCCTGCCACCGCAGAGGAGAGATAGTGTTGAATGCTGGAAAAACAGACACCTTTTTATTAATCATGTGTTTTCTGATGTCCAGTAGAGAAACAGGCTGTTTATGAACAAACGACCAGCCACAACTGGTTTTATCAATAAACTTATAACTAGTTATAACGTACGCTGCTCGTGACTGCGACGTGCTCCCAACACCTATCCAACACTGAACCCTGTAGAGACATCATTTGTGAGCTGAACCTTTGCATGAAAGGTGACAGAGCTTTTCAAGGGCAAAGCTTACTCACACACTGAAAAATCAACTTTTTAAAGCTAGACTTTTCTGCCGGTTTTCTAGATCTGCAATTATTTTAAGTAATAAGGAAAGTTATTATTAACAAAAGAGATGGCAGGGAAATACTAAATCTACATCCACTTACTTGCTTTCTACATTTGACAGTACCTTAGGTACCACCAGCTTCCACATTTCCTCCTCAAGAGTCCATTTCATCTTTTATATGGACTCACGTAAAGTAACAAGGGGAAGAAAGTAATATAAAAAAGAATTGAGAAAATCGGTGCATAAATGCAAAACTTGATTGAGGCATTCAAGGGCCACCTCACTGCCTAAGACTGCTCCTTCTCTTTTTTAATTGGTTATATTTCAAGTTGATAAAATCCACAGTAGTAAAGACAACTTTGCCGGACTGCCCAGTAGAAGGCATGGCAAGAAGTTGTTGGGGAAGGAGGGAAGGTCTCGGAGATACTTTTATATGCATCTGTGCAATATATTAAAAAAAAAAAAAAAAAGAAAAAAGAAAATTAAAAAGACAGCACTACAGCTACAAACACAAATAACAGAACCAATCAAACATGGCCTAGCTGCGAAACACCTCCGCGCTCAGGTACCAACGACTGGATTAAAGGGTGAAGTAATCCAGGTGTTAATGAGACAGGAGTCAGGGACCCTCGCAGGACCACGCTCCGCACCACCGACACCATCGGCACTTTTGCCTCCAGCGTTGATGGGATCGGGACCGAGGATTGCAAAGGCAGAGGGAGATTCTCAGCTGACGCGTTCGACTGATGGACAAAGGGCTTTTTCGCTGGCTGAAAAGAGGCGTTTTTGTGCGATAGCAAAGCTTCACACATATCTACCCAATTCCTACGTGGCCAAGTGCAAAGTGATGCTGATGGGCACTACTGTTGCCAAGTTAATGCTCTCCTTAACAGCATCTTAACTTCTTGGTTTTGTTTTTTTTAATTCAAGTCAAATTACCTTGCCTCGAGATGTGTACAACAACCACAGTATTAATTACAGTCTAATGCTCTAAAGAGGAGAAAAATACTCCTGTAGAAAGGGTGGAGGATGAAAGATTTTGTGCGAGGCTGAACACAAAGTGCAGATAATTCATCTTTCCAAATACCTCGCTTGCTCTCAGAAGGAGTGGAGGAAAGCTGCATCGCCTGAAGAGTGCTTGGCTGCACTGCACCGATGCAAAGGAGCCCTGAAAATCCTCTGCTCAGGGGATTCCTTCCAGCACAAGGCAGTTCCACCTTTCAATTCACCACCAAAACACAAGAGCAATGCCCAGAGCGCGGTCATGGCGGGCAAAGCAGCCCCCTGCTCTGTCCTCCAGACATGGCTGTTAGAGGGCACTCCGTCAGCTAAGAGACTTTCCTCAAAATCTTGATGTCACTTAATTAAAAATAAAAGATTGAGGCTCTTCAAGAATAAGCAAATAAAGTCCTGAACGGTTGCTACGGCAAAAAATGACCGTACCAGAATCAGCGGAGTTTAACCCCTGCACACGATGAACACAGCCTATGAGCGGAGGATCCAGGTGAGCTCTCAGGGCTCAATATTCCTGCTCCTATGGAAATGCAATAACCTAACAAAAAGAGAAAGGAAGAACGCAGGGAACATTCCTCAAAGGTTTCATGGAGAATATTGTAGGTTTTGGTATAAAACAATTTAAAGGAATTACAACAGCAATCAAGATTCAGGGGACTTAAAGGAAGAAAGACGTTTCAGTCTCGACTGCAAAGTATTGCACTCAGCCAAGGACACTGAACTTTGTGATCTCGTTGAGGGTCGCGCATTTTCCACATGAATTAACAGACGCCCATTGAGCTGCAGTGACCAAGCAGGATTTTCATCCTGGCTGAAGATCTGCCCCAGGATGTTCGCGTCCCATTGCCAGGAAAGCATCTCCCACCCTCCAGATAGCATTGGTCAAAGCCCTCTGTGAATAACCACTTTATAATGTGAGATAGAAACTACGCAGTGGGTCACTGGTAGCAGGGTTGAAAAAGGGACATTCAGCTCTAAAATCACAAGCCTCTACAGTCAACACTGAAAAAAATTTGCTCTGTCTCAAAGGCTCTTGTAGACCTAGGAGGATCGACACGTTCAAAGAACGATTGCGGCAGTGTGTTAGAAAAGGTTAGGGAAAGCCGAAAACCTTAAGGTCTTGCAAATCAATCTGTGTAGTGCACAAAAGTTTCTCCTCTTCCAAACCCGAGACAAATGCAGATTGTATTTGTCATGCTTTTAGAAAAACCTTTAATCAAAACCTCTCTCTCTCTTTTGAACAAGATTACAACACTCCAGAGATACGAAGACAACTGGAAGGCAGAAGTTCTGCAAAACGGGCATTTTACTTCTAAAACTCCACTTAATTCTCCCTTGTGATTACCCAGATTTCTAATACCCTGTCAAATCAGTGTAGTTACACCCATATTTTTCTTCAGCTGCCACATGTAGCCACAAGCTCTGTGACCATAAATGATTTTTATTTTTTTTTCAAATTTCCTCAACCACATCTGCAATTGCATTAACATAAAACTCACTAGATGCAACTGGCACAACATGGTAGGATTTTTCTTTTGCGTTCATAGGAAGGAGTTGAGTTGAGCTTAGCCGAGCTGAGCTTAGCTGAGCTGAGCTGTAGCCCACCCTCCTGCCTGCCACTCAGACACCTCTCTCACCAACCGTTCCCCAAGGAGGGCATTCATTACTCCAGAAAAACACCTGTGTAGCATCAGACACTCCTGATTTTCTCGAGGTAAGGGGGTATTTACTATCTCTGTAGTACAAATATAGGAATCAGCCTTTCCCCCCTGCCCCCCCCCTTATCTTTGGAAAGGTCTTTAAGCCAAAAGATTAAAGAATTGAGAAAAGGTGTACAAAAACTGATAATCCCAACACAGAGACCTTCCACGCATAAATACTTGTCAGTCTTAGCATAGTATGCAACCTTCAATATACTGTTCTCTTTCAGGCACATTTAAGTACCCTATAGAAATTACTTTATGCTGCTAGAGAACTTCAGATGAGTTTGGATCCATCATCATTCATCATGTCAGCCACTCTACGGGTAGTTACACACACTTTGTCTGCTCAGTTTTATCAAATAGCTAGCCCTAGGTTTTATTAATTTTCACTGGTTTGCAGAACTTACAGAGCTCCTATGCTTATTTATAAATTATATCCTAACTTATATCCATTTTCCATGAAAACCAAGCAGTGCTTTAGAGAGACATTAGGTCTTGTGGTACTGGTACTTCTGTAAGAAGAACTTCCCAAATCTTACCTTGTTGCTTGTAGCTTAAATTTCACTGTTGTTTATGTTTGCTGGGATTTAAACTTAAGGAGAAGCATTTTGTTGTTGTTGTTATTGCTGATAACTGCATTCCCAAGGGCAAAAAATTGATTTGTATGGTGGGTCTTTCTCTTTTTGGATGTTCAGCAGCCTGAGCTGACTTCAAACCTTTCAGTCTTCAAACAATTTTACATCTGTGAGATTAGAAAGCACCCTTAAATAAACAAGGATAGAGAAAAATCTGAACTTCCCTTGTCACGAGAGAGAAGGAGAGAAAACCAGTGTTGCTCCCACCATCCAGCGTGGGGTTTTGCTCCCTTTTCCATAAATCACGTCCTTTTTGGAAGAGCCAACAGAACTGGCTGTTACAGAAAGCAGCACACTAAGCAGATCCGCTCAGCAGCCGCCTATCCAAACCCAGGCTGGAGGGTTGTTGGTGAACAGACAATACGATGCTCAGAGGAATTTCATTCCAACACTTTTCCTGAAGCGAGGTAGAGAAAATTGTAGTATTTTAATAGGGCAATGTGGCAGCTCAACAAAGGTTTTGCTGTCAACATGGACTGGATAGCTTTGTGCAGGCAAACTGGTAGTCGGTGGGAAGAGCAGCAAAGGTCTCAGTAGACACATTAGAGCTCACGCACACGAGGCTTCTGAGAGGTCCGGGCTAAAATTTTAGAGGGAGGATGGAGCCGTGGGACATTTGATGTCAGCAAAACACCCCCACAGCAGTCGGGAGCGTGCGTGTGGGTGTGCGTGCGGTGGAGTTTAAAACAGAGCAAAGATCCCCAAAATGGCAGCAGACGTATTCCTCTTCTCGGCCAGGGAGAAGTGTCTTTATCAGGGATATAATGGGGCTCTCCTGAGGGCATGTAACAACCTCCTGGCATCATCAAGACAATAGGCAGCACTAATTAACTGCTATCCACAACAGCTTTCCAAAATGCTCTCCCCTCCCACGAATTACCTTGTGTACTATTTATATACTTATATATATGAGGGTATACAAAATATCCACTTATATAGCTTATACATAAATCAAATTTTAAATATATACGTGCAAGCATGTGTATATGCTAAATCAACGTGATTTTAGTTTTTGTACTTTCAGTGGAAATCCCCCCACATTATTGTCAAAACCACAATTGTTAATTTAACACTTCTACTGCAAATAAAGAAAAGGAGAACAAATGCTTAATGTGTGTGTATATATATATACACGCACACACACACTCAAAACATTGTGCATGTTTCCTCTAGAGTGTTACTTTATTAGATTATATATAGCACTTCTTTCTTCCTCACTGACTTGTTGCCCGGAAAAAGCAGTGTTAGAGGCACGGCGTAAATCAGAGCAAGCCCTGGTGCAGGGCAGAAAGGCTCCCGTCCCACCCAGCGCCCTGGCCACGCGGCACAGCCACCCCGCCGCCACGCAAGCCCCGCGTGACATCCACAGTATCAGTCCCTCAAGCCCACGCTTCAAAGAAAGAGCAAGATGGGGAAGCACCTGCTCAGGATGTGGACCTGCTCAGGATGTGGACCCCATTGGGGCGGGCTGGGGTCTGCAGGTCCTGCGAGCCTCCTGGCCACACGGCCATCCCTTGGCCCACCTTGGGTGTCCCTGGAGCTGGAGCTCCCCTCCGTCCCGGCCGCTTCATGGGTACGGGGAGTCCTGGAGGTGGTTCCATCTTCTAGCACTTCCCTACGGAGCACTTCAGCCACCTGTTCAGCGCAGTAAAATATCCAATGCATTTAACGAGGCTTCTGGTAAAATAATTCCTTTGAAGTCCCTCAGACCATGACAGCAATTAACTCAAGACCCATCTTCACTTCTGTTGTTTTACCTACTCTTATTCAAGATCAACAACATCACTGATGGTGCAAATTATTTCCCCGCATAAGCAGTAAGAGAATGTGTATCACATCCGGCGGTTACAGTCAGCTGGCAAAGTGACCTGATTGCAATTACAGCCACAATGTGTGTCTTCACCAACGTCCCTGGGCTCATCCTGGGGTTTTTTAATAGCCTCCATTTTGCAGACATTAAGACCATGAGGCAACTCATTGCGCTTACTACAGGCAGCATTTAGATACGTAACCTACGGCACCTACAGATGGGGCAGGTAAGGATGACGTCAGAGGAGAACATTCTACACAAATGGGATCGGGAACTGTGGCTCCTCTTAATAAAACTGTTCCCAAGCACATCCCGCTTCGGTATTACGTACACATGCATGTATTCAAAAACTTTTACCCAAATGTGCAAAATGTGCATTATTTGCATTGCAAATTATTTGTAACAATGCACATAGAAAAGCAAATAGGACATCAATAGAGTATAAATAAATATAATTTTTTAAAAGTCAAAAATTCTATGAAATATGAGTTTCTCCACATTAGAAAGTGAGAAAAATAAGAAATGAAGGAGACAGAAAGCAATAGATACACAACCAGAGATGGTTAGTCTAAAAATGCCCTTGGAAGAAACTTTTTCAAGGTCTTCTGTTTGGTTTATATCTGGGGTTTTTTTTATTTGTTTTGGGTTTTGTTTTTCAAGTGAGCAAGAATGAGGATAAAAGGAAACGAATTCCCCACCAAAGGGCCTCCTACGGCCCAAGCGGGATGGCCTGCTGACTCCAGCCACAAGGCTGTAACCTCTGCGAGGGGGACTGCATGCGAGCACACACATCCCCTTGAACCAGGTTCAAGACAACGATTCTCATGGATGGCAACACCGATGTCCCAGGGAAAACAAAAGAATATCCGAATCCTTCTCCTCGTGTACGTCTGACGACGTCGCCTGCATCCTATACGTTAATTTGTTGGCCAGGATTGCGTCTCCAGACCCCCGAGGACGCAACAACGCACCACCCCAAAGTAAAGCAGAGAGGAGAAAAAGCCGCAACCTGGAATTTCTATTCTGTGAGGAATTCCAATATTTTTTCATGAGCACAGGAGGGAAATGAAATCTTAAGAGATTCCGGCAAAATTGAAGTTATGAAAACATTTCATGCGAACATTACATTTTAATAATACGCAGTTTTCAGCTGAAAAATGCTAAAATTATCCAAATGTAACAAAATATAAAACAAAGCATATAATAAACCTGAGAACTACACTATAAATTAAAAAAAAAAAAAAAAAGAAAGAAACCTGAACAAAGTAAAACATTTCAGCATCGTCAAAATGAAACACTTCAACGTTCTACCAGCAGAGATGAAAGTCAAATGATGCATTGGAACACGTTTTGTCTGAAAACTGATTATAATCAACCAAATTCCTGTAGAAAATTTCGTTTTTCTTCAAGCTGGATTTTGGATTCACAGCCCTTCGAACATGTTTTGATTACCTGTACCCAAGAAAATTGCTGCCACCCCGACCTCCGCGGCAAAGGTGATGCAGGCGAATGGAAGAGCGTTACTCATTCGTACCGGAGGAGAGCCTCAGACCTATGTTTTCTATAAAATTGGTGCTCTCGGCTTATTTCTCAGCAAAAATGCTTTAAGGAGAGGGAAAGCAAAGCTATTGTTACTAAGACTTTCTTACTGTAAGAAACCATACTACAGTGCATTTACTGGTACGCTATGAAATACCATAAATCATTCTGACAACATGATACTTGTCAAAATAAAGGCATAAAATACATCTTGGAATAAAATATCCTCAATCTTATTTATTTGTTTGCTCACTCATGCCATTTGGCTTTTCTCTGTGGGTTTCCCGATCGTTAGGGTGAATTAGTGAGATTCTGCTGTAAAAACATAACCATGTGCATATTCACAGGCTTACACGCGCTGAATATCTGCATATAGCACCGTACAGTCATTCAAGAGAACTAAAAATAAAGCTTTCAAAGGGCACTTCAGCTTTCCTGCAATATTTTTTTCTCCTTTCCAGCATTTTTCTCCCTCCTTCTCCCCCCTCCGCCAAATATTTCGCTAATGCTCAACGGTGGCATGGTTTAAGGGAGTCCTGCATGGAAAGCTCGTTCAGCTGCTTAGCCCAACAGCATAAATTTGATCTCGTAATTAGTATTCAGCTCAGCATCTTGGATAGAAACCAATGTTACAGCCAAGAGGTGGTTTAAATCACATAAATCATAGATCAATGACAGAACTCTAAGCACTGGATAGATTACAAAAGTAAGCTTTAGTTAAAAATAGATTAACCATTTCCCTGCAGGAATTCCTTCAAAAAAGCCCTGAATATAAAACAAATAAAATTAAATCAGATAATTTTTTTTTCTAATGTATGCATATACTAGATGAATTGTTCTTTCCCTTGACAGTTACACACTGATTAAAGAAATGTGTTAACATGCTATTTCAATGGAAAATATTGTAAATTGTGGAGACTTTAATTTTTTTTAATGAGCCTTTAATAGCCAGAAAAACCGTACCAGCAACGTTGCGTACAGCTAGGTCTATAGCAAATGTCACAGCAACTAACAGACATTTCTTTAGTTCCTGTTTTCGTAAAAAGGGTACAAATCCTTCCCAAGCCAAGAAAAATGTTTCTGAGAAGTTTTTTTAAAGTATTCTGTGTTTCAAATTTTAGCTAATGGAGCGCCCAGTTCTAAGAAGCATCAAGAGCCATTTGCTATCCTGATTTAAGCACCCATGGGGACGCTCAGCATCATGAAAGATTGTGCCCAAGATCACAAAACTGTTAAAAGTTCAGTGGAAGAGGAAATACAGGGCTGAATCTCTTCCCCTTGACTGTGGAAGGAAGGAGACTTTGGCTCCTGCAATCCAATTCTCCGCAGGTGCAAACCGGCATGACACCAAATGGGGGAGTACCGATGGATGCAGATCGTGTCAACCAGGAACCCGCCCTGCAAACTGAGAGTCGCAGAATAAAAATTAAAAGTATGTGCTTGCTCCTGTATATTTTACTGTGTTTTCCTCCCATGAGGTCAGTCATTGTTCAAAAGGAAAAAAAAAAAAGAAAAATTAAAGAAACCACCAAAACTTTTGAGCATCTGAAGGAAAATTTGCAGGTCTCTCTTCTCAGCTGCAGAATGGAAAGCGAGAAATGCCTTAGCAGCACCTCAGCCATTCCTCAGGCCGCAGAACCGCACGGTTCCCAACCATCGCGGCTGGAATAATGCACTCGAATTCCTCCCGGTGACTGGCAGGAGGAAGAAAGCCTGTTAAACACACACGGTCCGAGGCAGGTCAAGCAACATCAAACAGATGAAAAGCATCAGGCACCCAGTCCTGCCACCTCGTACGCCCTTCCGATACTCTCTAAATGCAGCTTAACATTAGTGAGAAAATGATCAAACAAACCCAGAGAAACCCAAAATTTCCTATCCCTGGACTAAGAAATTTTTCAGCAGGAGGAGAACTGAAAATACTGGGGTTCACCCCGATAAAAAGTGGCACAATTCTTGAATCGGAAAATAACTGTTATAGCCGTGATACAATGAACCCAAACGTCCTGCACACCAATACCCAGTTGTATATTTAACTTCCCATAGACCACAAAAAAGTTATTATAACTGTTGTTACCATATCTAGCATTTTAAAAATAAATAATACCGCTTTTACAGGCCTTTACATTTGTTTCCAAATACTCTAGCTCCATCAGGAAAAACATTTTTAAACTTTTAGTGCTTTATGGAAATTACTACTTCCAATTTCCAAGGACTTGTTTCACCATAAGAAGAAATTAAAAAAAAAAAGCAAGCTGCTCGGTAGCTACTTGAGGAACAACATTCAGATTTTAAAACTGGCACCCCGTGTGATAGAAGACTGCAATATATGCAATCAAGAGATAGATTCAAACAATAATAACTGGCACAGGCTCCAGGGCATAGCAGAATGTGTCATTTACTTCAGACCCGATTCTTTAAACATCCTACGAGTAGTTCAGTGGAAAATAGATGGGACTGCTCGTGTAAGTATAGACTACTCATACAAGGAAGTTTTCAAAGGCTCTACATTTTCTAAGGTGCTGAAACATGCATATCAAGTTTAGTAAAACAAAAAAAAGAAAAAAAAAAAGAAAAAAAAGAATCTCCTGTAATAAGCCAAATTGTCAGAGAGATGTCAGGGTTAATTTTTAAAGGCACATTTCCCTCCAGCAACAATTCTCTTTAATTATTTCAACGTGAAACACATTACCAGACATGTTCGTTCCCTGTTCTCGGCTCGTAGCGGCTGACACAAGATAGATACAAGATGTTAAGACTTCTGCGCTGATGCTCACGCACGTAGGTGCTGGGCACCCGGTGCTTGCCGGCCCCGCGGGGAGGAGCGGGTGGGCAGCACCTGCGGCACCGACAGCCTCCAGCTCCCTGTGCCGAACTTCTGGGGCCACCACCTCTTAGTCAGGACACCTGAACGGGGTTGGGAAAAAGCTGCAGGATTTGGGAGGATGGCCCCTGACACCCAAACAGGCACCGAGCACAGCACCGACCCGCAGTCACGCTGATATAAGATTTATCAGGTACCGTAACACACACAACAACCTTCCAGCGTATTTGCGTGGGAATTTCTCCAAATATATATATTTTTTATATATTTTTTTCTTTTATACTTTGAGGTTTAATGCTCACGTGGAATAGATAGCACAAATCGGGCAAAGTCCAGTGAGAAGCTGCTGGTACACTGCAGCGCACGGAGCTGCTGCAGGATGCGGTCGCGTAGGATGCTTCTTCAGGAGTTTATGAGAAACACTTTATGTTCCTCCTGAGTAGCAAGGGACACTGTTCAGAGACCCAAAATAAAATATCAGCTCCAAAACAGGGCTGACAGCGGCTTCAAATTTCAATGTGGAGAAGAAACTTTGATCTAATGGATCGGTTCAGTGTCACAGAAAGCAGTACGTGACCAGGTGTATCAGATGGGTTTTCTATTTTCTCGCGTAATTTCAAACTTGAGAGACGTGTATTTAAAGTTCTTAAATATGCCAGAACTCACACTGATCTATTCAATCCTAATCCTGGTGCAAGGAACGTCTAATCCTTTTCTTGAGAAGGAAGGCTGGAAGGGAAGCGGCTTTGGACCAACTGTACCAGATCGGCTGTAATCTAATGGTCTTTTATACCACCTCCAGTAAAACTCACTATATAGCTAGTCGTAAGATTAAAAGCTTTTCAAGTTGCTATCTTGGGAAATTTCTTTCAAGGAAATTACTACAAAGCCTTGTTTTAGTGTGTTCCCCTACTGTGCATCCTACTGTGTTTTTTTAATAAGGAAAGCCATCCATCCATAGAGGTGTATCCTGTTCTCCATGCTTGAGTGTCTAACAGCAGGCACATACAGTAGACACTCTGATGTTTTGCCTCTTTAATTTTCACTCCATAATGTTGGTGCCTGGTTTTCCTGACTGCACCTTGAGAGCGGTTTAATTTTGGGCGTGCACGGAATTTTGAGAGGGGATTTTCAGCAACTAAATTCTGATGCTGTGAACAAGTTCAATAAATAGAGATATTCAGAATTTTCTTACTGTAAAATACAGTCATGCTATGCAGTTATCACAGGATAGAGAGTGCGATAATATCACCAAGAGAAAAAAATACAAATACTTCATGACTAAAACAGACAAGGGTATGGAGATGCTTCATTTAGTCTTTAAAAGATGCTTCATATAGATATAGAGATGTTTCATATAGATACAGAGATGCTTCATACATATATAGAGATGCTTCATTTTAGTCTTTAAAAAGACGACCGTATGCTAAATGTGAAAGTATGGCAGATACATCACCAGGCTTTCAAGCAAATGGCACACACAGTCATAGTTTCTCCAAACTCCCAACCAAAAGAAAATAGCTCATGGCACGGAATTTATTAGCCGAAGGATTTTACCACTGATTTTGATGAAATTTTGAAATCAAGCCAAGCAGCTCCCCGATAAAAGGTTACCGTACCACTCAAATATCGGACTTGAAACGTTTTTGGTTTTTTTTTTTAATAATAACGGGCCAGGTACTGGGTTATAAATGAGCACTGCTCCATTGACTTCAGACAGGGTATGAAAATTGATTCAATGGAGCACCATCAGTTCTCACCAGCTGAGTATCTGTCCCTCTAATCACAACTAAAAAGATTTTCTTAGTCAATTAAAGGCTCGAAGCCTTTACTCACTCACACAAAATCCCCGTTGAAGTCGGTGCTAACAATGCATTCATTTAAATCTTAACAAACTGCAGCGCACGCACTGCCTGGTGGCACAGTTAGCGTTATATATTGAAATACGCGCTCCCGCCATCCCAAGGCATTGACGGAGCAATACGTACCGTTCCATACTGTCTCACGTGGCCCGGAATAATACCTGACTACCCTCCGATTCTGACACGTTTCTTCAGTAGCTGACAAAAAAATTAGCACATTCATTATTTTTGCTAACAGGAGTATGAGCTATACGAAGAAAACATGTACCTATGCTGACAGAATGGGAGTACTTTAATTTCCAAATTACATACATAAATAAATCAAGCCATATAACCTGATAAATGAAAGATTATGAAAATAGTAATATCCTGCAAAATCTTGAAAGGCATCATAATTCCTCAAACAATTATCTTCTGTCATATTTGTGAGTAGCCCATGTAGTTCAAGAACAGAAAATACAAATGTGCTCCTTTAAAATTCATGAAACCACTCATTCTGTCATAAAAGCAGGCATCTTTCATGGCTACTTATTTCACACAGTCTCATAACTAATACTGACAGATACTTGGAATGCAAAAAAAAAAAAAAAAAAAAGAGCACTGGACAAAGAACACGAGCTGCTCAATTCTTACATTTTAATGCTTAAAACAGAAAAATAAAATCATATATTATATACCCTTACAGAATTTCTGGTATAATTAAATTAAAATTTGTAGATAAAAATGAGATTGTACAAAGACTGGTGGTATACTGCTCCCAGGATTGGGCTGTGCTGCATCCATGACAACAGGATGGAAGGTTGCTTTTAATACTATTATCTTACATACCCACAGCTGAATGCTAATGCAGCTATACTGAGGAAATCAAGTTTCAGATCTGTATCCACTGAACTTACATCCACTAGGCAGGGACTTTAAAAGCCAGGCTAGCATACAAAGACTAATATTATAGCTCTGTCAACTCCCCAAAGGTCAGATATTTCAAAAGGTATACACAAATATTAATTGTCAGGTAGTTCTGTACTGAAGACCAGAACTGAGGCAAAAATCAGGTTTTGTGCCCATAATTTTCTTCCAATTCCATTTTATGAAATGGAGGTGCAGAAGAAAACAAAGATTAAGTCAGATCAGTTTCTGTTCTGAACACTGACACGTGATGATGATGCTCCTTATGAGCATCGCCTCAGAAAGGATTTTACCTGGTTTCCTCAACGAAGGAAACAGAAAACGTGTGGGAAAGCAGCTGGGCAGCCTTATTTTCCAGCGGGTACCAACAGTTCAATCGACCCGTCCTTATCCCGGCTGGGGGACGCAGCTCCCCATCCCAGCCTGCCCTTGGCCTGCAGAAGGAACCTCTGCTCTATCCAGAGGAACGCCAAGCTCTCCCACGGGTACCTCCGTATCTGCCCAGTCCCTGCTACAGACAGCGTCTCCAACTTCTCAATTTATCTTGTTCTGGATTTAAAAAGATATTTTGCTATACAAATCATTAAAAATAAACACACACACACAAAAAAAAAACCACCAACCCAACAAAAAAAAAACCAAGTTACTATTTTTGGGGGGCAATTAGCTTGGTATTTCCCAAACAAAAGAATTCTGGGCTGTCTTGCAAAATCAATGCATCTCTTCTCGTTGGTGCCAACAACATCAAAAGGGTTCACTCAGTCCCCAGGGGAAGAAGCCCTCTAAAGCCTTGTTCTCCCAGAAGTGATATCGTGTGCTTGGCAGCACTGATCCATCTTCCCGAAGGTGAAAACAGCCTCACGAACACTTTAGACTCTCCTTATGCACAGGTAATTTTCAGACATCTCATGCTATCGATTTTTTTCTTCTCCAACCCACTACACTTCTAGATGGAGAACTAGAAACCGTTGGAGCTGCTGACCACTTTCCTACAATAGGCTGTAACCCGTTGGTACCCAAATCCGACTCATTTATAAAACATTGGCTCATATGCTGTCATACCCTGAACAATTCATTTTTATGAGCGGTATAAGGTCGCTGCTGGAAACTCGTGCTCTGTCGTGCTCTGTCTCCTGTCGCGGTCAAGTGTGTGGACATTCTGACAGGTAAAAAATGCCCATTTTTTTGTAGAATGCGTTCTTAGAGTTACTATACATTAAATAAATGCAATAAAATAAATAACATATAAATAAATATAACAACACACATACAATAAAATTATCTGAGCCAACTGAACTAAAATAATGAGAAGAGGCACTTCTGGTGAAGGCTTCTCAAGTCCGTAAGATGTACTCGCAGGAGACCAAGCCAGCTATCATGGAAGTGAGGGTTAACTAACAAATGAAGTTTGGGGGGTTTTTTTCCCCCTGTGCAGAGTCCCCTTTCTCTTCCAAGCCACGGCTTCAGTGGGGCAGCAAAAAGATGCTTCATTTAAGGAAAAGTAAAAGGTGGCAACAACGGCCACAACGATGAAAGCATTGGCCTCTAAGCGGCAGAATGACAAAAAAAGTTGTAGCGTCTTATGATATTGTAATTGAAAAAAGTATTAAGTTGTTAGTGGAAGTGTATTTAAGAAAAGCCCCACACGTGGATATAATAGAAAATTAATCCTCAGAGCCCAGAAAGTCCCTGAGGATGTAGAATCCATCATGAAGTTACCTCCTGTCCCAGATTTTCTTGTTGCTTGCCTCTGCTGACAACAGTTGTCTTTTCATTAGAGTATTTGATATCAATTTACTCAGACACCAGGGGCAAAAAAGGATTTCACTTTCTTCATCTGAAAGACACTGATCCACAGAATTAGTACTTTGAACAGATGCCAGGATAAAATAGTGACACATTTTTCTAAACTAATAACCACAGGTGGCCACAGCAAATTGTCCAAAGCCTCTCAGGGCTGCCCAGGCAGCCACGGCTCTCCTGAATTTCTGATGATTCCAGTACAGACAACACCCCTGATTGCAAAGGTATCTCCTTCCAGCCAGCTCTTGCTGTTGTTCCTGTTCCCAAACTAACCCCATGAAGAAATGTCACCATTTTTAATGCCCGTCCTTCTGCAGCAGAGAACGCGAGGGAGTAACGGCTCTAAGTGCATTTTCAGATTCAAATCCCTCAAAAAGAGGTTAGCCTCCATTTTGGCAGGTATTAAGCATTAAATTAACTTCACGTGATTGATACAACAGATAATCTCAGGAAGGGTGTCTACCTCACCTAATTTGACAAAAGAGTTGCCTACCTTCTGCTTCTGACTGTTTCCAGTGGTGCAAAATGCCTGGAGAAGCCTCCATCTGCCCAGCAACGACCCCGGTTATCACACGGCTTATTCCCAACCGCTGAAACCTGTGGTTCACCCCAAAGACAGTGTAAAACTATGCCCACTTAGAAACGTTTTCACGGACTTTGGCTCATTTCTTTTTCAAGCCTTTTTTCTTTTTTTTTTTTTTTTTTTTTCAAACGTTGATTATGCTGAGGATTTCTCACAGAAACCCTTACAAAAAATGAACTGCCCTAACGTGTCTGGTTCTGCACCCAAAAGAGATCTGATTTAGGTTAGAGACCAGTGTCCTGGCAGGAGCCCTGGCAGGGGAACAGCCTCGGCTGAGACGTGGCAGAGCTGCGCTCCTCCCTGTGCTTTCTGCGTACCCAGACCTAGGCTTAAGCAAGAAGCTGACTCTGCAACTGAAGAAACGCTTCTGGACTTGCAGCAAGCAGAGCTCGTGCTTTGCTACAGCCAGAAGCAACCTAAATTGGATGGCTAAAATTAGACAGCATGAATTTCCTCCTAAACATCTCCACGTCTTGGTGGAAGAGTGGGAAATGAAGGTGGAACCCTGAGAGGACCAGAAACAAACCCCTCTGGTTCTCAGCAGGACACCTACCCCACGGGCACGCGAGCCTCTGGCCTCAGTACCTCACTGACCTACGACGATCCCTCACACGCAGCAAAGATCTGTCAGGTCTTGGACTCGACAAGGCTTCTAATGAGGTACAAAAAAAATGTTACTTTTATCAGAAGACGTGGGGATCAAACCGAGGGAAGCAATTTATTCCAACAGAAACCAACGCATCACCTGAGAATACTTGCATAGAAGGTTTCTCTCCAAAAACAGAGGGTGAAAGGAAACGCCAAAACATCCGTTATTGCTGTTCCTCCATCTTTTTTTTTTTTTATCACGTCACTTTGATGCTCAAATGAGCTTCCTCGCTCTGAAACCCCCCTCTCAGGGCAGGTGCGCTGCCAATCCGGTACAAGATGCAAAAACCAGCCTGCAAAACCGCGAGACACCGAGCACAGCTTCCCCTCTGATCTTCAGCTGCTTCATCGCCTTCACTGCAGCTTCAGCAAAGTTTGAACACAAAACCCCACTTTATGCCCACAGGGGAAACCATAAATGCTCATATTTTATCCTGCAGTGATTTTACAACGTGGACAGCACCCAAAAACATCAATCCAGCTCCATTCAGATGGAAAGCTCGTGTCCTCACCAGCAGCCCCGATCTGGGATGGGATTCATGGGCAGGAGAGGGAGCAATGATCCCAGTGGAACTCCCACCCCACGGGCACAGGATGCTCCCTGGGGTGCTCAGACCAGAGGTACGGGGCTGAATCCATTCCCAGCCCCCATTATTTTGCCTGCCAGCCCAGGCGGGAAGAATGCGCAGCAATTAAATGTGTTCGGACATCATATTTGGGAGATTTCATTTCAGCCTCAGTTTCTTCCACTGAACATTAACCTTGCTACTTTTCCAGTCAACTCGGCTTTTTTTGGAAAAGAAAAGAAAAAAAAAAGAAAAGAAAGAAAAAAGCCTACAGATATTCAGACACTTTTAAAAAGAAACCTTTAAAGAAAGTTATTAATTATGTTTGAGAAGCTGGTTTGAATAGTTGGAATAAAAATGTTCAAACCAACTGAATACTTCCCGTATATGAATAATTTGGGTACAGAGGCATATAATTGTCTGAATATTTTTATTGGAAACTTTAAAAATAGATAAATAATTTAACTATGATTCTTTAGCATTTACTTCAGAAAAATTCTGAGGTCATATTGTTGTTTATTAAAAAAAAAGTCATATTGTCTCAGAGTAATAGCTTTCCAGTTGCCAGCAGATAATGCTGTCTTCAACTCATGTATTCAGTTTTCACTTAAAATTATCTCACTCACGTTTTACTCTTCTTTTCCTTGAACAGATATTGCTGTTTTGTCAAAGACACCCCAAAAATTATTTGTATTTCTCTTCCTAATACAGAAGTTTTACAAGACAGGGAAGTTACGGGTGAGATAGTCAGCTGCTTGAGCTGATGCTGAGCACCTTTGAAAAATGCCCTCCATAAACATAACATTGACATTGTTACAGCATCATAAAATCACAGAGTCAAATCCTGTAAACGTGAAAATACTCAAGTTACTCATCCATCTGTGTCTGCAAAGTCAGGCACTTGTTGCTGAGCGGTACTACGCCCCAAGCACCGGCGCTCAGCCTTCCCAGCCGCCTTTGGCTTCCCTTCCCCGAGGAGCCCTGGGTTTTGAGAGGTAAACTCAACTCAACCTCCACCCAATGACTTCAGACGCATTTTTCCCATTTTTGACCAATTCTCTATTTTTTCCGATAATTGCCTGGCAGGCTTTTTCTCAGCTGCGTTTGCAGGGTGGAGCAGGGCTTTCCCTCCTCCTCTGCCTCGCTGGCAACCAGCCCATCTGGCATCCACGTGGCAGCGTTTGCTACGTGGGATCTGGCAGAAAAGTGCCACATTACCAGTAGCAATCATGGCCATGAACAGCGCAACGACGCACAGAGAAATGACTTCCAGATTATTTTTTTTTTTTT
>VXBL01005127.1:883678-909418 GCA_013400195.1 Aramus guarauna
TTTAAATGCAACTCGCAGTGGTGATAATATAGCATGGGTCTGCAGCAATATGTTTTCTTTAAGCCACCCACCCATTCCTTTCCAGAAGCTTAACTCTGGAAGGTCTCGCCTAAGCTGGGCTCCCAGCTACATCGCTGAAGGTACTCAATGCATAACGCTTCGTAGCGTCTGATCTAAAGAGCAAGGAGAATACATTTGCTATAGCCAAGTTACCTCAGCTGAGAGCTGTTTGGGTTTAATATATACCCTTTAGGAGTCTCCGCGCCATGGCGGGGGGAAGGGAGCTATATAAACAGACTTGGGGAAAAAAAAAAAAAATAAAATGCATTGCTCACATTTTTTAAAAGTTGCCTCAGGCAGTTATAAGTTACATAAAGTTGCTCCTGTTCCTGTCGTAGTTATGCCAAAGTTATCTAAGGTGACTAGCATAAAACGACAGCTCCAAACTTGGAAAATAAAGGTTCCTAAATGAGGCCTTCTCTCATACACAAAACCAGAATATAACCAACAGCCCCCAAACTAAGACATGACTTCAAAATTTCATTGTAATCATGACGATTTTTCTAAGATTATTTTTTAAAAGATACACAAAACAGCTATATTAAACTCAGAGTAATTACTTGTAGATTAGCAGAGTCTGAAAGAAACTATTCTTGTTTCCAGTAGCTGCATTCATGGACTTCGTTTAGCCTGACACTTGTGTAATAATATGGATATTTAGCTTTTCTGAGTATTTCTTCTGTACGCTCATGACTTCTAGAAATCCTTCAAAGTCGCATTAGAAGGAGAAGGTAAAATGAGAGATATTCTGGGGAAAATTACTCCCTTTTCTGAACATTCCTCTTCCCCCCCACACACACATTCTCGATTTCCCACACACGTTTTTAAGGCACTGCAATGCAAGTTTTCAGGAGCTAAATCTATGAGATATATAAAAGATAGGAAATTTTAAAATAATCAAGACAAAAATAAAAATCATCCCAAACTAAATACAGTGGTAAAAACTTGTACATCTTTTGTGCCTTTTATGAGAGAGAGAGGAATGATTAAAAATGTACCAAGAGCCATGAATGCCATTTTGCTGTCATTTCCTTTGATTAACCTTCACCTGACCTCAATCCCTAAGGCAATTTCAGTTTCTTTTTGTTCCTCCATTTAAATTCTTCAGTACACCAGGTGAGTACATCTCCGTCACTACAGAACGTTCATGGAGAGCAGATTGGTTCTGGGGAGGATTTCACAGAAAACATTTGCTCTGGAAAAATCATTTGCAAAAAACTTAATACGGATAATAACAGGTCACATTTACTCCAAAACTGGGAGTTTTACAATCCCTGCGGAATTATATCATGACTCTTTCTAGATATCAGTTAAAACATAATTGAGCAAACCACACCAGTTTACACCAGACCAGGACCTGGGTGCTACTGGTCGGTACAGACTCACCAACCCCGTCACGTTGGCAGTCCTCACCAACATCTCCTCCCCGCATCCGTAAGGATGGCTGCTTCCACACCAGTTATAACATGCAACTTGCCCACTGGAATGGGAAAAAAGCCAGTATGAATAAAAGCTTAAAAAAATAGATTATAAACTCTTTGCAGAAGGAATGGATCCAGCGTTCAACTTTTGCACAGAAATCTTATCATACAATTATTTCTTGTTTGAAAACTCACTATTTTTCAATGAGTCTCACGATCTTGGGGGTGGAGTAGAAATCATGAAATGTTGCATACTTAGGCTGTGTTCTTCAAACTTTCAACTGTATAATAAAAAGAGAAAAAAAGTGGGAAAGGACAAAAAATATCTGCAAACATCATGTAAGGTCTGTAAAGCATGCCTGATGATGAAATGTTAAGGAATTCTGAACTATTTACTTCATCAGAGACTGATTTAAGGGATGAGTCAATCCTCATCCGTAAGAACTGAGATGATGCTGAGGCTTCTGATTGATAGCACATTTTTAATCTATCGGGAAAAGATATGAGATTCAACAGTCAAATTAAGCCTAAAATCAAAGTGCGTAGTTTTAGCTCTTAGGAAGCACCACGAGCCACTGTAGCAGCTTACTTTGGGATGAAGAGATATTTCATCACACATGGCCTTTATTATCATTCCAAAAAATATTCTATTACATAAGCAGGAGCTATGGATCCAATGTAGGCTTTGCTCTTCATTGCTGTCAGCCAAACGTGCGATTTGACTGGATTCATAATATCTCAGCTCCATATTATTCACCTTAGATTAATTTTCAGGATTAAAGAAAAAAAAAAAAAATTGTCCCAAGCTGTGACACAAAACATCAACATTCCTTCTAAACTGCCGTCCAAAACACTTCAGTTTGGGTCGACAGAAATTTATAGGCATGAATCATTTTGAAATGTTTTCTTTCTTCTGGCCTTTTTAATTTTCATTTTCCTGCTATCTGCAGATAAAAAAATTGAGATTAAACACAAACCCCTTGGGTTTCTAAATGCTAAAATCAACTACCGTGGCAATTTCCAAACTCTGCCGTTGTAAGGGAGGTGATTCATTAACTCTGATCCTCTCCTGTTAGCAATTTGGTTCTCCACAAACCGGCACTTCCTGACAACAAGAAGAAGTCGCAACAGAAAAGTCCTGTTGATCTCAGTCGTGATTCTTTTTTTGATCTTAAGTATTTAATAATATTCATAAAACAATTAACATACACTCTTAAAAATCAGCTGCCTTCAATTGCGTCTATGCGACCTCTGCTTCCTTTTCATTTCCAAAGGGTACAATCCGGCGAGCGATACCAGCTCCGCACATTAGACTGGGTTGTGTAATCTGTGACAGATTCTGCACAGTTTTCCATTACAACATCTCCGCTGAGTTCTCTAGCAAAACGGCCAGCTCTCGAGTGACAGATGTACTCACCTGATAGAGTGCAATACTTAAATGGAGGAACAAAAGGATCTGAAACTGCCTTAGGGAGGGAGGTCAGGTGAAGGTTAATCAAAGGAAATGACAGTTAGATGGTATGCACAGCCCTTGAGATTACATACGTGTATTTTGTTGGGAAATATTTAACTGGTTTACCTCTATTTAGGAAGAAACCAAAATAAAACGCATAGACGAAAAAAATACAGAAGAAGCCATAGATGCCCCTTAGCCCAGTAGAACTTGCATTGGTGTGATTCAAACTTGCCAGCTGGGAGGCGAAGAAAGCTGAAGGATGACAACTCTGCGTGTGGTTTCACTGGCATAAAAGGTTTCGCTGTCATAAACCACAACACAGTAGCTGGGGAAATTCGATAAAGCTCTCATTTACCTTGCTCCCACCTTTACTCCCAGTGTTCAGTGGTCTTCTCTCAAAATGGGTGCCGGAGCTAAGGAGGGAAAACTCCAGCTGGAAAATACTGTAGAAGTCTACAGAAACTCATTTCTGTCTTGTAACGAACTTGGTTTGGCCATATTCCTGCCTCATTTGCATTTCCTTTCCAACAATTTTCATACACGTGGATTTTTACTTTCAATAGTACTTTCCAACACTGGTTTTAAGCTTGCGTGCATGGAGAAAGGGATTTTTAAACACATTCTTCTCAAACATTTAATCATGAAATGTATTTGCATATTTGTCTCAGCTAATTGGGGAATTAAACCAATACCACATGACTTATCAATCACAAATAAGTAACGCACCCTGAATTCTGATTTCTAATTTTGATTAAAAAACTCCAACTAGTCAATAGAACTCATAAAAAATTTTGACAACTATTTTTTTTTATTCTTCCCACAGAATAAAAGGCAACATTCACTGAATGAATTATTAATTATGAGTTATTCATCCAGCTCGACTAAAAACTAATCTGTTTCTTTTTTTAAGCATCAAAAAGGTCTTTCAAATATAAGTCGCAATAATGAAATATGGCAGCAGATCCTGAAATGTGCCCTTACCCAGCCTGCAGATACGTAAAAGGTTACAGTACCAGAGTTATTAATCCCCCATCACTCTGACAATTGATTTTGAACACAGTCTGTTGCAGTCTTTATAATGCAAGATCATAAATGTTCAAAACTAATTTATTGCTCTTTGTTCCACCTGGCAAAAATATACTGTCAAATTGAGTTGTGTTGACGCAAAGATGCAGATGAGTATTTAAGTCTTGTTTTTATTCACATTTGTAAATTTGTTTGCAATACCTGCGTGCGGTTAGAAACATTCACAAAGGAGCAAAGAAAGAAAAAGATATTATCCTGTCTTTAAACAACAGGAAATATTGGCACAAATAGCAATAGGTATTTATTTGGTAATTAATGGGGAAGAGTCATTATTTTAATTTGTCAGATTTGATAGTTTTGGCTTGCGCTCTGTGCCCTGGTACCTGTTAGATTTTCAAATATACGTACGGGAAAGCACTTGCTCCATCTGCATATCGGCATACGGACCAGGCAAGGATTCCCCACGCACCAATGAGGGATATGCAAAACCTTTCATCCCACATCTTGAGTTTTTCGAATTAGTAATTTGGAAGCCTGAACCAATTCCATTCATACTGAAAATCCCCCAACTTGCCTTTTCTGCGTGCGGCAGTTGCCACCGCTCCTGCCCATGCCAGGGAAGGACAGACCTCCAAAGAGGGACAACCCAGTGAAGGAGGGGAGGAGGGGGAAAGAAAAAAAAAAATGAAAAGGATCCACTTTACACTGACCTAACACATTCATTTGTAAAGATGAAGGGGTTTTAAGGATCAAAAAGAATATATGACAAGGAAGTTTATTTCTAGAATAAAATCCTGTCCCACGGACCAAGCATTCCACAATGAATGAATTACAAGTTTTCTAAAGCCTACTACTGAAGCAGGGAACTGAAACACAAAAACAAGAGACAGAGCAGAAAAACAGAAGAGGGTTTCAACATCAAAGATACGCCTATCCAGAAGTCTCCATTTCTCATGGTCTCTAAAGTGTTTTTTCTCGGTCGAAAGACAAACCGGTAAAATGACTGTTCTTCCCATAATACTTCTTCAATAACACTTTCCACTTGTACGTATTTTACAGTCCAATATTATAAACTTCATCTTTCCATTATCTGGGGGCAGAATCATTTAATTGTCCTGGCAAGTTTACTCCTTTTGAATTATTATTTTTACCACGATTACGGAGTAGGAGAGCTATCTGGCTGCATGCTACAACTGCTGCATTCATGACTTGTAGACATCTGTATCATATTGAAATTAATTTCCAGTATAAAACAGTTAACAGAATAACCCTAGATAAAGGCAAGTACGATATTAATTTCATTCTTTTTGTTGGCAATGTTGTAAAGTCCATTGCTCAAGCAAGAGCACTTTTCTGAGCCAGCTACAAATTAATTTTACCATTCTTCTTCAAATACGAATTTTAAAAGTCAACTAAAGGCTACAACAGCTTTGAAACATTTCAGTGATTGTTTTAATTACCTATCATACAGCTGTGAGACACTGCAAAAGGGAGGGGTGGAGAGAGAAGGGAGAGCAACACCTGGTGTATTAGCAATTGTTTTTCTGACATAAAGAAGAAAAAATAGTTGCCAAGCACCCAGACCAACAAAAAGCTCAGCAGAATCGACATAGATTTATTTATTTTTGTCAGTACATTAATGTGGTATTTTTATTCTGGACTACATGGTTTTATTCTGTCAATAACTACTTTCACTGTTAAATCAAACCACCAAATCTCCAAACATTAAACATATGAATTCTGACAGCTTTAAAACCTTGCTTTTCAACCCAAAGTTGATGCACGACCTACGATAAGTTGCTAAAGGCACACACGGGGGGGCTTCTTTCTAGCCTCTCGTTCTCTAGCAAAAAAGCTCCCTCACTTTTGCACGCAACTACACAAAAAGGCTTATTTTTTGTCGTTCCCACCCTTAATAGAATTGGGATCCAGAGGCTGTTAGGACTTCTGATGGCCTTTGACACCCTGGCTTCCAGCACCTCAGCAATCAGTCAGTGTGGGGTAACAAAAGACCGCTCAAACGTACAGTTGTCATCCCCACCCTACATCTGTTGGCCATGCTGTTAGGAAGGGTTGACCCCATCATTTCACCGTAAACGCCTGCCGAAATCAACAACAACAAAAACAGAAATGAAAAAGGAAGCTGGATGTCAAAAGTCAGGTCAGCACATTTTATTTGCACATGTGTCAGTAAAGATAGAAGGAATCACTGAATTAAATTAAATCAAAGCAAACCTGCTAATTAAAACCGCTAAAATTATGTTTGTGAAGATGTGTGACTGGTTTCCTGCTTATCTGCAAATAAGCCTCCCCATAATATAAACATGTTTCTATCTCCACTTCATTTATAATAAGTCTTTAGGCAGATTGTAATTAGTATTTTGAGTTTCTAATAGAAGATCTGCTGTGTTACTGGAGAAATATTTTTCCTGACCATCGGAATACTTATTATTTCAGCTTCACTCCCAAGGGTTCTCACCTGTCCTGCTCATGCCGGTCAAAGTCTTGTGCCCAATTTGTCTGAATCAGACTGTTTGGGTATGTGTCTGAATACCATCATCTTCATCATGTATCGCCTGTCGTTAACCGCAAACGTGGGCCTTGTATTCAACTCCACCTACAAGCCAAACCAGAAACTATTACCAGTTTTACTTGGATTTATTCTGTAGTTTGTTTTTCCTTCAACGTTGAAAGAATGATCAAGATGATCATGCTAGGGAGTAGAAGAATGGGCTCAATACAAAAAGTTTTGCAGAAAAATTATACTATTTTTTTTTTAAAAAATCCACTTTTTGTTTCTGTTTTACTTATTCCCAAGTTCACAATGCATAATTTTATACAAAACCAATTACATAGCTCAGTGATTTACTGGCAAAGCCGGCCAGAAGAAATTATCTGGCTTTAGCTACTGTGTATGCCTATTTACAATCAAACCAAATCCATAGAAAATTGCAAAATGGCCACAAATTAAAAAAAAAAAAAATCAAGTCAGAAAACAGTACGCAAGCTGAAGAAAGTTCACCTTGTATTTTGTTTTCACTGTATAACCGATAAACCATGGTTACGAGTACGGATTCAGCCTTTCAGATCACGCACTATTTATTTATTCCAGCGTTTAACTTTAAGCACGCACAGAGTTTCATCGGCTTGGAAAGCACGGTGTTTTCTTTTTTGCCCTTTTCGTAATTTTTTGTGAAGGCTTAGTTTGCACCGTTAACGGATGCATGGACTGACTTCAACAGAATGACTCAGATGTTTACGGTTACCCGTGGGTTCGAGCAGGTTTTAGATTCAGGACTAGGAGGCATTAGGCCACAGAGCTGCGTGTGCATCACATTAACAAATGGCTACGCAAATGGAGTGTGATCTGATACCGGTATCTTGAACGTGAAAATTGTAACCAGTAACACCGCAATAATGTCTGTGTATTGCTTATGCTGACAAATATCTTTTTTGTTGTTGTCGTTGACGTATTTCTGAAACAATAAAGAATGCCTTGGGAGGAGCACAGGCTCTTTTTTATATAGCTTGTATAAACTGAAATTTCTAGGCCAAGAATATAAACGAAACATTGATGATTTTTTAATTGCACAACAAATAATTTCAGATTATTGTATATATTTTCCCTGAAATGACCACCGGGCACAGCTCTCAGTCAGACATTTTGTTGGACACGGCCCAGAGTTCATCTACTCACTTACCTCAAAGCAACTGCCTCCTAAAAATACATCAAATTGCAAATATGCTAAACCCAAAATTTTGCTGTAATTGCATGTGCCAACACTAAGTCCTACATCAATAAGAAACCCCACTGATGTCAGCATGACTTGTGACAACACAAGATTTCCCTCCCCTCAGTACCGCTATAAAACTGGATCCTTGGTGAGTATATTTGAATTATGTGGATTATATATGATTAAACAGATTTGGATTAAATCACAGCAATGGGCTGTCTTATCAAGAACCTACTGTTAGGACCACACTGATGTACGGTAATCAAGGTGACCTTACAGACTTACTACAACTCCGATCAACTTCAGTGGGCGAGGACTTTTTTTACTCTGCAAAGATCAGGCTGCAAGATGTAAGGAGTTAAAATGCTGCTTTCCTGATGAATAGTTTTCATGCCTTAAAATTATGATTCAGGCAACAAAGAGCAATTTTTCTTGCAGGGGAAGCCAATCTCAGCTAAACTCCTTGAGCTCTGTTTCATTCATCAGGATGGAAAATATGGGTAGCTCTGCCTTGTCCTAGCACGCAGGAAAATCTGAATAAAGGAGAACAACCTCTGAATACAGAAATCCACCACGATCCCACCCAATCCAAGTTTGCCCGGCATTATATCACTGCATTGTCTTGCCTAATTTTTGAAATATGCTCTGAATATTGCTGTGAAACCTTACTTTTTGTTACTGCGGTTAGTCTCCATTTAACCAACAAATTCTTGTACAAACGTACAGTAGGATTAACCAGAAACGACAGAAACGAATTTCTTCCTTGGCAGAGCAGCAAGGATACAGCTGAGAAAAGAATTTGGTGACACGATTCTACAATAACTTGCAGCTAACCAGAGCTAAACTGTTAAGTCCGAAAGCTGGAGACAATTTCAGGCTGCTGCTCCGGTAGAAGGGTTTTAACAGCTCGGGAGCGCGTGCCTTGAGGATGCTGATACACATCCTCGTATTTAATACGGGTAACATTTGGCAACCATCGCTACAGAGGTCATTCTGAGGGTAGGGAGGAAAAAGACCTAACGGATATAAAAAGGAGAAAAAAGACCCAGGGTGCCAAAGTCTGGGGGGCTGGCAAAGCAACAGAGATAAACTAATCGGCAGCGCAGCTTTCCTGCACCGAGGCTTTCAGCTTTCGGCACAGAACCCTCTGCCTCTCTCCTTTGGATTAAGGAGCCCACAAGTTCCTGAGCCATAACCTTGAAGAGAAAAAGGGAGAGGGGAAAAGGAAAGTAATGGTAGCAGGAACACTTCCCTGAAGTTTACTGCGAGTTGTACGTCAGCTTAAAAAGACGTTTAGCTCGAGATACCATATAAATATTTCAAGAGGCTTGCTGGGGGTGGAAAGCCGTTATATAATCTGCTAACACTCTGTGCTGCACGATACGTCGTAGGGACACGTGCAGGGAAGGTTATGCTCTGAACCTCTGGATTCACATCTGCGCTGAAGGACCCGCGTTACGCAGTCAAGGAGTGGTGAAGCCACAGGTCTGGAAACTTCCTCCCTTTTAACATCTATTCTCTAAACGAGTCCCCCCACCCCACCCTCTCCTCCACCAAGGACATTTTTAGTAAGATTGCTGTGCAGCTAATTACATTACCATGGCATCCAAGTACCACACAGTCATGAGACCTACTTCTTTTAACAGCCCTTGGGTTTGTCGAGAGGAGTTAACAGGGAAAAACATCCTTATGTTTGGAGAGCCGAGGCACAAGGTCAAGTTGTTTGTCCAACGTCACCGCAGAAGATGCACTGGGCAGGAAATTGCTCGCTGCGGAGTAGCTGCCAGAACGGACTAGATGCCAAAGCAGCTGCATGACCACCTACTGACCCAGCCACCATGCCCTCAGAGCCGCTCTCAGGAGACAGCGCTGGGACTCCAAGAGGAAATCTTGAGAAAACAGAGCAAAGTACCTGCTCACCACCTGCACTCTGCAGCCTCCAGCTACGCCATCAGCCCTCGCAGTAGCATCAGGCTGAACTGATGACCCCAAGGCCTTGCCAGCTTCCCAGAGACCTTCCTTGTGGAGTCCTGGTGTCTTCTTCTGCAAAGGCAAAGGAGACGTTTGGGCAGCCTGTCCCCAGGCAGAGCTCGCCCTGCAGACGGGAGCAGTGCAGATGCCCACGCCGAGCATCACAGACGGTGTGACCATGCTCTGCAACAAACAAATTTCTGTGGCAAATGTCAGGGAACCTGGATTTTTAACAGGGCCAACTTCACCAGTCCTCTTGGCCAGTCTTGGGGGGGGAGCTGCACTGTGCGTTATCCAGATAAGACTCCCTGACTATGAGCTTCCTATAGGCGAAGGTCTGAAGTGAGCTACCACTTGCATAGATTTCCCATGTGCCCTAACTCGTTTGACCTAGCCTGAGACTTGGCCTGTCCAAGGCACGTACTCTGCTCCCTTAGAGCTCTTCCAGAGCAGAGCACTAATTTGAAGGGCTGTTTTCTCCACGCTATTCCTCCACAGAGAATTACTCTTTATTTCTAATTACTCTCACTGAGTTCTCTCATCTATTTCCATTCGCTTCCTCTAACAGACTCTTTAGTCACATCTGTGCTACTGGAAGAGTTTGGTCCTGACTTACTGCAACCTGCTTTCTATTTGCCTATTGCTGCTATTCGGTCAGAGTTGCGTGTTACCTTTGGTGTTGCCATCTCTCACTGCTCTGATGCTAGGGTGTCTACCTCTATACTCGCACAGCACTTTCACCAGATAATCATGAAAAAGCAACCACAACAAAGCACACCCTGCCCAGTCCCACCTCCAACCACACCACCAGCACAACGAGCTTTGTGATGGAAACAGGCTCAACCACAGCAGTTTGACAAGCTCGTAATTTATTCAATTAACATAAACTCACAGTACTGCTTCCTGAACCGGTCGGCCAGCTGAACTAAGACAACCAGCTGAATATTAAGATATATCCCACCACTGAACTATCTCACTGTACAGACCTGAGGTCTGATAAAGCTGAGAGTGGACTTCAAATAGCCAGGAGTGAAGGACCTTGGCCAAAGGTGTCACCCACTGGAGAGCTCACTTCTAAGGTAAAACTTGTTCAAACCTTTGCCAAAAACCACAGGCATCGTGTGGTTGGTCTGCTCTAGGTTAGTCAACATGCAATGCTTACGGTAGCAGACAGATTAATTAATGCAGGTAACGGAAACAGTAGCATACAATCATAGAAGAGAGTTGAAATCGCAAAGGACTCCAGTTTCCCTATGGCACGGCTGTATATTGTTGGGGTTTTTTTTAAGTGTCCAGTTCCTTTTCAACGGTATTTTTAGAGGAATAGCAGTCAGCCAGATACAGCCATGGATATTCAGCGGTGGAGAGAGAGAGAGAGCAAAGAAAAGAATACTCCTGACAATCAGCATCTACACTTCAAGCTGCAGAAGAAACAGCTGCCTCGCCGTTCATTAGAGAAGGGATTTGCCAAGCGCACTCCCTGATGCTGTTATGCAAGGTAGTACCATGTGTATTCTCTCCTTCCACCGAGACGTAGACTCAAAGCATTCGTATTTAGCTCTCCCATCCCCCTAAATCTTCTTCACAAAGGACACTGTCACCACCAAAGCTCTGCAACAAGGATCGTTTATATATCTGACAACCTTTAAACCCCCAAAGAAGCGGACAGGGAAGCAGTAAAGCTCTCTGAAGAGCTCTTTGGTGGAACAAGCAGAATTATGAGCAGCAGGAGAAATATGAGTAATTAAGACAACAGTATATCTATATCTTCCAGCCGACAGAGTGAAGCTGCAAGTTAGCTCTGGGCAAGGTGTTAGCAGAGGAAAGAACTGAGCGGACTGTTTCTAATGTTCTTGTTGAAAAGCCAGCCCAGGAAAAAGGCTAAAGGGACAATTTCATTAAAAAGAAGGAAGCAGGTTGGCTTAAGAGAGCAGTTAGATGCCGACATGTAACATTAAAGGAACAGGTCAACAGCTATCTGTAACAAGACCAGCAATCATTTGGGGAGTCAGCCAACATGGCACGCTTGCTGTTCTTAAAAGAAAACGCTCTTAAATTATCTATCGGTGGGTTGGACGGAAAATTAAAGCTACAGAATTGCGCCGCGGCACAAAACAAAGCATCGGGGTGGATCGAGGCGGCAGGAGAGCAAGCCGTGGCTGTTTCCAACAAGCAGCCCAAACCAGCGGCTGGTTTTAGGCAGTCCCCGTTCATCCAGAGCCGGCGCGGTGGCCAGGACGCGGCGTCCTCTCCTGCCCGCCATCCGACCAGCACCAGGTACGAGGACCCGAGCTGCCGGGGCTGTGCCGCTCCGGGTGCCGGCGGGGCTGTAACCGCTGCACGGAGGGGCCGGATCCGGTCCCACGCCACAGCTCCTCCGACAAGTGCATAAACTCGATTTCCCTCCTTCCTCCGACGCACGGCATGCTCCAGCGATTCCCCAGCTGGCAGGACGGCCCTTTGTGGCTACAGCAGCATAGTTTATAGCAGCCCCGAGGCTGTGTTTTCCATCTAGTATATATAAGTGAATTAGTGGAAAATTTGAGCTTACACAAATCACAGAGCCAGCACACAGTTTGTCATGGCCAGGCAGCTTTTTCTCAGGGCTGGAGCAGCAGTAATGGAAAGAAAAGGAAAGAAACTGCAGGTTGCATCCATGGTTCCTGCGTTACGGCTGGGTTTAGAGCTGGGAAAGGAAGTGCTGTTAGTTGAGAGGCAAAAAAGAAAAAAAAAAAAAAAAAGACCAACAGCAGCTCCCATATCTACAGAGATCGAATGTATGGCCGGCACAGTCACCTGGGGATGCAGCCGAAAGATCGATGCACGGGTATTCGGAAGGAGCGGCCTTCCTTCCTCCCTCGCCTCCCAGGCTCCATCTGTGCGAAGGAGGAGATGGGAATTACACAGAGCGCAATATTTGCGCTGGAGAAATGGCAGAGGGGCTGCTCCAAATTTACATTATCGTAAACAAGAGCAGCGTTTGTCCAAATGATAGGAGTGGTAGCAAAGGCAGAGCCAGAGGGCACCAAAGGAGGGTCACCAGCTGCAACTGCTGCTGCCACCCCAGAGGAGCGACATCTCTGCAGCAGGATGGGGGACAGGGGAGCTTGGGAGGTGCCAAAAAATCTCTCCATTCAGTTTTCAGCGGATTGCCCCCGCAGGCCTCTCACAACACCTCGTCCAGCCGAGTTTCCAGCCCCGCTCTGGCTGAGTGCCCTAGCAGCTACTCCTTCCCGCCGCGCCTTTCTTTATTCGCACCTTCTCAAGCATTTGCGTGGCCCTATCGACAGCGGCAGCGCCGATTTACCTAAAATATACACCTGGAACACGTGCTTTACACTGAAGCACAGCATAGGTATTCCCTGACTCTTTTGCCTTTCCTACTTTCTCAGCCAGTGCAGCAGCGAGTGACGGATCGTGCCATTCCTGACCGCTCCGTCGCTTATTTGGTGTAGAGAGGCTAAAGCCAAGGCTTTTCCTCTTGCAAACCGTTCTCTGCCATTTTCCCCTACTATAAGGAAGCACGTGTGGCTGTGCAAGGAGCCTGCGTCACCCTTTCCTAGGCTGAGGGGATGCCTGCTCTCTGCATATTTCAAATCACAAACTCTAATGGCTCCTTAAAACACACACTTATATTCAGCCCATAAATCAAAATAGTCAAATCCCGCTTATAGATCTAAATCCTTCTTACGCTCTCGTGTAGCTCCATTACGTACCTAAGGTGTCACACTCCCTATGTATTTCTGCCTCCAGCTTCCGCCACATCCTAGCACTGATTGAGAGCACCAGAGTGTGTAGCCCTTAAAAACTCAAAAATTTCTCACTTTCCTGAGCACTAAAACGCATCTAAAATTAGGAAAAATCACCTCCTGTCATTTTGTTGACTTGCCAATGAGTTTATTTACTCACGCATCCCGCAGAGCAATTGTTTCATGGAAATGCAAAAATGTTTAATATTCCACTGCCACGCCAGGCAGGGCTACCTGAGTCTCGCCCCCGCGCCAAGCAAAGACAATCGCACGACTGAAGCCGCTCATCGGCTGCTTTTCCTACAAAGGTGAGCATCTTTGCAATTCTTTGGGATATATATTGTTAGAAAGTGAGCTCAGAATTTCATATTATTATCATATTATAGACGGCATTCCTTTGATAAAGGGTCAAAGATCAGGAAGACAAGAAAAATAAGGAAATAAAGCCCAGAAACGATCAGATCTTTCGCTGGCATAATTGGACACCGAAGTCCACGGAATTCTGTCCATTAGCAGGAGTGGGTGATCTGACCCATATGCTTACCACTTTCAAGTGTAAAGATTAAAACAACACGCCTAACAGCAGAAATGGGTTCTGTTACATTTCAGAGAGGCTTGGGTTGCCTAAAATTCTGGAGAAATTTTCAGCCTGCCATCATAAAGACTTCAAGGCTGTTTACCCAAACTTCTCAATCGCGCCTTCTAAAAAAGGATGATGAGCAACCATGTTCAGTAACACAGATTTTTAATGTAATCTGTTTATAGTTATAGAAGAATTTCCAGAATAGTACATTTTTTAAATGTCCTGAGCCTTTAGCATTCTCACTTTGATCATCTCCCATCACGTTATGGTTCAGAACAGAACGTGATGGAGCCAAGCTAACGAATCTGCCAGAAATGACATCAGAAAGCCAAGTGACCTGAAAAAAAAAAAAAAAAAAAAAAAAAAAGCTCTATTTGAGCCCCCCGGTTTTCTTGAACATTTCCTTTTTTTTTTTTTTTTCTTTATACATTATAATTAATATTTTACTTTCACTGGATTTATTTTGCTTGCATGAAAGCTCGGAGCTTGTTCTTAGAAAAAAGTCCTATTGAAAACAAAAGGAGCCTTATTTGACCAAGGGAAGACTGTAGGAGGTCCTCAGATAACAATAGCTAACAATTCTTTTTGGGGTTGAGCAGTTTAAATAACTAACACTTTCTTAGGAGGTTAACTCTAAATAATAATCGTGGATTTTGTAGCCTGTGGAAGGGAGAGATTGGTCTTTGACAGAGTTTATATTACTAACCTGATGCAAGCAGACAGCTGCAAAAATGAAGTGATATCAGCGATAAAAATATTCTTTCTACGTTTAGGCAGGAGGAATTGCATAGTAGCAAAGGGCAAATCCTGCTGGCCTCCGCGCGCGCAAAGTCTTACACGTGAAGGCAGGGACTGACTGACATGGCACTACTGATCAGTGGACGTACTGGTGTGGTACGTATTTCTTTTAAACATTTTTTAACACTTCGCAATAAATTTCACACATATAGCTTGCATTCCTTTTTAAAACTTTAGCTAGGCAATCAGGTTTATTTGCCGTTTTAATTCAAGCCATGTTAGAACTGGCAAATAACTTGGTTAAAAACATGTGGTAATGATAGCCTCCCCTCCCCTCCTATCTGACGTAGAAATAGATAATTTCTAGTACTAAAAGTGATTAAATTTGGTGCATTTCCAACTTGTATTTTAACAATGCATTACCTCCTGAATTGCTGCATAAATATTAATAGACAGCCAGATATGGAACTTTTGCCCGTAATGCCCTTGGAGAACCATAATCACGGTGAGTGGAGCAAAAGAGATGAGAGAGCGCACTGAAGATGTTGGCTCTGTCCCCCAGCTTCACAGAGCTACCCTGGGTCAGGCACTCGCCGTGCGGTAGCACAGATGAGCGATAGCTCAAAGCCTAGACTTTGTCTGGTAGGAGATGAAAATCCTATAGACATTAATCTGCCTGATACTCCTCTGAAATACAACCAAAACATTTCCATTGATACCACAAAGAGCTACCCTGCTTTTTCTCCAAATTAGCCAGACTTAATTTTTGACACAGCGTACTTTCAAATTTCACCTGCAGATGTTTGCTATTCTAATCACCTCCGAAATGATTATACATCATTTACCTACCTGAATTTCATCCCTGTGATACAGTCTCATTAAAAGTCACAATCATTCTGACTACCGTTTCACAGAATCCCAGACTGGTTTGGGTTGGATGGGACCTCCCAGCCCACCCAGTCCCACCCCTGCCATGGGCAGGGACACCCCCCACTAGCCCAGGTTGCCCAAAGCCCCATCCAACCTGGCCTTGAACACTGCCAGGGAGCCAGGNCCCCTCCTTCGAACTGCCGGTCACGCTGCTGGTGGTGCAGCCCAGGACACAGTTGGCTTTCTGGGCTGCAAGCGCACACTGCTGGCTCATGTTGAGCTTCTCATCAACCAACACCCCTAAGTCCTTCTCCTCAGGGCTGCTCTCTCTCCGCCCGGCCTGTAGTTGTGCTTGGGATTGCACCGACACACATGCAGGACCTTGCACTTGGCCTTGGTGAACTTCATGCGGTTCACATGGGCCCACCTCTCCAGCCTGTCAAGGTCCCTCTGGACGACGTCTCTTCCCTCCAGCATGTCCCCACACAGCTTGGTGTCATCCGTAAACATGCCGAGTGTGCACTCGACCCTGCTGTCCGTGTTGTCGACAAAGAGGCCGAGTGCCTAAAGAGCCCCCAAAGTCATCCTCAGCCTTCCTGAAAATTGGCCAGTTACTTGGATCCCAAAATAGAGGCTTTCAGGACTGAAATTCAGGATACCCTTCTGGAAAACCTTCTCAGACAGCCTTCCTGGTCTGCCAAAAACCATGTTTCTGCTTTCCGAGAAGACGCCGCTATTGATTTTTGTCACTCTAATGCAAGAACCTTACTTGAAACCTCAAATGGCAGCAAAAAGGGCAGGGAGAAAAGGTTTCTGTCGGCAAACACCTATTGCATAGCTGTATCTTGGGCGCCGGCAGACTACGCTAAGGGTTAAGTTAATTCAACTTTCACCAAGTTAGAAAGCTATGAAAGTTTAATCGCAAATGAACTCCGGTGGGCAGTTTGGTAGCTCACAGACAAATGTTCTCATTTTTATTCTTTATAGGCAGTGCTCAAATCATCATAAACCATATTTAAGGAAGGAGAAATTTCACGAGGGGAGGGAGCTGTTTTATATGTTAGAATAAGAGAAAAAGGCAACTTACTGTTTTAAAATTTAAATCCAACAAAATTACCAGAAATGCTGCTGGAAACAGAACGCTGAGAATTCATTATTTTGTTTCAAAGTTAGTTTATCATAAATCTGCCCTCTGACACGTAATAACTAGTAACGTTTCGAAGGTTATTTGATAGTAAGTTCAACAGTGTAGGTGACTGAACATGTGAGCTGCATGATAATGAGTCCCAGGGGAAATCAGGCTTTAGGATGCAGGGTGAAGCATCCCTAGGCTTGTATTCAAATGGAAAAAACATATTCAGAAGTTTATTGTTTATCTCCTAAGAACATCAAATAATACACAGTCCTTCAAATCAAATGTATAAAGCACGCTAGAGAACTATTTGCTGGGGGAAAAATGCCTGATTTGATCCAAATTCAAAAAAAACTAATAGCTCGTACACTGAAATGCATAGAGGGATTTTGATATAAAAAGCGGAGGGGAGTATTTTGGTTTGTTCTTTTACGGAACTAAAAGGCACAGCAAGTCGATTTGCTCTCGCATCAGACTCTAGAAAGAGGAGCTAGAGAGCGTTAAAACTAGTTGTTTTCAAATCCTCCGCGTTTCAGTACAATGGAGTTCTTTAAGTGTGACAAATACAAATTGCGCTACTCATCCTGAATTTCATTTCCAAAGTACCTTGCCTGTAATTGATTAATTCGTAGTGTACAAACTAATTTAAAGCCAATAATGAGAGCAAAAGATTTTATTTTTCAGGAAGGAGGTGTGGTCCATACCCCCCACTCCAGCAGGATAATAGACCCCCACCTCTCAGCTCGTTAAGCTCTTAAATAGCGAGGCTGATGCTGCCCTTACCCAAGTCAATGGTAGTTTTGTCATTAGCTGCAAGACTTGAACTTTGTCGTCCTTGTTGTTGGTTTTATATAAGCTCTCAGTATCCCAGATGCCGAGGGCAGCGGCATTCCAAGCCCGTTAACTACCCGGCCGCTGGCATCCTGCCACCCCAGCGCGGGGCGAGGACGGAGGGGACGGGAGCTGGGTCACCCACCTGCTCCTGCCTTCCCCACCTGCAAACTTCAGCTCTGCCGCTCATCCCCAGCCTACGCCTAGTTCGGTACCTGGGAAAGTTTGCGGAGGAGGCGTTGCGTTTAAGGCTTGGTGTTGAGTTTGGATGTACCGTGGAGAACTCCACTGCCAAATTTCCGTCTTAAGAGAAACCTCTCGGCTATTAAAAGCGATCGAACGCGACTCCTGCTGCTTCGCTGTACAATCATACCTGTCAAGCTCACTAGTTGCCTTCTTTTAACATAGTTACGTAGTCCTCTCTGTATCAAGAGGCTGTTATTTCATAATGCATTTTGGACATTGAGAACAAAATTAGACTTTACTTTCGAGGTATCTTTCAATAACCAAAATCCATTTTCTGCACATCTTTTTAAATTGTCCTCCTTTTTTAATTCTTACTTAAATTGTTACATACCCTATACTTAAGCAGTGAAGTTACGCAGCATATGTCTTACTTAACGTCACTCTATCGGTCCTAACTCTTAATATTATGATGGCTTTTTTCAGAAATTTAACTGGCAGAGGTTTACTGACACACCACAAATCCTAATTATCATTAAAACTCTCAATTCTATACTGACAAAAATCAGAGGTTGAAACGCTCTTATCTTGACAAGCTCTAAAATATCCAATGAAAGTTTGTTTATTCACCTACTATACTAGCATATATTTCCCACACGGCCATTTTCTATACCTTAGCTTTGGGAAAACAACAGCATTTAAGGATGCACCAAAGGCAAAGATAAATAAAAAGAAGCAGAGAGGCATTAATGCTGTCTAGAATGCTTTTTACTATACTGAATAAGGAATTAGCACATAAAAGATGGTTGCACCCCAAAACCAGCACAATCTGAAGGTTACAAAGAAAATACGTTTAGAAAAGATGGCGAACTTTCCAGATTCATTCCTTGAAATATTACGTTACCCACTGCTCAACTTTTTTTAATGTTTACACGAACGAGACGTACTGAGAAAATCAGAGCTACGTTAAAATACGAAAGACGTGAAAAATGGCCGTGGAGCTATTAATACAAATATATTAAATAAGAACGGTCTAAACCAAATCCATCTTGAACTTCTGTGATTATTCCAGAAAAAAAGAGTTAAAAAACGTACGTTACGAGACGAAGTTAGTTCTGCCCGGTGCCGTGATATTAAAATGTGCATAAATCACTGCGCTCATTTTCCTATCAAGCATAAAGCTCCCGGCTGCCGGTTATCGGAGATATTCGCAGATCCACACCGAGCGACTCGACTCGGGGTCCTTCCTCTGTGTGGTCTTTCAGAACTGTCGTTATCAGCTTTCTGTTTATTATTGTGCTCAGTTTAAAGGGAATTTGCCAAGTGATCCCTGGACTCCAATCTTTAGGCCTGTTGTCAGGACAAATTAATTTCTGTGGAAACCCACTGTGCCTCAGATACCATCTAGGAAATGTAGGATTAATGGAGTCCCTGTACAACAAGCTTTGTAGTGCGGCTGCTGGGGGAGGGGAGCGACTCTTGGAAGGAAGAAATAACAAAAATAAAGCCCCTGCACTTCGGGTTACTTCGGGGGGACTTGACAAATTTTTTTATTACATCAGCTAACGTCAATAATATTTAAAATATAGTGTAGTAACTGAATGCGAACAGGCTGCTTTTTAACAAAAAGAACAGTGGATGGAAACTCTGTATTACCAAAGATGAGGGTCCTGAGGTCTAATTATCAATATTTTGTATTTTCTACACTCAAGCCAATCTCTTCAGTAGGTAAAAAGAGAGTATTAAAAGAAACAGTCGCCTGTGAGTCTTAGTAGAAAATAATGAAACTCAATACATGATTTTTTGGAAAAGGGGTATTAAAGCTGCATTTCCTACAGGGCCGGGTCATTACTTTCTTAGCTGACATTTAAAGTTCTTTTTTCAAAATGCACATTATTTCACTGTTAAAAATGTTCCCCTGCCACTCTTCTTGCAATAAGTATACTTTAAAAAGAGACTTTTCTGCCTAGAATAAAGACGGAATCACTTTTCTTAGTGATGCTAAATTAGGTATAAATTTAGAGCTGGAATGGGTAAAGCAATGTTTTCCCGAAGAGAAGAGAAGAGAAGAGAAGAGAAGAGAAGAGAAGAGAAGAGAAGAGAAGAGAAGAGAAGAGAAGAGAAGAGTTCCAATACGGTTTTATTGATCCTTGTCTCATTTGCAGGAGGATGACTCTGCCCATGGTTAGATATACAGGTTTAATATCTTACAAACTGGGAATTCTTACCCTTGTTCTTTTCTCTTAAAAAATAAATCAGCTGGTAATATATAGGACGATAGTGGACACACAGGTCCACATTCTGTGTTGTATTACAGCTTGTGACTGCCCTGTGGCATCGGTGAGTTGTAAATCAGCCCTGAAGTCAGCCTAAAGTGGCACTAAAACACCTAACGGACAAAATAAAATAAAATAAAATAAAATAAAATAAAATAAAATAAAATAAAATAAAATAAAATAAAATAAAATAAAAGATAAAATACCACTCCTTTAAGGTCAAATGCTACAAGCAAAATTTGACTTTCAAGCATGGTGTTGTAAGGATATCAAACTGTTAACAGCGGTGGTAATTTTGCCACAGCGCATTTGCAGTGCACGTCTCATACCTTGTGAGCCGGGCAGAAGCGGATGCTGGAGCTGCAGCAGAAGGCTGCTTGCACGTATCTCTCCAGTTTGCAAGTACGTCAGCGTGCGCTGCTTTTCCGTCAGAGGGTAAAAACAGGAGCATCGCAAGAATTCACGGTTTTCGCGTGACGCCACGTTTTGTTCACAACGGCATTTATGGAGAAGATTAATTTGGGGAGGTTGTTTTATTAATCTTAAGCTCACCTGCATATGAGAACTACTTTCTTTTTATTAAATATTCCAAATGAGTGCATTCTTCCCTAACTAAAACATTTAATCTTGAGAGACTTTTTTATATGGCAGTTTTTACTATTACAGAAATTCAATTAACTCCATAATTATGAATACAATTACCATGGAGCGTTACATGTGCTTCGGTGGTAGCAGCTACATGGCACACACATACACTCTGTTTTACGATTTTAAACTTCTAGTAATAACAATAATAGGCAAAAATTCCCAAAGACCATTCTTATTCTTTGGGTTGCACGCAGTGCTTTATGTATACAAACAATTTTTAAATATGCCGTTCCCATTTTGGCAATGAAGTGTTTAATTGCAGTAAGCATGTTATTTGCAACCAGTGGGCTGGATTCCCAGCTGATAGAAAGTCACCCAAACTGTGACAATTTACCTTAAGTGTCAGCCTGGCCCCATTAACTCCTTCCTTGACAAACTCAAGCCCACAGCAAAGGCAGTAAAAGAAGCCCCAGGGAGGGGAAAAAATAAAATTAAAAAGAAAGAGAAGGAACAGGAAAAGAAAAAAAAAAGGAAAAGATATATGATGGAGGAAGGAAAACTCTATAATAAAGTATTTCAAAACTTTACAAACAGGCATGCCAAGGAAAGAGCCTCCAGGCAGGGGAAGATTGCCCCAACGCTGCCCCGAAAGCCCTCGGCACCGGGCACGATGACCCGGAGTTTCGGGGTGGAGGTGGCGGGTGAAGAGGCAGGATCCATAGGTCCGTACCCCGGCGCTGCCTGGCAGGAGCCATCGCACGAACCCGGCCGCAGGTTGCTCTCACGGCAAGCAGGGGGGCTGCGGGCTGGACCGCTGCCAGGCCGAGCCCCAGAGCACTTCACCGCTTCTTCAGGAATAGTTAAAGCGCGCCGGATCTCATGCCGTGACACGCCAGGCTGGGGTCAGCAAAGGGGGGGCTAAGGACGTTACGGTTTAGGGGGTTTGGGGACTGAGATGGCTAAAAGCATCAGGAGTACCATCGTGATCTGGGCTCGCAGAGAGCTCAAGGTGGAATTCAGCGCGCTCGGTACGCGTACGCCTTTCTCCAGCGCCGACCTCAGGTAACGGTCGCCACGCAAAAGTCACCATTCTCTCACTGTTGTCACACAGTCCGACTATCTATGACATCTCCTACGTCACAGGCGTTTCCCGACTCCTCACTGATCATCTCCGTTCATGCCCTCGTCGCATTAGGTACGCTACACCCTCTGCACATCGGCAGCCAGGTCGCATCATTACGCTACACCGTAAAGCAGGCAAACTCTCTTAGATGGGTTTAGATCATAGCAGCCGTTACGTAAAATAATCCTGATATCGCTCACTCCATCTTTTGCTCAGACTAAGCAAATCTCCAGTTCACGTAACTCAGCCTAGCTCCCCGAACGCCGATACTACCACACCAATTTCTGTCGGCTGAAGATCTGGCCCCACATACTCTTCCTAATCTAAGAAGAACCCATTTCTGCTGACACAGCAAGATCGACAGCCATCTCCACCTTCACCTGCTCTTCTTTGTATAACACTTTTTTCCACCTACAAGCACACAAGCGGGTAAGACTCCTTCAACACAGCAACCAGGGCTTTATCAAGAGATGTCCATGGACTTTAAACACAGAAGAAATCAACAGTGTTTTACTATAATCACTCTTCGAGTAATTTAAAAATCAGAATTACCCATGTGGCTTCTCTAAATAAAAAAGTGCTCTGCTACCTACAAATCTGAATTCAAAACATGTTCGTGTGAAACGTTCAAAATACGAAATGCAGTTACAGCTCAGTCCTTGGTGGATGTTAGTCACCCCTGCAAAATTATTGCATGCATTATTTTAAAAGAAAAAAAGTGAAGGGTATAATAAGAACGGGGGTCAAAGCATTCCCAGACTTGCCAAGGGTTAGGTCTTACCGACAGAGTAAAACATTTAAGCTTTAATGGAAAACTATAAATGCATATATATTTAAAATGAACCATAAAATAGGCTTCTTATGGAAATTCATGTCTCATAACAAGAACGGTACAAATATTTCATAACATGTCAAGCCCACGGTATACGTACATTCACGCTTTCCTCGCTCCTGGCACTATAACCACAAAAAAGGTAACAACGGCACTGGTAAGGGGGATTTTCCAATCTCGGGCTATGGAATCTATATCTCAAGAACCTGGTCAAGCCTGCAATCCCAGTCAATAAATGAAAACAACAGGAAAGTCGGGAAGACGGCGTCAGAGGGCTCAGACCAGCAAGATCCCAACCCAGCAGCCCATAGTCTTAGCCATCCTTTCAAAACACACCAGACACATCACTGCACATCAAGCTGCCATGTGATTTGTTTTCTAAAACAACATCTCACTCCGCTGTGGAAGAAATTTAGTCCTCATTCCTCTTTAATATTCATAAGGAACGGAGCTACATTAACAGCTAAGTTTTAATTTCAGAAACATTCTGGCATTTACAGAGAACGGAGTCCAGCCCTGGTTTCACACTAGGGTTTTTTTTTCCATTATCGCTGTTATTGCTGGTATTAGTATCCCTGTAGAAGTGATTAAAAGGTCCTGCACATCGTATTAAAACAGTCTAGATCTACTCCCCTCTTCAGCAGCAAGATACATTCTGCTGCTTTATAAACAAGAATAATCTTTCTGGAAATGAAAGTTGAAGTATTGCCTATCCCCCTCTTCCTTCTGCAATAGAAGTACCTTTGTGTTAAAATTGTGGGTAAGAATTATTCTGAATTGTTGAACCAGAGGCAAAAATATTTACTATTTGATGCCGAACGCTCCGCAGATCTGCTCGGAACACGTGAAAATAATAAAAGAGCAGTAACAAGCCAAATCTTCAAAATTCTCAGGGAAGTCAAGGAGAGAGATCCCTCACGGAAGTCAACAGCATTAGTCCCTACATCTATTTTCAGGTGATCATTTGCTGCGGCACAGGCACGCAAGGCTTATGCTTTTACAGAAAGGGCTATTTTAGCTGCAATTTTGGAAAAATGTGGTTTTGTTTACTGAGATAGCCTGGCAGTTTAACTACGGATGTTTGTGCATCAGACCTCTTTTCCATATTCTTCGCTAAATAGAAATTCAAAAGAGTCTTAGGCTTAGATTAAATGCTTTCAAAAATCAATTCTAGGCTGGCATAGAAGTTAACCAGTCTGACCTTGTGATTACAGACTACACACTTCCTTTAGGAAACAAAGTGGAAGAATATTTTATGTTTCAATGATTATTTGAGATAGTACCACCACATATAAAAATGGGAAACCACGGCAATATTTAAGGAAGTTCATCTATGGATAATTGCGTGAGGCATTAGAACAGAACTCGTGCGGGGTCTGGGACACCGCAGTATTAAAATTCATTAACAAAAGGCAGTATCCAGTATACAACTCATCCAAACCATAACAGTCACTTTGAATTTCACGTAGCATTGTGAGAAAGACAATCGTATAATCTAGTTCCTACCCAATTACTCCGATTTTTTTACCTCTGGAACCTTAATATTAAGATACAGGATGGCCAAGAAAGCAGTAGTAAGATACGTATTTATTCTAAGGGCTAAAGTAGCATCTTCCAAGCTACCTTGGGAATGATGCAAAACAGTTGCCAAATATACTCCTTCGGTTCCATATTCCTGAGGACGGAGTGCGTATTTAATGCCCAAGTACTAATGTGCCTTGCAACAGCATTTTTTGGTTGTTTTTTTTTTTCCATTCTTACTAGTGTCAATAGCAGTGTAACACCAGAGCCTTCAAATAAACGTTTGCATTAGTTTGATCATATAAGTATGCTACCCAGTAATTACATCCAGTTTGTATTTTTAAAGTGATATTCCGTATTCCAAACCGTATTGTATTTGCATCCGCCATCCCTCAGTTCTGGGAAATCCATAAATTCATCTGTCAAAGGTAAAAATACTTACGCAAAATTCCTCCTAAATCTTTTGAAATGGTTTGTTCAAACTCTTGACATACCGTTTTGCTCTAAACAAATTTCTAGACAACCCTGTGATTTTCCATCTCTGAAAATATACTGTTTCCCCTCCACGAAACTAGAACAGAGGGTCTGAGAGAAAGGAAATTATTAAGCATTCTAGTGGGTTTTTTCCAACAAAAACTAAGATAGAGGTCAATGAATAAGTATGTGCAGGCTGGAACTTAAATCCTCTGGGGTGACTGTAGGCTAATTAATAATTAATGCCAGAGACATGGTGTTTGAAATGCAGATGTGATAACTGGAGGCCTGGCAAAGCTGTTCAGAGGAAGCAGATTTGGATGCTATAGGGAATAGGCACTCCCTTGCCGGCTGGCTCTGAAAGCAGACCTGGGTGCAAAGCAGGGCCTATGGTTTAGATTATATTCCCCTCAGCTGTTAATTACCTGAACCTACTTTGAAGTTTTTCTCTTTTTATCCTCTGCATGAAAAGAGATTGGTTCAGCCAAGGGACTTGAAAAAATGATCAAATACATGGAGTAGAGGAGGGGAATAGAACTTCAGATATAAAAAAGATAAGGAAGAAAAACACTCAGGGAAACATACAGGAACATATTAGGAAGTGCACGAGTGCGGCTCCGTATTTCAAGCGACTTGTGCTGCTCTAAGTTATTGCAGCCATTAAGCAAACCCCCGCGTGTTTTATGAATAGATTTGTTAAAAGGAATCTCTCGCTATATGTATATAGTTTACATTAATTATTTGATGAAAGTACCATAGGTGATTTCCTATGCTATTTTTAATTCAATAAAGTCATTTAAACCTCCTTATGTTTGGGGCTATTTAATGAGGTGTGCAACATTAACAGAATCACCAATGAGCTGTTACTACAAGTATTAAGATTTTTGCAAAACCCACTCATTTTCGCGAAGGGGACAGACAGGCACAGCTTGGGTTCCTCACTGCCACCGAAAGGAAAAGNGGGGGGGGGCTCCCAAATCGCCTCACCCGTTTGCGCTTTGCAGTGACAGCTCGTTCCCTTTTCAAAGCGTCTCCAGAGCCCCTTTTTTTGACGCTCTTCCCCACTCGTTAGAGCCTGTCCGTTCAAAGGCTTCCCCGGCTAAACTTCCCAGCAACTTCACTAAAACCCTTTGAAACATGGGGAAGGGGAATATTAATTTTTTTTTTTTTTT
>VXBL01005128.1:325-28402 GCA_013400195.1 Aramus guarauna
CGCGCGCAACGCTGCCCCCAGCAACTGCCGGTACGGCCGCCACGCGCGAGGTGGCCCCGCGCTCTCACATCCCGCGCGCGCTCGGTGCGAAGCAGCCAGGGCTTCCCCCCCCCCAGTCCCGCCCGCCGGCCCGGCCCGTCTCGCCACCCGCGGCCACGTGATCCCGCCTCACATGGGCAAGATGGCGGCGCCCAGAGCTGTCAACGTGCTGCGGAGCGGAGGTGAGTGCGCGCCGCCGCGGGGGAGGGGGAGGCGCGGGCCCGGCGCGGCGCTTTGCCCTTCCCGCCGGTGGCCGCGGCGCCGCTGTTGAGTTGGGGCTTGCTTTGACATCGATGAGCGAAAGGTCCCGCCGCCGCCCTAGCGGGGAGACCGCCGCGCCTGCCGGGGGTGGCCAGACACCCTCCGTCAGTCGGAGCGCCAGGGGTGCGGGAGGGCGTCCCGCGCCGGGAAGGGGCTGTCGGCGGGGCCGGGGGAGCCGCAGCAGGGTCCCGCAGCAGCGGCCGCAACTGTCAAGTCTCGAGTTTTTGTAACGCGCGTTCCCTTGGCGCTCTGCCGGCGTCTGGGGCCGGCCTGGCCCCCTCACCTGGGCGGCACCGCGGGGGTGAGCGGGCAGCACCTCCGGTCGTAGCAGGGACGGGCGCGGGTAGGCCGCAGGGGTATTTTGCTCTGTTTTTACTGTGGTAATTTTTGCTGCCACAATGTCAGCAAAAGTAATCCGACGGAAGTATACACGTTTCTTCTGCCGACCCGTTCAAGCACAGAACTTTTTGCAGGCTGGCGCTGCCGTGCGTGTGGTGACTTGTCGGGCGCCATCCTGCCTTGACTCTGAGGCCCTCCTAACAGCACCTGTTCTACCACAGACCCTTTCGCAAGTGAATCACTCCCGTGTGCCTTACTGGCTTATTCATGCATGAGAACAATTGTACTAGGTGCTGTACTTGGCCGAAAAATGCGTTGTCTTGTTGGCATACCGTCATTTGTCTCTCATTCCTTCCTCTTGGTGTTTTATTGTCTCATGTTAACTAAGATTGGAAGCTCTTTGGGGCATACCGTTCTGTGAGGGTTTCCTTTTAGCTCCTGCTGTAAAATCTTGAATGTGTGAACAGAAGGAAATACCTCACAATGATCTTGATGAAAGCCTTGTATGATTAATTTTTTTTTAAAACTGTTCAATACTTAGTGGAGTAATAGGGGATAGAGTGTTTCCAGATTAACTTTAACTTAAGCGTTAAACTGAATGCTGTGTGCTTTCAGCTAAAGCATGATGTTGCAAGGCTTTACAGCTGGCATAACAAAATTTCAATCGCTTTCCTCATGTTATTGATCCTGATAGTCTACTGTACTTTTGTTTTCTCATTCTACCCAACAGTCTTGAAAAACATTGAGATACATGAATGCCTTTTCTTCATAGTTAATCCTGAATTTTGCAGGGCAGAAGTGCAACACCATTTTTTTTTTTCCAGTGGTGAAGGCTCATATCCATAAGGAAATTTCAGTTTGACTGGTCTCTTGGGATCTGAGTATCAGCTGAACTCTGGGAAAAGCTGCAACATTTGGTCTTCAGAGTCCCTTATTTGTTTTATTTCTGACAGGTGTCAAAACCTTCACTCTTTCACATGTGTGGACCAGAATCACATTTTTTAGTATATAATACCATACAAGCAATGGCTTCTTTGTTTGAATCTCAAAGTAATTGAAATTTAGCATGCAGCTTCTTCACTATTTGCTTCAGCAGTTCTGTGTCTGCACAGTTCTGGATGTTGTTTTGGTCATGTGTCCATTCCCTACCACTGCCTCCAGCCCCCTCCACACCATTTAAATTTGTTAAGCCATCATACCTTCCCTTCGGGCATCAAACCTTGTTCAGCTCCCCTAGTGGATATGCATTTCCAGAAGTTGAAAAAAGCAAAACTGTCATAGTTCAGACAGGACTGATTAAACTAAATCCAATTTTCTCTGAATTGGACAGTTCAGTATAATTTAATTTGCAAATACTGAAAGACAGAAGTAATTTAAATTAGATTGCTGTTCACCTAAGGGAATCTATTCTCCCTAAATTGAATGAAAATTACTTTTTTATAGCCTCTTTTGTGATATTTTTTCATATTTCTTATGTTTTTATAAATGATGAAAAGAAAGTTCTCTTTATTATGGAACTGTTTCTAGATAAGTGCATTTGAACAGCGGAGATCTTGAAAGTTTTTATACCGAGTAAATACTTCATCCAAATATCAGAAAGACTTTGGCTAGCCTAAAAAAAAAAATCTTTATTATATTTGAAAAAAGAAAATAAATTGAATGAAAGATTGTAGGAAGTTAAAAAGGCAGTTTGTGCCTTGAATAGTCTCTGCCTTGCTGTGAAAGAATTGCAACACTGTCAACCCAAGGAGAAGGTACACAACTTTGTGAGCGGCTTGCACAAACCTTTGTGAAATTCTGTATGCTTAAACACTGCATTTCAGAGTGGCCCTGCAGTGGCTTGAACTGCATTTTAGTTGCCAGCCTTTGTTGAAGAGTATTTGAAAAGAATTTTACAGGTGATGCATAGAAGTATGAATTGTGTTTACCATTTTGTAAAAGAAAACTAAGAAACATCCGATGGACACATCGAATCAGTGTGTCATGTCATAGTTTGTGCTTATAAATAGTACAGATTATATGGTGATTCAGTGGCTTGTAAATGGTCTTATTACATATTATCACAGTTTCGGGTATTACCATAATTGCATCTGTGATACTTCATTGATAATAAAATAAAGTAGAAGACATCAAAGAACTGCATGTCTACAAATACAACTTAGATGGTTTAAGGCATAGTAGTCTCTTATTGATTTACTCATTTTAGGCAAGTAAATGACTGTAGAGTAGAAGCCCCTAATTTCTTCTAATGAAGTTTCAGGACTTTGAGCCACAGGAAAATAATTGATGAGAAGACATCCCTTGTAAAATGAGTGAGTTACTGTGTTAAATACTGATATAACTGATTTTCTGATCTTGCTTCCTTATCTCTAACAATGAATAAGTATTCTGTAATAATCTGTGTGGTGTATTATTGGCCAGACTTTTAAAGTTAAGTCACTATAGACTGATGGAGTGTGCTACATCTCTTAGATATGTAGTCTGTGTTCCCAGGCTGTCCATTTGCTTGTACACTGCCTTGTTAAGCCCCTTGTGTAACTGGGAATTTGTATGCAAGCTCCTAAACGGGTGCTGATAAACCTGGAAGCTGCTCTCAGGTAGAAGCTGTAGCTGTCTCCAACACCACAGTATGTGAGATGTTGTGAGATGCTTTTCTTCTGTGGATGCAGAGCCATTTAGAAATTATTGTTTTCAAAATTTTTCAAGAATGTTAATCTTTTCCCCTCCCTTAGTAAAATAAGGAGGAGATACATAAACATGTTTTTAAACCTTTTTAAAAAAAAAAAAAAAAAAAACCAAGGGGGCATAGCTGGAATTTGATTTTGTTGCAATACAGCTTCAAAGCCTCGCACTTCCAAGTTTGCCTGGAAATGCTAAGTCTCATTAAAAAAACAGGCAAAAATGAGTATTTCAAAGGAATAATAAACTCTTCTCCAGCAGGGTATTTGAAAATCATCAAACTATTCTGAAGCATTACAGAAGTTAGAAATATTAGTTCAGACCCTGCAGAAAGTGGACTAATAGAAGAAGACGTGGCAAGTGACTGACGTAATATGAAGTCATTTGGTTTACATCCTTTAGATAGAGTGCATATATATAATTATACATAGTGTTTTTCTTTGTAGTCAGACATGGCTTTGTCATTTAGGATGGTTAAACTGGTAGTCAACTTCTAAATTACCATTATATGTTGAATGTCAATGTAGAGAAGCGTGCTGTGGAGTGTCCAACTGGGAGGTAGTTAAGTAAATAAAGTGCCTGCTGTAAATCTCTTCAACTCTCCATTTCCATGGCTTTTTGATTTCCAGAAACATGGCCAAAATCAAATCAGTTACCTTACTGAATAATATCTCTTCAAAACTGTTGCAGTTTCCGCCACCTGCAAGGGGAGAGGACTGTCTTCGCTCTCTGGGAATATTTTCTGCAGCAGTTTCTGATCTCCTACTGCTATCGCTAACCCACTTCTTCCATAGGCGGGAACCTGGACTTGCCAGCATGTCACCTCCTCACCCACACAGCCTACTACAGAGAATCTAGCATCTTTCTGAATAGTTAGCAGAATCAGTATCACAACTGAGTTGAGGCATCCTTCCTCCAGTGTGCTTGGTTTCCTTTCCTTTTATATTTCTTTTACTTTTATTCGCGAAATATTTATTCTTTATCCAGAATTCATCAAACACGTGTGGTCAGCTTTGTTTCATGAGACACCCCTGTGAAAAATAACGTACTGAACTGTATTTTAGGGACGTGTAATTTTCATTGCCTTAACCTTAATTTGGAGTCGATCTTTATCATTATTGATATTTAGCCAGTTTGTGCATTCTATCCAAATGGAAACCTGTTTTGTTTTTTTTTTTTCACTCCCGCATTGGAATTGGAGTTGACATGAAGCATTCAACCAAACTTCAGGAACTGAGTGAATTTGAGTTAGAAGGTGGTGCATTAATGACTGTCTTATACAGGACTCCTGTCTCTTGAGTTATCCGTAAAAACTTCACTGATTCTTTTACTGCGCAGTATTTCTGATACACACAGTCCGTATCTTGCGTTTTGTTAGTCTGCAGCCCTTGATAACACTCATGGTTTCATGAAATACAAATTTTTCAATATTTTTAAGAGGAAGTGAAAGAAGGGCTCAAAATAAGGCAATTTTTTTTCTGAAATCAAAGCATGCATGCCAGATTCTTTAACTGCTGTATGCCCCTGAATCAATCTGTTTCCATCTTTTTGATGATGCATTTTGAAATAGGAGTTACATTTATTTTTTTTAAAAATGTTGTAGCTTGCCCATTGATAATTGTATTTAACCATAAATGTCAACATATATGAGATTATTCTCATGTCAAGAATGAATCACAAAAATCTTCTTAGCACTATTAATATTCAAATGCTAAAAGTATTTCTTCATCCATATCTTCATCCCCATTAAAAAAAAAACTTAGAAATTTACAACTCAAAAAATTAATCCTCACCTATGGTAACTTTCAATACTTTTAAGCTAATGCCTTTTATAAAATTAACCGTAGCATATACAAATAACAGTTTTGGGGAGACTTGACTAAATGTTTCCTGGTATTCCAGACTGATAATGAAATATGTCCTATAATTCTGAGGGTTTTTGGCAGATGAGAAAAAGTGATTGAAAACTTTTGCTAGAGAGTTTTCAAAATCAAATGATGCTTGGCTGCACTGTGCAATATATGAGCTAGGCAATTAGCTGGAAGAAAGTATTAATTCACATTTTCCATTAATTTGTAGACAGACTCATGTCTCCAGAATTTAACATTAGCATTATCAGCTGCAAATGATGCACAGTGGAAGTTCAAACCATTTGATTGTAGTACACTTTTAACATTTTTCAAATGATCCTAAGGTAGTTTCATCCCTGTCTTGAAAATAATCAGGCAGACGAGGAATTATTCCCATTTCAACAGTGCAGCAATGAGTAACTCTAGGGGAGACATGCACTTTCATGGTTTGATGCACGAGAGAAAAAATATTCCCTTTTCAATAAAGTGTTTAATTGTTCTCTTCTTTCAGTTGAGAGGTAATGTATTGTTGGCAGCACACAGCGCCTTTGTTCTGACAAGATCTATCACTTCTGGCTGTGGGTGGATTTGTAGGGTGTGGTTTCTCCATGAGCTTAGGTTTCTCAATCAGCCTTAGCTAAGATTGCCTTTAAGCGGAGGAAAGTCATTAGCAGATGTCCAGCCATGGCGTGAATTGGATCAACTTGTTGGTCTACCTGAAAACCAGCCACCGTGGTGGTGGCTGTGTTGGGGTGGCAGCTCCCCAGTCCGGTTTGATGCAGGAAGGAGGACAGCTCATAAAGCAGCAGCATTTTCATGTGCAGTTTTCATTTAAGTCATCTGCATGAGTGACATTAGGCATTACCTGAGTGTTTTTAACTATTGGCTAGCTGCTGAAACTCAACATTTTCTGCCACATCAATAGCTTTACTGACCCACGCCTACTCACATAGCCATTCATTCCAGTACATAAAAAGTCTTTTCTTCTTTGTAGGAAGGTGCCCATTGACCTGGTGCTGGAGCATCACTGTTGCAGTTACAACTAAAATCCACATAGAGACAAAATTCATGGCAAGTTCCTGAAGAGTGCTTAGTTTCAGCCTTTTGTGAATGCTTGCTCCGCTCTGCATGCCTTATATCTGGGGTGGCCAGGTCCCAGGCATTGTCCTGTATCTGCCAGTACTTAGTCTGATAAATATATTGGACAGGTACATATTTAGATACCAGAAGAGAAGTGAGGTAAGCCTAGCCTTGTTCATTCAGGCAAAACTGAACTTCTTTTGGAAATGTGTTTTACATGTATCACTTTTCATTTTGCAGAGTTTTCCTTAAAGCTCACCTGGACCTTTTCCCAAGCAGAAAGAAGCTGCTTTCTCTTTCCATTCCCATTGCAGAGCTCTGAAACTTTTCCACTGTCTGTCGCAGCTCACTGCCCTGGTGCAGTGATTCACTGTAAGGGCTGGTGTCCAGCTGCGTGCATAGGCTACTGACCCTGAAGGAAAGTGCCAGAAAGCTCTGGGAAAGCCTCTACCAAGAAACTGGGATGCCCCATCACAGGGACTTGGCTTGCTGTTTCCAAAGTGGGTTTTACAGTGCTCTCTCAGTCTTCAGAGTTAGACATGGGGATGTCTGTGAGCAAGGAGCACTCCCTGTTTGCATGTACAACTTCCGTGTCACCTGTCAGAGGCTGTTCTTGTCTGGTGTTTCCTAACCTGGCTTCAGGTATAGAAGCAAAGATTCAACATTCCACTGTGTAATAGGGTAGAAAGCCTGAAATGGAAAGTCACATCTGTGATTTGTGTTCCAGGTGCACAGTTCAGTGCTGGCTTTGGGCAGCACAAAGGCAAACTTTGTCTTTTACTGAAGGGGTAGGTCTTCAGGCTCACAAATGCAGTGTTAACCAACACACAAATCTTAGTGTTGCTCTGCAGAGAACTAAATGACTGATTTAACCTCCTTTATACTCATACAGCAAATCAATGAAATACGTCACTATCTCTAGGGATTAAATTAAATTAAAAAAAAAAAAACAAGCTCTTAAAATCTACACCAGAAGACGACCCTGCTCAGCCTATGTACAGGATCAAACTGCAAGTGAAGTCTCTGGCTTCTTGGTCCTTGCATGTTCTGTTACTTCAAACATCAGGAATAGTGGTAGAGTATATCACAGGTCTCTGGTGGTCTCTAAGCTTGTTTGCTGCAATATACAGTATTTGAAGAGAAAGGAGGAAGGACTCAATTGTCCCTAAAGAAATTCTGGACCTCAAATTGTGAATTATATTGTATTTTAGAGCAGATAGCTCCACTATCCAAAATCACAGCATCAAATGCCATATGAGCATATAGTATAACATTTTTTGTCTCTCAAAGCTTGTGGCACAGGTAGCTATGTCAGACGAAATGGACTGAAATCGTGAGCTCTAGCTGATGGATGGAGAAACTGTAGTGCCAAGGGAGTAATTTGTGGAGGGTCTTGGGGCAGCGTGGCATCAGCAGGATGAAACGGGGCCCGAGGCTGCCCTAATACCTGCTGCTCCTAAGCTACCAGGCTAGCGTGCAGTTTAACAGTGGACATATGTGAGGTAGCTTTCTAGATTTAGGTAGCATATTCCTTTTGCTCAAGCTTTTGCACTGAATTACTCTACATAGAGCAGAAGCTGGATTTAAGGCATACATAAAAACAACATACCACACGTCTGTAAAGTTTGGGAATTGTATGCTGTGAGTGTTCTCTAGCTGTGCAGGGGAAACTGAACTGCGCCGCTGTGGCACACTTCCCCTCATTTCTTGTATGGTTTTCTATGTATAGCTACAGCTGGAGTGTAAGAGTGAGGGTACTAAAAATATTTCTATAGTGTCTTGGTATTTTCTTTTTTTGTTCTGAAGACCCGGGTTTCTGCTGAAGTCACATTTAAGACAGGCTACTTCTGGTTTATGGACATGTTCTGGTGCTGAAGCTGCAGCAGAGGTCTGTGTCATGACATCTAAGTTGGTTTTCCTTTCCACGATATTCAGGCATGCTAGACATGATGTTCGGTTGTGACAGTTGTGAATCATCAGGAAATTTAAGCAAAAGCTTTTTGAGCTTTTTGAGCAGTCTTCAGTGACAGTTCTGCTGGTCCACTGCAAACTATGATTTCAAAGTAGTGCTTGGTTGTATATGCAGTGTGTAAAAGGCCTTTTTGTGCTAAAACCACCTGTAGGATCCCTAGTTACAATGATCTTCCTCTTTTTTTTTTTTTTTTTTTTTTTTTTTCTTTCCCTCCTTCCTTCTCCCCTGTTCCCAAACAAGCACATTCCTACAGCACTTGGAAATGCACCTCTGGCAAGACGAACTCGCTGCCTCTTCTTCTCTTTGACAGTTTGACGTGGTGATGTGCCAACCTTGGATAGCTTGCAGTGCTTCTAGGCACCACATCCCAGTACTGTCGATCTAGCAATATTTACTAGCATTAAAATTTAATTTGAAAATATTTTGAAGTAATGAAGTGGGAGGGGGAGTGGGTTACAGGGTGCCTTCTTTTTTTTCTTTTTTTTTTTGGTGCTGTGACTGTTCAGGCTGTGTGCATTTGTCGCAGTGGATTCTTTCCTAACTATTTATAATTAAATCAGTGTTTGTTAAAATATACTTGTATGCCTGGTCTAACTTTGATATTACATATGTGAAAAAGCAAGAGAAAGTATAGCAGGAGCAGTCAGTAGGTTGTGTGCTCTATGCTTTCCAGTTATTGCATCCTGTAGAAAGAGGCCATTTGGTTACAGCAGTGTTTTAATTTCATTTTTCAGTTTTTAGTTACACATTTCTGGAGTCTCCTCGACCACTACTGTTACCTGATGGCGCCTATATTTCATCAAGTTTAGACAAGCAGTCTACCTGGACTTAGGCCCAGAGGAGCTGCTGCAAGTGATAAACATGATCCCCTCTGCCTGGGAATCTACGACCAGGATTCCCAAGGGAATTGAAAGAAAACTGTGTTGAAGCCTCGCCTCCTGCTTTTATTATTTTCTTTGTTGTTTTTAAGTAGCACTGCCTTGTACTGATGAGTAGTGTATCTCTCCACCACTAAAAATATGATTTTAGTTTGTTGGTAATTAGGAGAAAAGATTCTTTTTAACCTAGACTGAAAACAGATGCAGGGAAGAGCGCAGGCAGTGACAGAAGTTACTCTGACATCTCTTGATTACTGCTTACAAATAAAGTGACAAGTTATTACACAAAATAACAAAAAGTGTTGCAGCACTAGTGTTATCAGGGTGGGGGTTGGGTGGGTTTTTTGTTTGTTTGTTTGTTTTACTACACTATCACTTTTATGCTTCTAGTGTTTAGTGGATACAATTGCATACTTTAATTTTGTTCTTGTATGTTTCTCTTTATTTCATTCTGTTAGAAAAGCTGCATTATATAAACATTGTATATTTTTTTAGCTGCAGAATATTATCATGGTGGATTTTTTATTTAGAAAATGGTTTTAGAATTTTTTTTATGATTGAGAGTGAGTGTTAGTGTTCAATCAAATTTAATTGCATTTCCTATATGTTTTATTCTTAGTTTGCTCTTATATACCTTTATTTTCATCAGGAGTTGTAAATTTGACTTTTTTTTTTAAAAAAAGCTTTGAAAAAAAAAGCTTGGAGTTAGCAGTCAGACATAAGCCCACTTTAAAGCAATGAAATAATTATCTTAAAATTCTCCTAAATTTGGGGAACATGTAGTTTCTGCTTAATGAACAAGAGCTGTTTCTTCATGTTGTTTTGGATTGTGTGACCTTGTTAGGTTTTTTTCTTTTGTAAATTTAAAAAATTAAGGTGGGGAAGAATAATTAAAAGCTGCTGCTTCCTATTCTACCTCTTATGTCCAGATTGGCTGGACAGGCAGGCAGACCGTGTTAATTACTCTTTTACCTACATACATTTTTGCTGTTGGTCATTTATCTTTTACTGCTCATGTTTACCAACTAACAGGGTATACCATTACTTGTAGAGAGAACTTTTTCCTTGATATCTTAAGAAAAAGTGTGGAAAAATTTACCTTCAACTATTTTTTGTTTTTCTGTTATTGTAACAGTTTTTCTGATTTACTTATTTTTCTAAACATAAGCTGTTTACCCTGGAGGAACCACAGTGGCTGGAGAACTTGTAAAGTTCTGGGATCACATATGTGAAGACTGAACAGATAAGGATTTTCAGATTTACTTATTTAAATGTAGTGACTAAAAACATCCGAAATAAAGATGTCATTACTAAAAATTCATGATTATTTTTCTCTGAGTAAGGGAATATAAGGTCTACTGTGGCACAGTACAGGTATTGTATTACAGTTCACATCTGCCAGGCTTTTTGTCTACTCCAAGTTTGACATTCCTGCTATTTCTGGGGTTTTAAAAAAAAGCATGAAAAAAAATCATATCAGGCCTTTTTAAACCACAAAAAGGTAAAAGTACAATAATGTGGCATATTCAGATGAAGAATTTTTTTTTCAGTCACCAGCAAGGGAGAGAGTTACTGTTGTTGCTAGACAAAGTTCTTTCCAAGTTTTTGATAGTTAGAGAACACCTGAGGAGTGAAGCTGAAGTTGTTTTCTTGCATCATGGCCATGCTCAGAGGCCACAGGCTTCAGGTTTCTGTTGTCTGCTGTAGGAATCTCCTGCCCCAGACACCGTGCAGCAGTTTACGAAATAAATAAGGGAGAGAGGCATCAGCTTTTGCTAACACAGAGGTTTTCTCAGCTCACTGCTTGGTGGCAAATCAGTTTGAGAACCTATGTCATGAGTCTCCCCCTGGTGTCTCATGGACTTCCCGCTTCCTGGGATTGGTGGTCCTGGTGGGAGCTACTGGTCCTTGGGAGATCACCCGCTTCAGAAACAAGAGGCTCTCCTGCTGCTCTGCCACTGCCCTTCTCACAGTAGGACAAATTCTACAGCTGCATGGTTGAAGAGAAGGCATGATCTCGACACAGGATGGGGTTCAGGTCCTTCATGGTACTAGGAGCCAGGAGCTAGGGATTTTGGGGCTGGTGGTGTGCATGGACTTGGATAAGCCATTGAACTTTCTGTGTCTTTCTACACCTATAATGCAGATATTTATCTACCTTGCAGGTGCGTTGGTTGAGATTAATGAGTTGTTTGTAAAGCACTCTGAAGATGAAAAGCACTATAAAAATGCTAAGTATTATTATGTATGAGCTCTTGAGTGCATAATGGCTGTTTGCCTGCCAGTATTTAAAGCAATTTGTTGCACACTAAGTATGAAAGGCACTGTATGAAGTCAAATTCCAGTTTCCATTTAAGAAAAGTCACTCATATTTTGTGTTCAGCAGTTCAGGTGACACCATTGGTCTTCAGTGTTACCTAGAGTGAAAACAAACTCTAGAAGATTTTTTTAAGAAGAACTATTTCAAAACTTTTAAAACCAGGTTATTATATAATAAGAGTCTGTTCTTAATTGGTCATTTCTTACCCTATCTATATGACTTGGGTGGGGGGGTTTGCCAAATTTCCAGCTTCTGTCTGACCTGCTTGCCATAACTTCTTTCCCTGACCTGTCCATCTCCACAGTTGTCACCAAAGCTCCTGTTCTTTGCACCGCTTCTGCTCAGCGGCTCTTGCCACGTTGCACAGGTTTCCTCAGGCCTTCGTGTACTGTTGGTTCAGTGATCTTCAAGCTCTTTGAGCACGGGTTTTTCTAAGCATCCTCCAGTGGCAATGTGGACTCCCATGTAGGGAGCTGAAACAAAGTGATAATGAACTTGCTTTCTAAAAAAGTCTTTTCATGGTCTTTGGATGTGGCCATCAAATTCCCGGATTTCCTTGAAGCACAAGTTGAAAACAACTGCATCTTGTTTATTATGTATCAGCACCATATAGTTTGTCCAGCTTGGATAATAAAATACTCAGTTTGGCCCCAATCTTGGTTTACTGCATCGGGTTAGAGATGTGAAATAAACAAATGTCCCATTTAAAAAGGTTCACACTCATATATAATTATTTAAGTGCAGTGGCCTTCACTTTGTAAGGTGTGTCACATAACCAGAATAATGCACGTTTCAATTGTAGGAGTAAAATGCGATAGAGTAAGCATGAAAATTTATATATCACAGATTAAGGTCCTGTAGTTTACTGGATGCAATTCAGGCAGGAAAATACAGTATTTGGCTATGTTTAGTATGATAAGAAGTAACAGCGTTCTCTATTTTGTCTTAGTTATTGCATTATCTTACTACATTTTTAAAGGATCTAGAAGAAATCTTTTAAGGTAATATTTCCAAGCTGTACTGTTCATTGGCGAAGGGCTTTATCTGTATGATAACTGGCTGTTCCTCAGAGGTAATTACTACAGATGTTCCTGGACAGGGCAAGTTTGAATTTATTTATTTATGTTAAATTCTTTTAAGATAGTTCATACTAAAAACATGATTTGAATGGAAAACAATCTGGAAATGTTTTGTGACATAGAAACAAAGCATGGAAAGTTTGTTTTGTGAAATGATCGATTCCCTGGGGAGTTCTCCTTCTAGAGCCAACGTCCTTTCCAAATCAGTAGATGTCTTTACCTTTACTTCATAATTTCTGAACAGAGAGGAAAATGTTGGAAACCAGGTGTTCAACAAACTGCCCTGCTGCATGGAAGCCTTAGAAAAAGGGAATCAAGGGCTCTTCAGAGGTCTTTTGCCAGGCATACTCCATAGTGTGCAGCCTGAGAAAACTTTCATGAGTGTTTTTGAAAGTTGCACTGTTCTTCTTCTGGTTTAGATGATAACTAACCAGCCACTCTGACCAGCTGTATAAAGTCTCCAACTTTCACATTTTAAAGATGTTTACTTTCAGGTATTTATGGTTAAAATACAGTTATGTTTCAATTTTAGATCAAGCTCATTTTGAACCATGAAGGACTATTGCAGTAATGAACACAATGAACACAATCTAAATTTATATATTAATACTTACAGCATATCAGATGGTCTGTAAAGGAACATGTACACTTCTCAGATTATGTTTCATGTTTAGTTGTGCATAAACTTAAATTAGGGCCTGCCTTATGTATTTTTTAAATTATGAAAGTCAACAGACTAGGCATAACGTTGAAAGAAAATGGCAAAGAAATTGTTTGTTTCTCATATCAACTGTTCAGTCTCAGATTTTCTGATGGACAGGGGTGAAGACAGAGCTGGAAAAAAGCAATAGCGAGCTCTTAACCTTCTTCCACAAGCCGTAAAAATGAAGCACTGTCACTGCATATCTGCTTGTGTGCTGCTTGGGTTTGTAGCTCTTGAATGTGCTTATAAACTCATCTAGAGTTGTTGAGTTGAGGTTCTTCTCCACTGGACAAAGTGGATAGTCATCTTGCAAATACATCCTGGTTTGACACCGAGATGAGGTGTTGCCCACAGTCATTTGTACAGGTCTGAGAATCGAGTCACGCTCTTGCATCATGGATGAAATGGTAGGTGATGATGAGACTTAATTTTATTGCCTTGTGCTTTCTGAACTAACACCTGTGAGGTAACTAGACAGGTCTTACCTCTCAGAGCTATTTCTGGTTATTCTGCGCTGATTATTATTAACATACTTCTTATGGCTCATGACAGAGACTTAAAGGAAATGGATGTTCTTTAAAGAAATAAAGTAGTAGAACTTCCCTAGGTTTGTATAGATTACTTCATGCTCTGGCAGACCCTACTAATTCAGCAGAAGGTCAGCTCATGAGGAGAGTTCTCTTCTGGGAAAGCCTAAATGGGTTCCTCAAAAAGGTTAAATGTACCAGCAAGATATATTATGAAGAAAGTCTTGCTTTTGTTCATTTGGGGTCTATTTTGTCCAAATAACTCTTTTTTTAAAAACTGTTTCACAAAATCAGGTATAGAATAAGGTAGCTGGTAGTCAAACTTCAGCAGCTTTTGCTGCAACAAATGGATTGGTGGGAGGCTGCCAGCTGGAAGTTCAGCCAGCTGAAAACAGTCTTTTGGGGTGACTGAGGTAAAGGCATTGCTTCTCTCCTGTCCCCTCTGGTGTGACAAGTGGCGATGATGGACTACCAACACATCGCACTGCAAGCAGGCACAGCAGAGGCACGGGCACATCGCTTCTGCTGACTCTGCCGTTGTGGCCAGAGCAGCCAAGTCAGAGTCCACTTCGCAGTAGCTGTTTGCTCAGTGAATGTGAATTGGGACCCCTTGTGTTTATAAAGTTGTGGCCAGGGCCGTAAAAATTGAATTCACAGTCGCATCACTTTGCAGCAGGCCATGCAGGTGGATTGAGATGAACTTCACATTTCCCATGTTTAAAATATGCAGCAGGATTCTTAGCACATAATTGACTGAATTTGCTGATTTGGGGGTGACTTTAGAATCAAAAGGAGTTGAGACCTCCTTCCGTACATGTCTCGGCTATGATTTTGTCAATACACATAACTTCTGTTATCACATCTTTCATATATTTTACTGCCAAAGCTTCTTACTCAGAATTTATCCAAGCATTGGACCAAAGTCTTCAAAGAGACAGACAAGATACAAAGTCAAACGCAGAAGGTGCCTGGTTCTGCGGCTGGGCTTCTGCAGAAAGTTGTGGGAGCACCAGCGCTTGCCCCAGACTTGAGGCTTTTATACACTATTTTATAATTCTCAGAATAATTTACAACTCATCATGCATCACATCTGGATAGAGGTTTGAAGAAAGACTTAACTGATCTGATTTTTAATGAGAAAAAGAGTGCCTTTGCAGGTGAAATCACCAGTAAAATTGAGACATCAATGTTTCCCCGTGCAGATCTGCAGGTTTAGCGCAGACCCGTCTTGACAGTGCTTGACTATCACCGGGGGCTGCCAGGATCACTGGCCTTTCTTAATAGCACCGATCTGTACTTCTTGCCACATGAATGGCTTTACTACTAGCCCATTTTTACTTGTTTTTTCAGTCCTCCCCATGAGGAATGCAATATGTGCCTGTGTCTTGCATGACACACAGAGAGCTCTGCAGCCTTCTCTTCCAGTCATGTTAAATTTTACTTAGAATTAAAAATGCCCCTTTTCTGTATCAAATTGATTGGGAAGCCTTTGCAATTTATTTTTTTTCTTTTTATGCAATTATCTTTACAAATTTTGTCTCTTGTGTCAGTTCTGCCTCTGGAGCTCTATCTAACCAAAGCTCCAAATAAATATATAAATACGTGAGTGAGCTGTGTTCTGGTTGAAATTTTTCCTCACTTGCAAGCAGCTGGCTCCTGTCAGAGCAACTGGGAGATCCAGCTGTGGGCTCAGGTTGCTGCCCACACTGGTCTGTGTCTCCAGTGGGCAATACTATTGCAAATTGGTATATTTAAACCACAAACCTGTAACAACAACAACAACAAAAAAAAAACAGAGCTGAGGTGGTTGTTTGACAAAGCACGCAAGACAATCTAAAAGTTCTGAGCTGAGTTTGCAAATTAGTAATTGGTTAAGTGGGATGTTCCTGGGGAGAATTTCATGGATTGCTGCCCAGCTTTGCAGACTAGGTAGCTCAGCCTGCTCTGAAGAAATGCCTGTCATATTTATCTGGCAAGTTAGATTATTGTCATCTTATGGAAAGCTAAATATTTCTTACTTAATTTAGATTTACTGTCTGTGCAGAGAAGAGCTGTGTAATTCCTTTTCAGTCTAGGAAAAGGAGTTAGAAACCTAAACTCTTTGCTTTCTCTGACTATTTTAGAAAATCAGACTGTGGAGTAGTCGAATAAACTGTTCAAAGTGAGTGAATAGCCCAGTGAAGATAGTTTAGAACGGAAGTATTCTTTTTGTTTGTTTGTTTTCTAAGTCTGTCTGTGTGGGGAGTGTCTGTCATTGGCCTTTTCCTCCAGGAAATCTCTTGTGGCATTAGCTGGGGTGTTGATTGTGGGGCACTGGAGAAACCCAGAGGTCCTTCTTTAACGCTCAGGGCTCCCAGCTAGCTCTTGAGATCCAAAGGTGAGGTTTTCTCACTGGAAAACAAGGGGCCAGATGGGCAGGGCTGGAGCCAGTCCCAAAGACAAGCTTTAGAAACTCACAGACGTTGAATATCAGTTGTCATAACTCCTCTTGATGTGCATTACATGGGACAGGGCAGAGGGGAAATGAGTGTGCCAGATACTGACCTGAACGTGGGTTGTCACACCATGAAATATGCTGACATCTCCTCCATGTTCTGGAAACCTAGAAAAGGTCATGATGAAGACTGAACCTTAGTCTCCTTGGTGGTGGTTATTGTTTAATTTACTGTTAAATCAGCCACCAGGTCAGTGCCCACGGATGCCTTAGCTCCTCAGTTACTACATCTAGTTAAGGTGCTGCTGTACCCAGCTGTTTATTAGGTACTGATGAAACTCTTGTCCAGGGCATGTTGCGAATGAAGTCTTGTGAGGTTGGAATTGTTGGAAACCTCCTACTTTGCCATACGTCAATTAGTTTACTTTAAAAGCTGAAGCTCAGTTCCTACACCTCTGCATTTACAACCATGGACTGGAAGAGGAAGCACAGTGAAGGCTGTCCGAGAAAGCCGACAGCCAGTCCCCAAGCCACATATTTTGGTTTTCATATCTCAAAATCAGAAATTTGGGATTGCGTTGGCAAGTGAGTGGCCAGTGCAGTGTCTGGAGAAGAGATGTTACATATGCTGTATCACTGACACCTGTTTAGCAAATTACAGCTACTTTTAATGGGAGCCAAAGTTTCAGGGGTTTAAGTTTTTGTTACTAGAAAATAGTCTGAAATATTGAAGTCTGTGCTGATATCAGCATGTCTAAATAGGGATAGATGCAGAGAGCAGTCACTGGTAAAGCCACTGTCCAGCAGCGGTAAGGGAGGAGGTAAGGAGTCCCCCTGCCCACCTGCCCGGCGCCTTGCAGCCCGCATATCACGTCTCCGAGAAGCTCGGATGTCCCATGTGTTGTCCAGCAGGATCTGCCCTGTGGTGTGGACAGGGCACGGTTTCCCAGGCAAGCTCTGCCAGCCCTGTTACCCTGTAATATAATCAAACATGTCATCTCTGCCTTTAGAGAGATTTTGTGCCATGTCAGTACTTTGTGTTTGAGGGAATCTTAATCAGTTCTTTTTTTCTTTTTTTTTTAATCCGAATTTTGTATTCATTGAATAAATTAGTCTGAATGTTTGGTACCTCATCCTCCTGTTACTTTCTGCTTGTTTTGTACTTACTTTCTTTGCCTTTTGCATTTACTAGAGCCGCTCTGCTTTCCACAGAAGCGCTATGTTATTTATAAATTACCATTTTATTTCCAATCTGCTGTATAAGATATGGGCCGTAGATGACGGTTACATGGCTGAAGAATAGAGCCCTTAATTTTGATGTGTTTTATAAACAATTGGCCATAAATGGCCTGATCCTGTGTCCTTTGACTTCAGTGGGAGTTTTCCGACAAGTGTATTTACGCAAGAACAGCCGGGCTGCCAGAGCAGCGTCAGCGGGCAGCACGCCTTTGCATTCAGCACAGTTGCATGTCCCCGTGCCAAGAACGAATTTTGCCGATTCAAATTTGCTCAGTTTGTCAACACACAAGCTCCCATTGAACTTGGCGGGACGAGAATCATTCTTGGCATGGGGCCGCGGGCAGCCCGGGGAGCGCTGCCCGCTCCGGCCGCATCCGGAGCTGTGCACCGGTGAGAGGAGCAGCGCCCAGCCTTGGCTCCCTGGGTCTCCTGTCGCCCGTGTCTGCTGTCGTATGACTAGTGGGAAGAGTCGGTGATAAAAAGAGGTTTCCTAGGTTAGTTTTCAAGGAGCTTTTTTTTTTTTTTTTTCTTTTCTTTTGGTCGCTGTCAGGGTGATTAATGTGAATAGGAAAATACTGTTGACCCATTTAAATCATGTTAGACGACAGCCATTGCTCATCTGCATAATGAAATACACACTGAACATTACAGCTTAAGTATAAGAGCCAGTGAACTACAAAAATAATATTTTACTCATTTAGATTATGAAGTAAAATATAGGACATTAGTACTAATCATAGTATTAAATTTTAAGCCATGCAAATTGTAATTGTCAGTGAAAAAGAACTATAAGTTGAAAAGGCTATTAGCGTTTCAGCTTTAACAGTTAATTTGAGTAATCTTTTTTGTTGTTGTTTTTGCTAGTGTGCAGCTTAGAAAAGTCTGTATGCAAAACATTTAATAGTAAGTGCAGTAGTCTTTGTTTTATATCATTATTTAACTTTGATCGTTAAATAAATGTTAGAAATATTAATTTGCAGTATTAAAATGTATTGATGTTTTATATTACAAAGAATAAACTGGAATCTTTACTTGGATAAAACCAAATCTAAAAGGCAAATTATTAGTAACTGAGAGATGAAACAATTTTAAGCGTTTATTTAAGTACCAAAGCAAAAACTGAAGACTTCTAAAATATAGATTTTGTCAAATAGAAACATCATTTTCAGCATTTTAAACTAAATACAAATTTTAAAGTACTGAATTTAGGCTGTCAGGTTTCTATGGTTACCTGCCTTTCCAGCAGTTCGGTGAGATGTGTAAATAGGCCTATGAGTCACTTGTAATTATTTGTTTTTTGTTTGTTATAGTTGTAATTCTGTGTTCAGTTTGAATCTAATATAGTTCACACCACATGCTTTGGTTTATGTATATTTTAGTGCATATGATTGACAGTGATTGAGCATTTCTTATGGAGTGCTTGTTTTTTTTGTCATAAGTGATGTATGTTGGTACTTCTGAAAAGGTAAACAACTTCTTCCTGTATCACTGTTTGATAAACAGGGACTTTTATGATGAGAAAGAGGTCTTTGTAAATGTTAAGCAAGGAGATAAGTGAAAGGTATTTAAAAAAATAAAATAAAATAAACAGCTCCCAAACATTATACCGTACTCTTACAAATTCGATCCATAATCCTATCATTATAACTCATTCAGTGACCTAAATGTCACATATTTATGAATAAGCTTCCAAGTTATGCATTAGTAGCACACACTAATGACTGACAGGTTTAAAAATAATTTTTTAATAAGGATACTACAAGTTATCTGCAGCAAGCTCTTGATTGGAACATCTTCCCTGTGCCGAGCATCTTCTTGGGGGGCGGGGGGGGGAAGAAGAGCAAGAGCTTGTTTCCACCAGCACCACAATAGTTTAGTAGAAACAGCTGTAAACTCTTATACTTCTCTGCTTGAAGTCCGGGTTACAGGATATAATTCCCCAACCTTACACTCTTCACTCTAGCGACAGAAACATACATGTTTTTTCAGTAGACTTGCTGTCCTAATGTAGCCTGTTTTCATGGGTGAACAGGACAATACAAATAATTAACCACATTTAATACAAGGCAAGAAACACTGCTGGCTGTCATTTTTACTAAATGAGTAGTAATGTAATCTTATTTTATTAAGCTATTCATCCCAAAATGACTAGCAGTGTACACTTTAAAATTTTGAGATAAGACTGGCTTTACAAAACAATTCCTGAATTGTATCCTTAGAGATTCGGCTGCAGGTGCATTGAAAATAATTATTGCCAAGAGTCTTATATTTTGTGCGGGGATCCTGACTGTCCATCCTTTTCCCATGTCTCAAGCTATGCAGAAAATCCTGATGCAACGCTCGGGAGCACTCCTAAATTTTCTACGCAAAGATTACTCTTATTTCAACCGCGTTGCTCAGCCACTGAAAGGGTTTCTGTGGGAAATGTTTTTTGTGGTGATTCAGACGTATTTTTTCCTTTTCAGGTGGAAATTTAAGAGGTTAAAGTAGGACTTATTTTTAATATTTAATGCTGCATCAGACGTATACATAGGACATAAACATGCCAGTTGAAAAACGGTTGTTATACGGAGCACCTGAAAAGATTTTATCCCAGTAGGATTCAATGAATGTTAAAGCTGTGGGTGGGTGCATATTAACAACAAGATTTGGTATTGTGCGTGTGTGTAAGGACTATTTGAGTAGCTTATTATTTTAGTCTGAAACAACTGCTATTTTTTAAACTAAGTAACTTGTTCCAACAGTTGTTGCTTCCCTACGAATTCGAAATAATGAATACAATAACCAGTCTTTCAAGCAGAAGTGATTCCCTTGATCTTTTAAAAAACCTAAAGATAGATAGAAAGTGATTGAAAGACGTATTTAAATATGCAAACCTGAGCGGATATGTTTCTCATTCTAATTTATTCACTTTATGATAAATTAATTTACTCAATACAGGAATGCAGTAACGTAAGAGGAATGTTTTCTCCTGCTAGCCACAGAAGTTGAAACTTGCCAGATGCTGTGATCTGGAGCCTAAATTCCCTGGATATTAACTGTGTGTGAAACTCTTACCCTTACTTTGTCCAGCTTTTGTACCTGACTTCTTTCATTTTGCTGTGATACTGCTTTAGGCGACACTTTCTTTTTATTTTCTACTTGTGTTATTCTATCAGAGAGAGAAAACATAGTAGAAATAACACTAGGATGGAAGGCTCTATTGGAGAACTACAATGCTCTGTTCCCAAAGCTAAGCCTGTACAGCCCACTCCCATTTTCTGTAATAGACAATTAATTTCCTTTGGTATATGAATGAATGTCGTTCAGATATAGTTAGATTGTACTCTATATTTTTTTAATACTCCATAGTAAAATGGGGAAGTGCTGTTTAGTGACGCCAGAATTTTACTCAGTCAGTGAATTAATTCCTTATACTGGCTTGGTGTGACTCTGTGTGTATATACCTACACAACTGCTCCGTTGGTCAAAGGGGTTTTTAAAGAGATAAAATTAATTTTTCCTTTTCTTCTTGTTTGTTAAAGTTGCACTTTCAGTTGCTGCTGATAAAAGGTGGCACCAAGCCAGCTTCCTGAAGGAGCTATGGGGAGGGTCATGGCTTGTCATGACCTGGGCACCATTACTTGAATGTTGTTATTATTGGGATGAAGTACCCTTAGGCTGTCATCCTTCCTGTAAATAGAAGAGGTTCTGATTCTCTGTGGTTTCCCAGTTTACCAACTTGTAGAACAGCTATTTTGTTGGCTCTAAGTTTGATGAATAGTGAATTAGAAGAACAGCACTATTCCAGAAGGCACTGATTCATCATTTTAGTGTGCTGGTCTAGACTAACTCATAATAAGTAAAGCCAAACAAGAATATGTTTCTATATAGTTTATAAATTTGCACCCAACTAAAAAAGTAATTTGTATTAGTGTACAGCAAACAAATTGCCTGGTTCCGCTCTCTGTGAAGTAAGGGCAAAATTTTAATTAACAGGGAGCATAACCCGTCCTGAGGGCCAAACCTGACTTTTCAGTGTCATTGAGGAGTCCCAGCGCTGTCAGCAGAAGGGCTGACTCTGCTCCCTTGGAGTCGGTCGACGTTTGGCCATTGCCTTGCTCTATTGGCTCTTACGAGAGTATCAAGAACAGCAATTCTGTTAATGCCTTTATTAACTAAACAACTTTTGTCATTCATTGCCAGTTAATTTCAATAATTAAATAAAACAATGCCAGTTAGAATATAATGTTTGCAAGATCCTGGTCTGTGTTTCGGTTTATCAGGGTACAGTCATAAGCATGCTGTTGTCAAGGTTTTCACCAACGTGTTGCTGTTGTAACTGAAGTCACATCTATCCTGATGAATATTTCATTTCCCCAATCATGCTATTAAAACCAGAGTGTTTTTACCCTTTCATTTCTGTTTTCTCTTTTCCAGTACCATCATGACAGCTGTGGCTGCGTCCTGTTTACAAATTGCTGCTAGTCACATTTTCAGTAGTCCTTGTGGGTTTTGCTTTCCCCTAATATGGGCAATTAGGAGGAAATATTTCTCACAAGCATGGACTTGCTCTTCTTGTAATGACATAGTCCTGCAATCCAGGAAACAGTGCTGCATGGTGTCCATGTCCACGATTTCCTGATGTGGGAAAAAAGTGTGGAAAGCATCTGGAGAGGAGGAGACCCCCTTTACCAGCTTGTTTCCTGTAAGCGAAATTGGAAGACCTTGTCTGTGCAAATAGATTTCAAAATAGAGTCTGCCCTTTGACTGTCTCCATAATTACACAGCGCTCTCTGTATTTTATTTGGCTGCCAGAGCAGTTAACCCCTGGAAGTAAGGGGCTGATGATGGCGTGACCAGCACGGGTATGCAGACATGACCATGTGAATACACTCTTGTTTGGAGAAGCCTGTCCTTAAGACCTCGTTACAATATACTTTTACCAAATTTAAAAATTACTGTGTCCTGGATTATGTTGATTAAGATATGTTATATCCTTAATGTACAGAAAACGTGGAGGTATTAGTTGCAAAAAAAAGGAAAAAAAAGAAACAGAAAAAAGTTATTTTGTGGCTTTGATGTAATCAACATCTGTCAACAGAATGAATTTGCTTTTGTTTAATTTCAAGGGCTCTTGTCCTTCTACTTTGCCCAATCAGTTTCAACTTCTGCCTCAGGCATTTCCCTATGTTGTTCTTTTTTTTTCTTTTCTTTTCTTTTCCCTTTTTTTTCTTAGCAAATGCACAGGTTATTGCTTGTGAAATGTGAGCTGCTCTTCTGCCACACAGGTTACACAGAGTTGGAGAGAACCTTTAATCTTTCCCATCCTATTTTTGAAGCCTGGACCCTTTGCAACACAGGGATTGCAAAATCAGTGTTATATTAAGACAGTTAGAATTACAAGTAAAGATCTTTCAAACCACAGCCATTATATTCAATTGAAAATTTGGAACATTTGGTAATTAACAGTAAAAAGCTATATATTCTTACCTAGTTGCATTGGTTGGATTTCACATATTATTACTCATAGTGATTTTTAGTACCTCACTTTAAACTTTATTCCTCTGAAGTTTCAGCAATGTTAATATTTGCACAAGAAGCAAAAATATGATATAGTATTAAAATGACCTGACAAGCCAAATTAAAAATCTCTAGTGTTTTGCCCTCAAACGCATATATACTAAGAAGATCTCTACATTCATTCTTGTTTTAAGTTTAATATATATATAATGACATATTTAAAAATGAGTTATCTGAACCATGCTTTTGATGTTGTTAATTGTTCATAAACATAAAGTAAGATTTACTTTATCAAGAGCAAGTTGATTTTATTTCCTAAATCAGTTGGATGTTAATTCTTGTAATCCTAAATAATTTTGGTACTGTGCTTTTGTTGATACTATGACTGAATTACTCTAAAATATGTTAAATTTATTTTTTGGGGTCTTTTAAGATGTACCCTTGTATTTAGAAATTAGAACTGTCATGGAGTTTATCCTTTGAAACATTTTTGCTAATTGATTGGGAATTTGAAATCTGTCATAAATAAATACAAAAAAATGGTTGCTAACAGTCACCTTTGATGAATCATGTAGATGAGCCATTTTTTGCATGGCTACCCCACACTTCATTCTTTCAAAACATAGCTGATAAATTGCTGTAACTGTTCAACAAGAAGCATTAGAAAATGGCTTATGTGAGAGTTCATTTCTAACATATCCCTTTAAAAATACTTCTTGACCAGAGGAAAATCACATTTAAATTACTAAAATCAACTTAATTAAAGGTCATTAATAGAGATACACATAAAAAACTCTCTAGTCTGTGAGTGAAATGGGAGCATTTCATTATATAGTGTAGCATGCATGAGCAGATAACAATTAAAATAGACCTAGAGTAAAAGGCTAATAAATATAGGGCACATTGTGCTGCAAAATCAGTCACTTAAAATGCTCCCACCCATCATGATACTCGAATTCTGTATTCAGCCCCTTTGGCTGACTCGCTTAAAAGAAAAAGAAAATGTAATTTCCACACAAGATAAATTCATCTGGTAATTTGCAAAAGCTCTCAGTGCATATTTATATTATTAATACAAATTAAGGCCTGGAAGGTATGCTGAGGAATCCAGCAGCTCCGGCAGGACACGCGTGCGTACAGATTGCACAGTGTGATTCACTGTCGAGTCAGAGGAGCAGTTGTCTGTAATTTTCTGTGCTTGGTACATCGTATCTGCTGATGTGATTCAGTAACGGTGGTAATAATTCTCTGTATTGCAGCTGATAGTAAATATTCTGTTATTTGTGGCAAGTGACATAGCCTTACTGCTGGGGGGAGAGAAGAACCACGTAAAGGATCAACTTTGCATCCTCGCTGTGCTGGCGTGTTGTAAGACTACCCGGCTTCAAACTCTGGGCTCCTTCCGATGGCTGCAGTTTCCACTGGAAGCTGCAAAACCCCACATTTATGAGCTATCTTGCAGTAATTAATACACACAGAAAGCTTAACAAAAAGGATGTGCTTGAGCGCCAGCTTTGCAGAAGTAAATAAGGCACTGAGAAAAGCTTTGATAGGTGTAAGGGATGGGGAGGAGGGAATATCTGAGCCAGACTTGGAGAACACAGCCAGTCGTTCCTGTCTCTGGTGATTGATGATGTTGCTATATCGAATTAGCTGTGAATATGGGAGCTTAAAAAATAAAAGGAGCTGCGGAGACATTAGGAAGGCCTTCTTAAGGAAGGAAGTGTGTGGATGGAGTCCAGATTTTCATTATAAAACAGTAACTTCATTATATTTTAATGCCACTTTATTTCATTTTATTTTTGTTTTGTAGGAGAATATTTTCTGATGTAATTTTTTATATTTCAAATAAAGGTTTAGTTGCCCTGTGTTTATAATTCTTGTGATGTATTTTAGGAGCTGTATTATACTATGGTGATATTTATTTGGTTGTCGCATTTCACCTGTTCAAGTAGTAGATATTTTATATGCGTCTGGTTTATAATGAGTAGTTAGTAGAATAAAATCAAACTACAGTACCTTATTATCCTGTTATCTTGTGACAACACTTACAGTGTATCTTTGGGAGAATAGACGTAAAAATCTTATTCCAAATGAAAAGGTATCCCTTCTGAATGTGGGATAGTTGATAGGCATGCACCCATGAATATAAACTGGTTTAATGTATTTAAGAGTGTGTATTTGGGACATTTGGGACTTGTATTGTTGAATAATTGACAAGCACACTTGCACCATTTCTTCCCCAATTAAACTTTTACAGAGTAAATAAGGTGCCTGGGCAGCATGCAAGCATTTGAAATACACGTTGACGTATTGATGTCCACATGGACTCTAGCTGACCACATCAGTGAGTGTGGGTTTTCAATATATTTAGAACACCTTCAGCTGTGGTAAAAAAGCAAGGTCCTTCCACAGCACTCTGTAAAAGAGCTACCTTAGCTTATGCTGGCAGACTGATTGCTACTTACAAAACAACCAAAAGTTGCTGCCTCAGCAGATTCTGTGTTTCCGGCTTCCAGAAACAGGTACAAACCAGCCAGGGAGTTTGTAGGATGCTTTGGGCTCTTTGGATGCAATTAATACGTTGTGCATGTTAGATGGCTTGGATTTTTTTTTTTTTTAATTGGACAAATATTTTTTTTCTTGTGAAGGAGACCATAGGAAAGCAGTAGATTATGAGGTTGTTGATTAAGTTATAATTAAAACACCATCAAACCAATCCAGCCCTCTGTTAACTGGGCAGCTCCACTTCCGCGTAAACACTCTCTTCCCTTTTGAAGCAGACAACTTCCATGGGGCTTCCTAGGTTATACTGAGAACTTGATCTGAGCCTCACTCTCCAACTCTACCTCGTTACTTACCAACAATTTAAAAAAAACAGTATCAATTTTTTTGCATTGAATAAAAGTCTCTACAACCTCTCAGATATTGGTAACTCAATGTAGCACTGATCAATGTGCAAAGAGACAGTTGGGAACACATCTAAAGCAAACCACATGCAACTCTTTCATTCATTTCAGGGCTCCAAAAAAGGTGTGTAACTCGAATCTCCTGTATATCATGTAATGCTGTAAAAGGGCTGTCTGTGAAGCCAAGTGTGCATGTAGAAGGATAATTTCTACATCTGGACGTGATAAAGGCATCCAAAGGAAAGGAAGGAAGGAAGGTACAATAAAATAAAAACATACTGATCTGGAAGAAATGCTTCTTCTTAAAAAAAAAAATCATTTTTACATAGTTACAAAATATGCAATAGATTAATTTCTGTGCTATAAAAATGTTTAGTTACTTCTGTTTAAACAAAAAAACTTCCTTTTTACTGAAGAGTAATTATTCATAATATGGGTTACTTGCCACAAAAGATTGCTCTTGTGTTTGTATACATATGACATTTTTCAGGGGCAGATTAACTATTATGTGAAACTTATGTTTCAAAAAGCCCCTCTGTTTAGATTGTAGAATGTTTGAGTAATGGAAATATGCACTATGTGTAATTGTGGTTTAATTGGGCAGTGTCAATAATCCTTTTGAATTTAGTATATTTCCCAGGTTTGATGCTAGCATCGTCTTTTGTGACACGTTATTTTGGTTTTCATGTCTCTGACAACCTTTGGGCCTCAATGCCCTTTTTTTTCCTTTTTTCTTTTTTATTTTCTTTTTGCGGGGGGGAAAATGTGTCATTGCCCGACAACTAAGTTTGAGTAATGAATACTGTGAAGAGCTGTCATCCTGAATTCCCATGTGAATTAAATGGAAATCTGATTCGAATATTCCAATTACAAATTTTAATCCCTTCAATTGCTTTTAGTCAAGATTAAAAATATTCCTTGAAGTTTGTTCTGTTGCCTAGCTAGGCAGGACAAATTAACCCTGTTCCTTGTGTCTTGGCACAAATGACAAGAGCGACATTAACTTGGTTATGCTCAAATCTGTGACCAATTCTGCAAAAATACAGGTGAAAATATTGCCTGAAATCAATATTAAATATGTTTTTTCTCTCCTATTTTCTTGCTATTGTCCCTTATTCACCGTTTCCCCAAGCCTTGAACAGTGGAGCTCATAGCCGTGCAAATTGCTCTGAGCAGAGGCCAGTAGGAGCATCACTCCTGGCTGTAAGCTTTGGGGACTTTACCCATGTTACTTTTTAATGCATCGAACCAAAACAGATCTGGTATTTTATAAAACTCTGAAGTATTGTTTGGGGAGGTTTTTTTATTCTCATTGCTTCTCAGTGTTAATGCTCTTTCTTTAAAAGTACAAGTTTGAACAATTTGAACTACCCTTGGCTACTACATGAGTTCTGTGGTTTGTTTCACGTGACGCCCTTCTTGCATACTTTCCATTTTGTAATGTGGTAGTAGAAAAAAATGTTAACCATTTTTGACTTTTCTGTTAACAGGTTCTATGACTGGCCATGTAATCTTTTCTTCGTGCAATCATATCTACCTGCACAGGCAGTCAAGCAATCAACAGCGAAGAGGCTTCTTTTTTCAGGGACAAAGAAATAGTGCTTACAGTATAGTTTGGCCAGCCATGGTTTCTCCAGCTCACCCAGTTCCTAAGGTACTGCAATTTGTATTATCTAATCTGTTCTTCAGTCAATATAGAGTTCGACTGCAGGCATGATCAAGTGTATTAGTTGTCCAACAGCTGGGGGTTTGGGTCACTGTCCTGTTGCTTGGTCTGGTATTTGAAATAGGAGCACTGGTAAGAGAAGTTTTCAGCTGCCTACTGTGTTCAACACAGTGCTGTATCTGGTTATTAGGGTGTTTAAACCTGGGGCTTGTTCAGTTAGGGTAGTATAAACGTGGAATATTATAATCATCTGTCAACACTTAACACTTCTGGGTCCAGATTCTCATTTTGGACAATTATAGATGGTCCTACCGGAAACCAGTAGGATCATTTATGATCATCTGAGTCCTTTTCTGTATAAATCTTTAGCAAGCTAATTATAAAAATGTTTATATTTTGCTGAAGGCTTTGTTAATTGGTTATGTCAGATTTAGGAAGAATACCTGCTGGTAGCTGCCCCATAACCCCACTGCATGTTCTAAACTTGTCTTTACTGTGCCCAAGTGGTTTTTTTCTTGCAACATATTTTAGAGCCAAAAGGAACTTTTTCATGCAATTTTAACATGTGTTCCACTTCTGGTTTCCTTTTTTTTTTTTTTT
>VXBL01005128.1:28440-47550 GCA_013400195.1 Aramus guarauna
TTTTTTTTTTTCCTTTTTTCCCTCCATTTAATTACGGCGTACAGATTAACCATTTAGTATCTTTCCTTTAGCCAAAAGAAAACCAAACTACCCTTTCCAAACAGTGCTTTTCAGGATGTGTGTTAGTACTTTTTTTATTTTTATATTTCATTTTATTATAGATTTCTTATGCAAAATATAGAGTATTTTCATGGGCCAGAAATACTAAAAAGTTAGAATAATAGAATCTTTAAGATTGGAAAAGACCTCTAAGATCATCAAGACCAACCATGGAGTTGTTAGATAGGAAAGCAGATAAGGATGCTGGATGTAGGGTTCTTACACCTCAGAGGCTGTGGAAGCTCTGTGTGCAGGGAGAACGTAGGGTTACATGCTTTATACATTTTCAAAGGTTTAAATACTGTAGAACTTATAAACCTTTTCTTCCTGTATTTAGAGGCTTCTTTTAGGATAGAGGGAGAAATATATTGTCATACTGAAAAGTTGTCTTCACAGCTCAGAGTTCTCAGACTGTTGAAATTCTTCAACTCTGAAAACTTGAAGACAAAGTTATCACTTTATACAGAGTATGCCAGAAATCACATTGAAATAACATGGGGGTTTTTTTCAAGATGTTGGGGTGAAACTGTATCTATAGACTTGTATGTTTGCTGCTTTGGGCTTCTCCCTTAACAGATCTTGCACGTCAGCAGAGTCAAATCTCAGCAGTTACTAGATAAGTGCCCTCCCAGGGAAAAGCAAGGGTGCTGCTGTGTATGGAGTTGCTAATACAGCAATTTTTTTTTTCTTCTAAATTAAGTCCCAAACTACTGCAATAGGATGTTGTTAGGGTTGATATGCCATTAGTTTGAATAAAATGTAAATCTGAAATTCTGTTGACTTGAATCCACTAAAGATAATTTCACTTCTTATCAGAGTAGGAATGAAATACCTGTAGGAGTAACAATAGTTTTCCTTTTTAAAGTCCCACTAGAGCTAATTGGTTGCACCACTCTACTCCTACACCCTGATGTTATGTGGCCTTGTTGTGTACAGCTGAAGTGCCCACTTTTTTGCCTGCCAGCTTGAATCTGTATTTTGGGAAGTCAGTGCAAAACTTGCCCCATGGCCAACATGGCAAAGAGTCAGCCTGGCTGTGGTGGGCAAAGGGAATCTTTCCCAGCCAGTGAAACAGCCCATGACCCTCCGAGAGAAAGTGCATTTCCACCTCTGTGCAAGATGTTACTGTTATTAGTCATTTGTTGTGTTTGTACACTTGTCAAGAAATTATTGTGGATTTAAAAAAATCGAAGCCAAATTTCACCTCTATGTAATGGCTGCAACTTTCTGTAAAAAAAAAAAAAAAAAAAGTAAGTTTACTACACTTTCCTTGACACAGTGAAAGTGAATTGGGATACCCTTGGGATACCTATTATAGATGGGCAGCATATGAACTAGATTAAAAAGTAAAAACTCTAAATTAAAATAAGTTAAATCCTAAGGTTCTTAGTAAAAAAAAAAACAATCTCATGGAAGTTAACAGGAGTTTGGTCTGAGTGAGAAACTAAGGATTTGATCAGTTTTATATTTGAGCCTAATTCTGTATGTTTGTCCTGTCAGTTCCAGTGTTTAGATGCCTTTTGTAGAAAATGTGCCTCTCTGCAAAAGAAAATAAAGAGTTTTTAAGTCTCTTTCTCACAGTTTTAAAACTTGCAACTGTCTGTGCTGGAAGTCGGCTGCAGTATCTGGGGTTTCAGCGCTGGAAGGTTAACAGACTGTATAAGTCAGTAGTAACAGGCAATGTTAAGTTCAAAAGGGCAGTGGAAGAAATACTGAGGCAGCCTTGAGGGTTTGCCCTGATGGCTTAGGAAGGTCGATACTACGACAGAAAGGGCAAGCTGCCATGAAGCAGGAGGCAGTATCTGAGAAAATGATCCCATTGTCATGCTCAGTTTTCTGATCTTCATTTTCAATCCTTTTTCTCCAAGCACATAAAGAAGCCAGACTATGTGACGACAGGCATTATACCAGACTGGGGAGACGACATAGAAATTAAGAATGAAGATCAGATTCAAGGACTTCGTCAAGCTTGTCAATTGGCCCGTCATGTCCTGCTTCTGGCTGGAAAGGGCTTAAAGGTAACAATTACAGAAGTCTGATACCAGCTTGGATGTCTTTTATGCTTTCACTTATTTGGTCTTTTTTTCTACTTTTTTTTTTTTTTTTAACTTTCCGTTAATGTGCATTTTACTTTAAATTACATCCTGAAAAAAGAAAGATTTGTTAATTTTTGATTCAGTCCATGATATGGCTGTTTAATTATTTCTGTATTTTGGACTTATGCAGTAAGTAGAATGAGTTGCTGGCTGAGGCATAGTGTGTCTCTGTCTGTAATCTCCCTCTGCTCAGATTGTGCCAAATCATGTGAGTTTCTCATAAGGCCCACACTACATTTTTTCCTTTCATTTCATGGCCCATCTTCCTCATGCATCCTGCTTTCCAGCTCTGCATGTGTGCAAGTCCAAAGGGCTGGGCTGCCTCCTCCATTCCTGTCCATCCTTCAGCCCCTCGCTGTCCCGCGGGGTCCAGCATGACACAAGTCGTAGAGCTGCTGTTGGGAAAAAACAGCTGCCAAATTCTACACAATTTTCCAGAGTGCATTGATAATAAAGCCTCATGGTTTACAGTAATGTTTCTACAGTCTGCTCTTTGGGATACCTCCCAAGTTAAAATGTGCTGGGAGGAGCCTTCTAGCAGGTTTTTGCAGATGAAGGAGTGCTTTTTTAGCCTTGCCTTGGTATTTCATGTAATAGCATACTGGATAGTGTAAAATGGGTTGAGTAGCTATGAGATGCAGAGATAGATGGGGACTGTAGGTCAATGCCATTGACTTAAGAGGGGAAAAGTTATCAGTGTACTGCACATTTTTCTTTCAGCTATCATCACACTTTCCCAGAGGTTTAATTCCAGAGCTGGGGTGGCCAATAACAAAACTGCCTGAAGCTTTAATCTTATATATGCTTGTGCATGTTCAACTTTTTTACATGCAATTATTTCTTAGTACAGTAAAATTTAGTCGTGTAAAGTTAAGGGCATATACATGTTTCTGAAGGGTCAGGGTGCAGTGTGGGTTACAAATGAGAGCGGTTTTTCACTAATAATGTTTGGTGGCTGTTATATGCAAAAAATATATATATGCAGCACAGTGTAGCTTATGATGCAGTTCATAGTATGTGCCAAGTCATACGTAATATCAAAATGCTGCATATGTGTAATGAATATTTAGGAGAAAAGTGAATAAGGTAAGAATTACATGCCTGTGAACTGTGGGACTGGGAAGGAGGTGGCACTTGAAGTTACAGTGTTGAGACCACTGCCCTGGTCAGCCCTAGACAAGGGGTGAGCTCCCTTTACATCAATGAATGTTTGGCCAAGACTGGGAGGATGCTCCAAAACCCTTCCTCGTCAACAAGGGAGCATCTTCTGCTCTCCAGCCTGACATTGCAGGTGGCCAGTTTATATCCACTTGTTCTTGTGCCAACACTGCTCTTTAATTTAAACAGCTTCCTGCCTTTCCTTGAGTCTGTCCCCTTCACACAGTAATAGAGATATTACAGCTTTCAGTGTGCCAGACTAAACAAACTGAGCTCTTTTAGGCTATTTTCGTAAGGTAAACTCTACATTCCTATTTAATCTGAAGAGCCCCATCCCTCCACCTGTTCCTATTGTCTTGCTGAACCCACCTTGCACACAGCCCTCCAAACCAGCTCTCACCTGTGCTTTCAATAATAGCAGTAACTAACCCCAGTATAACAAAGGTGCATTATGATGCATGGATGCAGAGGGACAAAGTTTGGGCTGAGCCTGCGTTTGATATTACCATTTACTACATGTGGGACTTAAAACCACAGTATGGTATTATATATGATAGCATTTCCTGGTTTGAGCGTAAAGATTTGGGAATAAAGCAGCAAATTCTGTGACACAGAAGTATTTTGTTAGATACCATCCCAAATAAGAGATGAGGTGCATAGTAGGTGCGTCCCCAACATTGCCCAGCTAGCAAAAGCTCTTCTAAAAGTAAAGCAGATAGTGTTAAAAGGAGAACTTTTTGGTGTGTAAGCCTGCCATGCAGAAAGCACAGATCCGTCTGCTGAGTGTCCAAAAGCCACGTCAAATTCCTTGAGCAGAGCAGCAGCAGACAGCACCCAATCTGGTATACAGCAGTTCAGATTGTCTATGGGCTGAAGATGATAGATGGGTGAGTGAAGGCAGTAGCAACAAACCTGTATTTATCCAGAAGTGATGGCTGCAGTATCCAATACAGACAGCACACCAGGGCTGCAATGGCTACTGCAAAGCAGGGGGGTTGCACAGTAACCCCAAATCCTGGTCTTGAGTGGGTTCATCGTTCTTCATCTGCCCAACCACGTTTTCGTGCTGAACAAGATGCAAGCTGAGCAAATAGACCTGGTTTTATCCTTAACGTAGTACATAAGTGCACTCCGCTGTATTCACTGTGCGTGATCACTGAATATTTCAATATATGGGTAAGTATGCCTCCAGCACCACAGCCTGCCTATATTCCACGTGTTACTAAAAAAGTCCTCCAAAATCACAGCCACTGTAGTGTATGTGTACGAAGTATGATTTTCAAAGGCTCAAAACTCATTCAAATCAAAATCAATTTGCAGAGGAACCCTCAAAGGCACTTCTTCTCAATGAGGGAGGTTTCCCTACCAAATTTCAAATTTCAGCTCTAACCATTCCAGACACAGAGTCGATCCAAAAGAAAAGCGAGAAGAATGTCATTTTAAGCATGTGCATTTTCCACTCCATGGATACTCAGAAATGGCTGAATGATTTATGAGAGGGGGTTTTTAATATGTAAAATCACGAGAAACAGATGAATCTAGAAAATGCAAGGCATAAAAATGAAGATTTCTAAAAATGATGGATAAGCGCTTGTAGATTCACTGTGATCATCCTAGCTATGGCAACTTTAAATAAAATATCCTCAAGATAAAGCTAAATATTTAAATATTTTATAAAATTAAAGAATACTTGGAAAACAATTCCATAAAATGCACAAGTACGTTATGATAAACGTACTGGGCAGTTACAAGAATTAAGATTTTTTTTATTTTTTTTTTAATAAAAGGGGAAAGTAATGTTGTGTTTTGAAGGACTGAAAGCGTTGAAATCAGACATTTCTGTAGCAGCTACTGAAACAAAATGCCATGGAAAATCGGTGTCTCTGAGAAAGCAAATGTGGAAAAAGGAACGGAAAGGAAGTAGGCAGTATTTTAGGTTTTCTAGGAACCTTTGAATGCTCGTTTCTACTGCATGCTTTATCCAAAACCTTTTTCTCTTTAAAATAAAGGTCCAGTATGTCAATAAACTATATCAGACAGTTTAGTGTTTTGTATCGAAACAATGTATTCGAAACATCCAAGATTTCATTGAAACACTTGGCTGCAATCACATTCAGTAAGTATGAGAAAGTATCTTTGCTTCCTTAACAGGATGTTATGTTTGATATTTTAGGTTGGCATGACAACTGAAGAAATAGATTCCATTGTTCATCATGAAATAATCAGACAGAATGCCTATCCTTCACCTCTGGGCTATGGAGGTTTTCCAAAATCTGTTTGTACTTCTGTAAACAACGTGGTATGTCATGGTATTCCTGACAGGTATTTCCCCAGTAATATACGTTTTACCACCAGGAATGAAAATGTTAAACTGGAATTAATAAATTGTGTTTAATATTGAACATACTTCAGCTTAACTAAATGTCATATGTAAACCTATTGCAGATGCATATCATGTTACCACACAATGCTGATAGATGTTATAGAAATGTACGTGAAGTAGAAAACAAATATTATCCTGTTCGTCCAAATAATTAAAAAAAAATAGCATAATGCCTTTAGAGTTTAGTGTGTGGAGAAAAAAAATCAGTACAGTCTGGGGTTTGGTGGGGTTTTTTTGTTTTTTTTTTCCCTCCAGCAAAATAAGTATAGGGTAAGGAAGAAATAGATTTGAATTTATGTGTGGGTTTTTTTTTTTTATTTGCAATACATTCAGCTACTCGCAAAGTAAAATATGAACCCTAGTGAGAGAAAAAGAATAAATATAATGGTAGATTTTTCAGGTGTTGATATGTTTTTCTGGTAGTTGTTTCTCATTTTATATTCAGCTACACTTGTTCTCTAAGTAGTGAGAGCTGAACATTAAAAATGGTTATTCTGTTTGCCTCTGCTTTCCTCCATCACGAAATATCTACCCCCTGATTTTTTATGTATGTGTCATTAGGTGTTTATTCTTATATTTCCTTTGTTGGGAACTGTCTGTCACCATTATTTTTTTTTTTTCTGTTTATGTTTCAGTCGACCTCTTCAGGATGGAGATATTATCAACATTGATGTCACAGTGAGTAATTCATATAAAAAATAGTCTTTGATCAACTTTAGAATCACTAGTAGCAACAGGAAGAATAGTGGATTGGAGATGGGGGATGCACAGATGGATGTGCTGTTTACTTCTGAGCCAAGGCACAAGCAGCTGGTTTCCTTTTTTGTTTTTAACTGTGTGTTTATTCCAGCTAGACCCAGGCCTGACTTGAATTTAGGACTGGAATCAGATGCACTGAGATCAATGTTGGCCTAAGTGAAATGTCAACCCAATCCTGCTATGTGTCATGTTTTTGAGAAGGTGTAATTGTTATTGATCCACTGTGTAGTTAATGCAGAGCACCACAGTACTGGGCAGCAGCTGAAGATAGATATGTATGAGATGAGCTAACATGAAGAAAGCCAGCATTTTTCCTTCACTCTGCCAAGATTGATCTTCCTCTTCCTGCTGATTTTGAGTGGGGCCTGTCATTATCTTACTCTGTCATTAGAGGCTACATTGGCCTGTGTATGTCAGTCTATTTGGACAGCAACTCTTTTGCTAGCAGTGTTCCCTACATTTATTAAAATCCCCGAAGGTAGTGTTGTGTTCCATTTCTGGTATAAAAGCCCTGAACCTTTTGCGGAGAAACAGAAATAGTGTGATATAACCGTGACTTAATATTTCCAGAGAATGGTCAATTATAGCTATTTAAATAAACACCGGCTGGATTTTCTTAGGAGCAAGGAAGTACAGAAACTGGAAACCTAATTCGCATTTCATTTATGAAAAAAAATTATTCATCTCTTGCAGAAGCTTTTTTTTTTTAACTGTTTGTTTTTTTTTTTTAATTCTCCCAAAGTGCAGTTTATTTCTAATATGAACACAGACATCTTTTGAATCCCACCATTATTTTGCAATAATATGTCACACACAAGGCAGTAACATCTCATAAGTAACAGCTTTTTTAATCATTAAAGAAACTCTTGGTAACTTGATACTGTTTTACATGGGCCCAAATTTCATACTGGCAGAAGCAAAGAAATCTTCAGCAGACCTACTTCTGAGCATGAAGTTCAAACTTCCTAAAATATTTTTTCTATTAAAATTAGGGTCAGTGACCTTTTTTCCATGATATTACTCATGTGTGATCCAGAACTGGGTTTGTTGGGGTTTTTGCAATCTTACTAATTTCTTTCCTATCTCCATACTTTTCAATGTAGAATTCTGACTATCAGGTGATATCAGTATGATGTGTCATCTTTAAGGTATATTCTTGGCCAAAATTTTTACTTTAGTGAACTGATGTAGTTTTGCTCATTTTACTAGGCTAAATCTGTTTGCAACAGCAAAAGATTTAACATCTGGTTTCTTTGTATTTTGCTTTTTTGTTTGTTTGTTTTATCTGTCAGGATAATAATGACTCCTTAGATTACAAAAAGTCATAGGTTCATATCACAGATACTTTCCATGATAAACTAAACAGAACATACTTATATTAATGTGGTGTGCATATTTTGTCCACCTTGCTTTACAAACAATATCTGACTAAATGTTAGTGGTGTTTTTCCAGATATATTTTTATTTGTTTTCTGTTTATCCTCATAAAATAAATCTTGAAGTTTCTGTGAATGTGAAGATTCCCATGAGGATGGGAATTGCAGATTATCTTTGTAAAGATATTTTTATAATTTAAAACTGAACTGTGCTGTGTTTGATAATTGTTCAGTTATAAAATATCTCAGGAAAAAATATTGGTTTGCAGCTAATTATATTTTAGCTTATCTTTCATGAGCAAAACTGGGATGTTTCACAGGTGGACAAAATGAAAATCAAAGTAAATATTTCACAAAAAATTGTTTATAATTGTGTGCAGGTTCTATAAAATGATTAAATAACATTCTGGTTATTAAGTGTAAACACTATGTATAAATAAATTATTTGGAAAAAATTTTTTGCACAATTAAGACGGTAGAATTTCATAGATGAAATACAAATTTTATTGGTCTGAATCATGTAGCCTTTAAAATGTATTTTAGTGTAGAAACAAAAGCATTATCCATCACTGAATCCTCAGCATAGTGCAATTTTCAGCCTGCCATTACCAGGTTAACGTTTCTTACAACTTGGTTCTTTCATTGACTTTTAAGAAATTAGTGTGTTACAGTTGCTGTGGTTGTAGCTTATTAATGTCAAAAATATGTAATTCCAGTTGATGGGCTGCAGTAAATATTATTATTATTTTTAAACTCTTTAATGTTTTAAATCTGTATTTGCTTTTCCAGGATGATGACATTTAATGGTGGGATTTTGTGTGTTGTACTTGCTAGAGCTAAAAATGAACTAGTTCAGCTTAAATGTGAACTACCCAGATTAAAACCTGCCCAACGAGCACTAAATTATAAAAAATAGATTTAGTGGCAGCCTGGACTGGTAGAAGAAGGTGTAGAGCCAGGGATCGCAGCCGCTCTCCACCGGAGTGGTGGCAAGATGATTGGACCCTTGCTGGCACTCACATTTTTTTAAAACACCCCTCGCTCCTAACTGTCTGCATTTTATTCACATCTTGGCCCAAACACAAACCTGGCCTTGGGACAAACTTTCTGTAGCCAGGTTTGGGTTTGGTTTTTGGTTTGTTTTTTTGGTTTGTTTTTGTTTTGTTTTTTTAGTTTGGAATCAACCAAGAAGAATGTGAATCTGTCTTTCACAAATAGCTCGCCAGTGGCAAAAGTTCAGTGCTTCGAGCTTAGTGAGTTATTAGCCCTAGAAGGATAGTTACCCACTGTTCGGGGGGAGAAAAAATTGGTTTAGAAGATCGAAACTGCGCACCATTATAATTTGTCTTTCTGGAGGGAAATTTGGCTTGGTCTTACAATTATGTACCTGTCTACCATACTGCAGAGCTGCAAACCTCATTTGAATGGGGTGTTGCAGAGCTCTGTAGTGCAGAGCCAGGGGTTCCTGTCCCTGGCAAAGTTTCTGGAGAACTGAGATTTAAAACCTATGAAATTTCAAAAAAAATTTAAAAAAGGTGCATAATTAATTCAATGGGGTGCCATGTTTTCAGCACATGAAACCTTGCGATGCCAGAATGGCATATTTATTCTCTTTCAGAATTAATCTCTGGAAATCAGAAATAAAATCCAAAATTAATGCCCCATTGTAGTTTAAAAGTGAGATTAAAGAAAACGTACAGCAGCGGATGGTGGATTTGGCCCATGCTTTCCGTGGGGCTCCCTCTGGGTGCTGGCAGCAGAGTACACCTCTCACCCAGCTGTGCACAGCATCACTTCAACTCCTCACCAGGGGATGCCAGCTGCAGAGGTACGGGTCTCCCTGCCAGCCTCCAATGGGTCTCCCAGCGCCCACGGCCAGCACCACAGCTTGACACCCTACTGCTGTGGGGTGCGAGCAGGTCCCTGGCCCCAGAGGTGGGCACCCAGGGCAGTTGGGCACCCAAGGGCCCCCAAGGCTCCCGTCAGCCCATGCACAGCCCCAATCCGTCTTCTCGCATGCAGCCCAGCTAGCCTCCTGTCCTGTAGCTGAGCAATGTCACCATCCGGTGCACTGCTGGGCAGCGATGCCCAACTTTTGCATTTCTTGAATTTTTAATTGGCAACCCTTGTGCACCTTGCAGTCTTTCACGCTTTTTTTTTTTTTTTTTCACTCTTCAATGTTTTGCTTGTCCAGTCTCATTCTTGCAAATACAGCTTACCTGTGGCCTGTCTGTTGCAAAACATAGCTCATTCCTAGAAAGAATGGATTTAATTAAGGAGACGATCTGTTTCTGGATGCAAAATGAGAAAATGTCTTTACATTTCTGCATATATTTAGGTGTATTACAATGGCTACCATGGTGACACTTCTGAAACCTTTTTGGTGGGCAATGTGGATAAATCTGGTCAAAAGTTAGTGGAGGTTGCCAGGAAATGTAGAGATGAAGCAATTGCAGCTTGCAGACCAGGGGCTCCCTTCTCTGTAATTGGAAACACAATCAGGTAAGCCTTATATTGACAAGTAAAGGGAGGGCTGGCAAGTGGGACAAAGGTTATTGGTGGTTTGGTATAAAGCTGATGACATGTTTTATGATTCAAAACCATCATTTCAGTCTGATATCAGTATGTGAACTGCCAAGCTATAATGTTGTTCCTTGGGTAAGAGAGATTTTTTAAAGTGAATTACACTACGGTCAGCAAAGATATCTGTAGGGACAGTCAAAGATATTCATAAGGTAGATTTAAATTAACAGATATAATTTGCGGTGGGGCTTTGTTTATTTTTTTATTTGTGTGTGAAACTACACCACATCTGTCTAATGATGTAAGAAGGTTAGAAACCATACTTTTCGTTGTATTGCAGTAACAAATGTTACAAAGGAATTAGTCAACATAAGTAAGTCTCTTTGTTTAAAAAGTACAAAAATATTTAACTTGAGAGCTTCTGATCTTACAAAGAGCAGTGCATGCTAACATCACAGGGAAAAAAGAGCTCACATTCAGACGTTTTTCCCTATTTTGCATCTCTTCTTGCCTTCACATAAACGCAGTCGTGACTCTTCTTCTGCTGGTGATTTTGAATAAAAGTACGGCTTAGTTTTTTGAAGGTACCTATGGATTATTTTAAAATGTTTGCCAAAAAAAAAATAGACATATATTGTATACATTTCATTAAGCAAGACTCCTCTGGACTATTAATGGTCCCAACATGCTATTGAATACATTCTGATTACTTAAAAGCTGCAAGGCTTAGTCACCTTGAAAGGATGCTGCTTTTTTTTTCTTTGTAAATCTTCAAATACTTTAAGGAAAAAAGAGAACAGCAAAATATCAGTTAGATGTATTTATAGCTTTAAAAATATTGTAACAGAGTCTGAATCAAACTTTAGTAAAACCTCTTTGGGTTATATCTGAGAAGCTTTTATTGAAGACTTTGTATAAAATTGTGTTTTTGACAGTTTTAAATTATAGGCTAACTAGCCTGGAGAAAAAGGATAGTGTCTTTCTGTTCTTTCATAGGAAATGTTGAATCAGACCCCTACTGGGAAAAGAAATTTAATGCATATCTCACTATCTTACTGTCCATGAATATAATAGAAGTGAATTCAAAATGTAGTTTTATTTTTGCAAATGGGATGAGTCGATAGATGCACCTCATATTTTTGAACACCTAGGGTTCAACAAATTTACTGGTGGTGCTCTTGCATTTTAACAAAATTTATTCTTGAGTAGAAGGGGGCACAGAACACTGGATTCTTATTCAAGCATTCTATCGAGCTCTGCATTCATGGCTGTGTCTAAAGGGCATGTCAGCCTTTGATTCTCTCTGAGAGGTAATTATCCTTTTCCTGTCACGGAACAACAAATGATAGCTAACTACAGAGGCACATTTGCAGTAGTCACATTCATCAACTGCAGAAAAAAAATTCAATTTAATTGTGCAACACAGCTGCACATAGGCTTTTTGAGCATTTCTGTTGTTCTCCCTGTCTTGCTATTCCTCCCTCCAGATCTATTTTTTAAACTTTTTTTCTGGTTATTTTTTTCTCCCTTTTTGTCTCTTCTTCCATTTTTACTCTCTGTACTTTCTTGTTAAAGTAATTTTCCTTTGTGGCTCTCATTCTTTTTTCCCCATTGAAGGCTATGAATGTAGAAAATTATCACAATTACTCATATAATTGAGCCTCTTTGTAGCAAGTGCAACTCCAGTAGCCTTTCTCCATCATGAAAATGGTTTCATTATAGGGTTTTTCATATTCTCTGACACCATCTACACAGAGGAACAGGCGTGCAGATGAGATGTACTAGGAACAGGGTAGATCAGTAAGGTCACAGTAGGAATAATTAGCTCTGCTATGGAAAGAGCATCTAGGCCTTTTACTGCTACATAAATGTACTGTCCGTGGCTTTTAGTCACAAAAAAACTTACTAACAAATGGAGCTCCCGCCTACTACTTTGAAAAAAAGATTTGTATCAACACTACAATTTTCCATCATTAAGACTAATAACACAGAGCCTAGTATACATCAAGGGGAATAAAAAGAAAAATCTCACATTCAAGTGGCGGCTGGGTGCTGACCTTTGTTCCCTTTTTTTGTGTTCAACTTAACTCTTTACAAAAAAGAGCCACACGCCACACCAACATGCAGGTGAACTCCAGCTAGTGCTAGCAAAGCATGGCATTCAATTGGAAAATCTGATAAATCTCCATGCAGGATAATGCATTTCATTACAGATTCACTACATTAATTCTAGCTGTATTAAAAAAAAAAAAGAAAAAAAAAAAAAAGAAAGAAAAAGAACAGAATTGAATGTGACATTGGATTTTTGCTGTGTTGGTACGGAGGTCAGTTTACTTGCAAAGTGTAAATATATAGTCAGCGCCCCCTTTGAAAAGCAGATTAATCAAAGCTAGTAGCTGTTCAAAACTACATATGAAATAGCAGGTCATTAACTTTATATCTCAAGATTTTTTCATGTAGACAATTGAAATGTGCTGATTTGTTTAGAACTACTTCAATGCTGCCTCTGCTGAAAGATCGCCTTGGTTTGGCGAAGCTGTGTGGTTTTGGTTATTTGTCATTTGACATTTGCATTCAGACGGACATATATAATACATACATCAAAATCTTAAGTTTCAGGAGAGTTAGATATCATAAATACCTGAGAACAAGCACCTGCAAGCTGAAAACATTTAGGCCCATCAGAATGGAAATGTGTCTAGGCTTCTTTCATCAGTATTTCTATGAAGGTGCTCAAGTGATATGCAGAACGTATCTTAGGCACAAATAGTCAGAATATTTCCTTTCTATAGTAGGTTTGGGAATAATTGTATCGCAGAGGTAAGTTTGCATTCAGTATTCTAACACGGTCTTTGTTATGGAAGCTCAATAGCTTCATGGATAGCAGTTCCTTCTGCCATCAGCTACAAGTTGCAATTAAGAGATTGCATGGATTCATGAGTTACTTTGCTTAGAAAAATTTGAATCTTTGCTAACCTGTTCTCTTTGAAGGTGGTGGCAAAACTGTCAGTCGGCCCCAGTGGAAACAGAATTGGGCCCTATGTTCCATTTTCTTCTACCATTTCTGACATTTTTTTCTTTCAGATAGAAACAAATCTAGTTTGAAATCTACTTTTTAGATAGTGAGTTTAGGTACGTGGAAATGTTGTGAGTGTAGAGAGCTAAAAAGCATAAACGTGATATTGTTAAATAAACCAATTTCTAACTCCTAGGAAAATATAGTAGTGATGAAAGTATTAATACATGGTTTAAAATGTTTAACTCATAAGTATATGTTTTGATATTAATTTAGAACAATATAAAGCAGATTTAAAAAAAAAATCTGTTTCTATCAGATTATGCACATTTAAACAATAAGTGGCTCAGGCAAAATAAGTCATTTTAATGTCATCTGTGATAGATTTTCCTTGACAGCTAGTGTAAATTACAATTACACTGCTTCTCTCTGCACTTGAAAGTAAGCATTGCAATAAATTATCTTTTATTTCAATCCATCATGTCTGCTTTCAGAAACAGAGAACCTCAAATAAAAGTTCAGCACTATTGTAAGAAAAATACAGTAATTTGTGTTCCAGTTTGAAACTAAAATGTACCTTTCTTTCAAAAAACAATTGTTGGCTTTCAAAAATATTACTAATTATACCTCAACATTTATTGTCATTATAGGGAATCCCTGAACTTGTGCATTCCCTCAGTCTAGAATTACTACTTAAGAGAAAAATACTTTAATATTTTCCCACTAGAATTTTGTAATTTCTTAAATTAGATAATATGGTGCTCTTCAAAATTAATATTTTTATCATAAGCAAACCTAGTTTAGGCTGATGCTGTTTTCAAGAATTAAAAAAAAAAAGCAAACATGCCATTCAGTCATCATTTTGCTAACGTTATATGTAAGAAAAACGTGATTACTTCTAATTAAAAAAAAAAAAAAGATGCATTCATACAGATCCCTAAGTAAGAAAACAATTATTGTAGGTCTGTTACTGCTTTCAGTGTTTCCCAAACATGTTCACTGCCCAGAAGTATAAGATAGATTTGTTTAGCAACTTCAGCCATTTATGTCATGCTGCTCTGCAAGACCACTGCTGGTAAAGTTTCATCCCTGGGGAGAGAACCTGGCGCCGTGGGGGAAGCATCCCTAGCTGGGAATCAGTTCACCAGGATGTTCAGCCTGGGGAGCGAAGCAGTCTGTGCCATCAGTGAATTCTTCCCTTGTGCCACCAAGAGCCCAGAGAGGCAGTTGCTATCAGTGCTGAAAATGGGATTTGTTTCACTTTCTTTGCTGAGGGCTTAGAATACTGGACCAGACCTGCCTTGAGCAAAAAGAAAAGAAAATGCAGATTTTGAGGTGTTTGGGGGTTCCCACCTCCCCCGCAAAAAAAAAAAAAAAAAAAAAAAAAAAAAAAAAAAAAAAAAAAAAAAAAAAAAGGTGTGGGGGGGGAGTTCCGGTCCTAAGACTGAATGGATGTTTTTTTCCTCTGGAGCTGGGATGCCTGTTATCCCGTAGACACTCCTGGAGGCTATCTGCAGTGGGCCAGCCCCCTAAGGAAATTCTTTCAACCTGCTTTTCAGCTTCTTAGCAGGAGGGATTTATCCCATTCGCCCAAGAACTCCTTTCAGGGGAGGATCCAGAGTGTCAGGGAGAGCTTTGTAGAGAGTCAGTCCTGCCTGTTGCTGCTTTGTGGCAATTCCCCTGTTGGGCTGCTGGCAGGACAGCAATGCATGTCTCCACACTCATCCCTCCTTTCAGAGAATTAGCTGTTGGCTGGCAACATGGGAAGAGGATGCTCCGGAGGGAACTGACACCCAGCTCTCCTGTCTCTGTCCACTCTTGGAAGCATAATACCACCGTAGGAGAGGCTCTGCCAGTGTGTTTAGGTGGACAGCCTGGCCCTCAGTGATGTTCCTTTACCAGCTCAGCTGCTGCCGGTCCATCTGGATGCTAGATGCTTTCCCTGGCTTTGCTGTCAGCAAAAGAGGAGCAGCACTGCAGGTACTCTTGACTCCAAAGCCACTGGACTGGAACACATGACAGCAAAACATAAAATCAAGTACTGGACTCATTAAATGATTATGCTTTTAATCCTGCCCAATTCACCTCTGCCCAAGCATGCAGCATGGCTCAAAGAATAAAACGTGTGATGATAAATATTGTCAATAGATATTTTTAACAATTATTATTCTGAATAACCTTTTTTTTTTTTTTTTCTTTGATGCTGTCAGTGCAGCGTGGCTTTGCTGCCCCAGCCTTTGCTCTGGAAGCGATTTGGCTGGGGCATGCCCCACAGCTGAGGGCACCTGGCAGACTGGCACATCCACCCGGCGGTGCTGCTCTCCTTTCCCACGGTGGGTGCCAGGCAGCCCAGCTCAGCCCTGCCGACTCCTGCCTCCCGTCTTCGCTGCTTTCCCACTTGGAATCAAGGTTCCTCCAGCTGCGTGATCTTACACTGCCTGTCTGCGAGGAGCAGTGCATAGAGCTGGGCTGCAGTCTTGCAAGGTTGCCTTCCAGGGAAGGCTGGAAAGAAAGGCCATTGCTGACAGATCCTGAGCTGGGCAATGAGGCGGCGAGACCAAAATGTTGAGCTGTTGTCAGCAGCAAATGGTAAACTTGGGCAAAAATGCTCTACTCCATGACATCCTGATTTTTAACCAGATTCCACAGCCTGGGAGTCCTGGAGGCCAGAGAGGCTGGACAAGATCAACAGTTCAATTCACTCTTCTCAGAGCTGTTTCAAACTCCTCCTGCCAGCATTTACAGCCAACGTGTACATGTACGTTTACAGGATTACCTTTGCAAGTTGTAGCTGGAGTTAGTAGCTTTGTTTTTTATGAAAGCTGGATGTTTTACTGTAACTCCACAAGGATGTAAGAGCTTACTAGGATTTTGGAAATACTCCAAAGTAAAGCTAGTAGTTGTGGAGTGAAATGCCCCATAAAGTGCATCTGAAGCACATGCAAATACTAAAACCAGATTGAGTTTCATACCTGCATCTTATTTTCTCCACAGGTTTTCTCTGTGTCACTTCAGGTTCATTGACCACGTTACATTTTATGTAAAGAATACCCAAGCTCTGTATGTAGACATTATTAAGTGGTTAGGAGGGGGGGCACGGACGTCTGTCAGTGCAGATGTCAAAGCCCTGTGAGCTCCAAGATTCCCTATTTTGATCACAGGCAGTAACCACTGAAGTACTGATGCCAACAGAGTTGTTCTCAAGCTGTTTGGCAAGAAAGTGGCAGAATTTGCCATTGAAATGCACAAGAACCACTTCTTTCACCGCGTGAGGACAGGATACTGTCTTAACACTGCCTTCTGTGTGCCCCAGCGCTCCGGTGCTCGGAACGCAGCTGGTACTGCCGCCTTCCTCGGCACCAGCTGAGTGCTGGTGCGAGAGCTTCCCGCAGGAGAGCCATGGTGCTCAGAAGAATACCTGCATGGAAAAAAAGCTTTCTGTCTTGCTACAGAAGATGGAATTTTTTTGGGGGGTAATCCTGTAATAATTGCAAAACATCTCAAAAAAATGACTGTGCGCTTTCAGTGGTCAGGATTGCCGTGTAAGGACATCAGCAAAGCTGAATAGTCAGTGGGTTTGTTTATGCTTTTCCAAAAAGACTTGCAGAAGAAGGTGAAAGAAAAGCTTATCACATGTTGCATGGATGACTTCTCCCATCTCTCTTCAGAGAATCACTTCCCCCTTATGGGAATCATTATCCGCATTGCTCTGGGCTTGGTCACCAGAGATCTTCCATTTTGTTTTGGGTATGTTTCTGTGTAATCTGGATTTCTAGCTCCTCACTGTTCCCTGTGCTTCTTCCTTGGCCTTTAGCATCGTCCTAGCCAGCAGGCTGAGTCTCTGACCCAGACGTGGGTGACATGATAGAAAGGCAGGGCAGAAAGTCTTTTCCATCTCTCCTAGGACTTTCACTGCATAAACCTTCATGATTTTTTTCCCCACATAAATGATGGGTAAGGTAAAAGCCTGGACTTTGAATACAACCAAATGAACCCCAACTTCTAGTCTTACCGGTGACTCTCTTTACCAGTACTTAGGAGTTTGGGGATAGCTAAACTTGAAATTTTCATTCTTCCCCAGAGTTAATGAAAGAAATGTGATTAATCTTTGTATCAGGGCAATGGGTAGGTAAAAGCTAATATACAAATCCAGTTAAACTGTGCTCTTAAGGTCTGAACACTGCAGCATTGTTAACCATTGACCCAACTCTCCTCACTGCCTTTTTGCCACGGTGGAGCACCGTGTCCCTCAATTGCAGTGACATTAAATTCTGGGACAGTGACCCACAGGCACTGGAGCCAGCACTGCAGGGACTGTGAAGCCTGATGTGTAAAGGGATTACTGCGTACAGCAAGCTGAGGCCATTTTGCACCTGAATAAGGGTCTCCCTATGGGGTTTAACATGCTTTAATTTCTGTGAGAGTTTACAGCTTTATTTGAGTTTCTTAACTTTCCTGCTTTTACACCTGCAGTCAAACTCTGAGAAAGCTAGGATGTAAATATAGATATAGATAAAGCTGAAGTTTTTAACTACCTACCTCGATTTAAAACAAATGAAGCTTTTACTTTTGTAGGCAAAATATGTTCAGGCTAAGCACCTTCCTATCTTGCTCCTGTTTGTTTTGAGAAGTAGTGTGGGGGATGATACACAGGGACGGGGACAGCTTCCTTGTCACTTATAATCCACCTCTACATAATCCCAAATCACAGATTTCTGTTTCGGATGTGGGCAGCCCTCTTGGCTGAGCTGCCCCAACTCTTCCCTCCACCACTGCTTGAGTAAGGGCAGAGCCTGACAGTGAAGCCTGCAGACTCAGCAGCTGGAGGACACCCCACATTTCTCCAGGTCCTCTGATTTTTAGGGATCAGGGTAGGACTTTGCTTTCTCGACGTGGGTAGGGATTGGTGCCAGGATGTGTTTCTGCAGGCAGCTCTTGGAGACGCTCCTCTCTGAGGCAGGCATGAAGGACAGGACAGATCTCAGGCAGAACTGAAATGCCATAATTGTTATGATTCGGTTTTGCTACGGTGGTGATGGGCCCATTAGAAATACATTGTTAATTAGCAGGAACAGATTTGCTGGAGTTGCAATACATTTTGGTACTGAATGTTTGCAGTATTCCAAAAGGGAAGCAGTAGGGCTCTTAACTCTCCTCACTGGCAGCAGGACTCTCTTCTCGTGCAGAAAGCCTGCTACAGGCAATGAGTACATGGCCCAGCATGGGCTCTCCAGCTCAGGAGGACTTGGGAAAGGCTGCGGTTTGGTGGTGTGCTGGGGCCTCAGCTGTGCAACTTGGCTGCCATTAGCTGTCCCATCTTAAAATGAGTTCCCAGTGTGCTCGTGGAAAAGGTTGCCCTTTTGCTTAGGCAGTGGGGCCCAGCCTCTGCTGGCAGGCCTGTTAACTCTGAAACCTAACAATGGCTCACTGCTGCTAGCTCTGATGGCTGCTGTGTTTCAGAGTGGGCACAAAGCGGTCACCCAGCACTGAGGTGGGGATGAGAGCTTGCGGTAGCCGGGTGATGCCGCTGCCAGTACCAGTGCGGTGGCAGGGGCCGGGGCCGGCTAGTGGAGGTGGTGGTCGCAGTGTGCTCCCTCACGGTGTCCTCTTTGCCTCCGCAGCTTCATGGCACGGCGGGGCGGGTTCCAGGTCTGCCCCTTCTTCGTCGGCCACGGCATCGGGTCGTACTTCCACGGGCAC
>VXBL01005128.1:75502-128851 GCA_013400195.1 Aramus guarauna
TTTTTTTTTTTTTTTTTTTTTTTTTTTTTTTTTTTTTTTTTTAACTTGGAAACTATATAACCCAGAAGAGAGAGAACAGAAAATATTAAAAACTGAGGTAGAGCACAGCAACTGCTGAGGGATTACATGAAGTGGTAGGGGGAAAGTTAGCTAAGCAGATTCCATTGCCTTCAGGCCTTCTTATATTATTAAGTGACTTTGTTCAACCACTTTTGCAAATTAGATGCAAATGGCTTCAAAATAATAATGAGAATAATAAGAATGAGAATGTTCAAGTGTAAAGATGGCCACTGGCCACAGGATGTCCCCACTGTTCCATGCTGATGCATCCTGATAGGCCATTTATCCTGCAGTAGAAAGCTTGACACATTTCTTCAGCGTGATACTTTGTATGTTGGAGGTTTAGCATTCATTTTCATGTTCCCAATGCTTATTAATTATCAGGGCAACCAATTAACATGTGGTCTGATAGAGGGAGAAGGGAAAAAGGGGAATGCTTGGCTTGGATTGCTTGCTTTAGGTATGAGTTCTCTTTTAGCTTCCAAAGATTGGGAAGGGACAAGACTTGATTTTTTTTTTAAGTAACAGTTACTCATTCCATGTGAATGCAATTTGTTTGCTCAAATTAGAATGAGAATTTATTCAGAAAGGTAATTTTCTGCCCACTTTTAAAAGCCTACTACAGTTGCTTTGCATGTTGACTAAGAAAGCAAAGGGGCATACTTATCTAAGTGCTTGTCTGAACAAGGCTGGTTGCATCAAATAAACTAAGATGTGAAAGCAAAAGTAATGTTTTGGGGCTGTTGGGGTAACCTACTGTGGAAGTGATTTAATTTAAACAGAAGGGGAGCATTCTGCAGAATAAATGTATCCACGCAGAAAGCTGGTGCAGAGAATAGCTGCAATGACAAAATGTACACCCTGGCTTCTGAATAACATACATATGTGCCTCAAAACTCTGTATGTACCATATGTGATGGACCAGACTGTGGCTGATGCTGCGTAAGGATATATGCAGGGAAAAGTATAGAGCATAAGGAGCTCTATGTGAGGGCTGGGACTGCATGTGGAAACAGACTCCCGAGTCCAAGACCATACTGTTACATGTAGGCTATGACAGCGATGTTTTCCTTAGGAATTCTTTATAGCTACAGCAACTATTTCCAGTTGCTTCAGATTTTCAGCACCTCTGAAAATTACAGCCTGTGTTTTGAAGTCAGATAGTATTTGAGATGAGGAACAATAACGTTTTGGGCAGCCTGTTGTGCCTGGAAATCCATGCAGTGAGGCTTCATACACTGGGTACAGACAGACATATGCCCACATTCATACTTTTTTTTACATGCATGTGGCCATTCAGCCTTCTGGGAAAGCCTGAAGAGGAAACTCTTCATCCATAAGCAATTTGTTGCTTTTGATTGTTCCTTCTGCAGTGCAGGAAGCTGTGAATTATATTTTTGTATCAGTGGCACACTTGCCTTTTCTTACTGAATTGAATGCTGCAACAACAGCAGCCTTGTTTGTCTGGTAGCTTCCAGGCTTGGATTGTCTGTCCTATTTTAAATAGCTCTGTAGACCAGACTTGTCTAAATAACTACAGTAATTATGCTGCAAACAACAGATGACTGGCATTTCACCTAAAGGTGTTTCCTTGGGAGTTGATGAATGTGAGCTTACTTTCTTAAGAACTACTCTAGAAGTAAGCTTGGAATGCAGCACTGAGTTAACATATAAACTAAATCTATGCTACCGTAATCTATGTAATTGTATATGCTTTTATTATTGAAAGGGCTTGGGAGTACACAAATGGTTTCTCTTTTCCAGCAAGCTATGCTTTCTGGGTGTTTTATGTAGAAATATGTGAGCTTTTTTGTGTCTATGGTTTTCATGACCAGTGTGAAAGGATTTTGATAAAGGAATCATATGCTATCATCCACTTTAGTATATGCAAGACTCACACTGGACCAGTCATACCACTGCTACCACTGCCTGCTTAGTTGGCTCATTGTCATCAGAGGTAGCTTTGCATGAAAGACAAAACTCTGATGGAGTTGTTAGTGAGGCTAGCACTGTTCAAAACAATGGGACTCTTATGTATCCAGAGACTGTAAATCTTGACTTGGACCTAGTCTTTCAACTCTTACATTGACTGATGTGAAGTGATCTGATGATGAAAGCTGATCGCCAAGTAAATAAAAGTGTTATAGTACTTCTGGAACTGAAAGGCTGGAGTTGCAGTACAGTGTGTGCAAGCTACCTGTGAGGTGGGAAGGTGATGCATGGGCAACTGGGCTGTTGGACTCAGGTGGTCAGGTTTTGTAAGGAGCTTGCAGTGCTGCTAATCGAGAATCCTGTTGTATGGATCTTAGTGCTGGAAAAGTAACTGCATTACTCAGTGCACCGCAGCAAAGGAGAAGGCCACCTTACAAGTGGGGGATTTTTGTGCTCTAATTGAAGAACTATGAACAGTTGCTCTTGAACAATGTTAGGCACACATTAGAGGAATAATTGCCCTTCAGACATAAACTATGCAGTATATGGGTTGCATGCTTGCTTCATAATACTTTTCATGTCCCCTTGGCTGTTGCCTTTTTTCTTCCGGCATATGCATACTCTTAGGGAATAATTCGTGCAATTTTTCAGGGAGAGCTCCAGCTGCCTAGAGGTTATGAAATTCTCTCCTTTCCTCATTCCCAATGAGGAATGAGGCAGGAGACGGTGTTCCTGCCTGGGTGGGTCCAGGTCACTTACTACATCTAATTCTGTGTATCTGGCCCTGTAAATGATTAGGAGAAGGTAGCAATAAGAAATGTGGTCTCTACCTACAGTATGGCATTGCTGGGATGGCTCTTTTGGGTCTGTGTTTGTGTCTGTGTGGCACAGGAATGCAGCAGTGCTGAGGATGGGAGTATAGCAGTTCCCATCTTGATGTGTGAATGGGGATTTGGATCTTGCCATTTCTGACCAGAAGAGATGTGTGCCATGTCATCAGCCATCTTGACCTGAGGAAGGAAAAACAGGGTGGGAACATTGCCTGTCCAGGTTATTGGCCTCTATGTTAGCTGATCCAGTCTTGACAAAACCCAGGAGCAGAGACAGATAGGAAGGTGTCTTCATAGCCATATTGTCAGGAAAAAAGCTTTCTTCCAGGAGGTGGCACATTTCCACCAGGTTTGTGCCAGCACAGCTGTGTTGGCAGGGAGACTCTAGCCCCCTGGCAGAGAAGAAAATTCTGTTTCACCTCTCATTCATCCAGCAATGAAGCTAGACCTTTCCTGGCAAATTATGGAAAGGTAAAATAGGTATGACAGGAAGCATTCCTCTAACTGGTAACTAGCTGTGGCTGTCAGTTGGTACTCACGTAGCATACCTGTAAATGTTAAATTCTGTTGTTATATCAATGGTTGGGGAGCTTGGGAGGGGAGAAGAGAATGCTGTCAAGGGTGTAACTTAATCTGCCTCTGGAGGGGGAACGGGAAGGAGAGAGCACTGTCATCACTCAAGCGGGGTGGGGGAACAATGTGTTTTGCAGTCCAGAGATTTGCTTTTAATTACATAAAACATAAAGCATAAACACTGTTAAATTGCTTTACTGTTATTGAACTTCGTTTTTGTTATGTGCGAAGAAGACACTAATTAATATTTTTGAATTCTAAATGTGTCCTCACTGTTCTGGGGAGGATTGGATAGAGATAATTTAGCAGTTTTTAAGAGTATCTGTCTTTAAGATGAAAATGTGTTTTTGTTGATCCCTGGTTTGCGTGACATAGTTAACTAGTTAAGTTTCTTAGAGCTCTGCAGAGACTTAATAATAACGTTGCATTGTAATTAGCAGTTCTTCAAGGAAATACCCAGCTTCAACAAATGTGTTACCATTGATGATTTGCTCAGTGAACGGATATCAAAGGTAAGTAAGTAAGCTGCTGTGCCAGCTTCTGTCTTGTTTGCTTGATGTGCTGCCCAGCAGTTACTTAAGCATATTATAGGGAGGTAAATAAATTGGACCTTCCTTTTTTCAGGTGACAATTCTGACACCTAGCTGTTTCCTTGTTGCCTCTCATGCATTTTCTTGACAGCAGCTCACCTGAAGGAGTTGATGTGGTGTCTTTAACACAAGTCTAGTGTCTGTTGTTAAGCCATGAAGTCAGTGATGCATCATTTCTTGAAATTCTGTTAATCTTAATTTCTCATTACTGTATCCGTTCTTTCTTATGGTGTTGTTTGGGTTTGGGTTTTTTGTTTTGTTTTGTTTTACTGTAAGGGTGGGCCACGTTCTCATGGGAGTTTTAAGGAAGCGGTTAAATACAACATGACATTTTAAAAACGAATATACATTATATCTGTTGCTTAATTGCACAGTGGTCTATAACAATACTCAATTTGTCCACATACACAAGTGCAGGGTTTGGATTGACAGTTTTAACAGGAGGTTCTGGAAACTTGGGCTTTCTCCCTAGTGATGGTATTTGAAGGTGAAAAGTACAGCTATATACTTATGAAAGCTGGCAGAAAAATCTCTTTTGTAATAACAGTGGTTATATTCTTGCATCCTTACTCCCTCCCATTATGCACTATTGAAAATGGATCATTGAGAAATGGGAGTCAGTGTAAACCACAACAGTCTTCATGAAAAATGTGAAAGATAATTTTAACAGTTTTGCTATGCAGCTTTGAACTGTGATTAAGGGTAATATCAGGAAATCTCAGGTGATCCTCTGCAGAATCTGCAGAGGGAATAGCAACCATCTTGCAGACTTAATGCAGTTGCTTCAGGAGGTTGCCTGAAGGTAGTGTTTGGACTTAATCCGCACACAGCATTCATGAAGAGAAACATCCCTGGGTAATTCCCTCTTTGCAGCAGTTATTTGCACTCTTCTTACAAGTAGAAGAGCAATACCTGAGATTTTTTCTGCATGAAACTGAAACTTCAAAACCACATTGTTACCAAATGTCTGGTGTGTTTGTATTTTCTCTCTGTCACTGGAGCATGGCAGCATCTCTTGCATAATCACTATTGTGACAAGCTGATTAATGGATAGGTGCTTTCTAAATGTGTCCACTTGGCTGCACTGTAGATTTATAAATGTTACCTTAAAAATCTTCTCCTGGCTCATTTCCTAAATTAGTACTTCACCTGAGCTTGAAAAACTTTTAATTTCTTGGGATGTTTCCAAAGTTCTGGCATCAGGTCTTCTGTGAGAACAAGTCTTTGGAAAATCATCCTGAACATAGCATAAAGGTCTACAGCTTACATCCTCTGCCAGATTTTCATATCTGTTCTTATATAACATGTTGACTACAGAAATTGTGAAGTTAAATGGTTTTGTTGTTCTGTCTGTGTGTCATGTTCAGTGTAGTTCTTGGGCTAAAGCTTTTTTTTTTTTTTTTTCAGTGGTAAATCAGCTCTGGAGTTAGGGTAGGGGGTATGTGAGCTGGGTAAAGCCACAGGGACTGGCACCCCATCCCGCTGGGGCTCACCTCCCTGGGGTGCCATCTCTGGCCCTGGGTGCATGCATTGGCTAGGCAGGAGCCACGAGAGAGCCTTCCACTCAGGCAAAACAGCTGCAGAGGTTGACTCTGCACCATGCTCCTGGCTCCCCAGCAGGTCCAGCTGTTCCAGTGTCCACTCTGGCAGGGCACTGGGCCTATGGGGACAAGTGGGGCAAAGCCAGTGGGACTTGTGCCCTATAGGGACATTAAGGATGGGTGAAAGGAGGTGAAAAAACCTACTTACTTTGTGATGATTGTACAGGCTTTCTCTATTTTCCATCCTTTTCCTCCCCCTTGGTGGTTTTCTGCAAAATCTACTGCATTGTGTGAGATGTGGCTGATCTCCAGTAGCCTCATAATGCTATGACCTCTTCTGAGGTACGGGAAAATTAAAACAAAAGCAATGCACTCTCACAGATCTCTAGTATGATCTCTACCGGTGGGTTCCCAGGCAAAGATCTGGACCCCACCTGATTTGAAAATTGTTTTGATTTGATAGGTGCTAACAGTTCTTGTTTTTTATCTCTAGCACTGAATATTATAAATTGGGAATTACATTTCAATAGAATTCCTTCTTAGGATAGCAGAGCATAGCTATCAATTTATGGATTACTTCATTCAAATATTATCTATTACTATTACATATTGCTCAGTCAAACACAGTATTAGCTTTAAAGACCATGCATAGAGGAACAGTGTTTAGCAACGCATAGCATTAACAAACAGCATTACTTGGCAGCCTGACCACCCAGCTTATAATAAAGGCTTTGGCTTTCACATCAGTGAGATCTTTGTATTGCTGCCAGCATGCTTTCCACAACACTGCTTCATGCTTGTGTAAAACTTCTGAGAGGAGAAGACTTATGGAAATAACAGGCTACACCATTGTGCAACAAGATTATACGCTGCTTATCATAGATGAAGTGCTAAGTACTGGCTGAGTCATCAAAGAGATTGGGATTGATGTGTGTGTGAGTGGATGTCTGTGTGTTTAACTTCTTCCTTGTGTTCCTTGGTGTAATATTGTCTTAGCTGTTGAGCCTGAGTACTTTCACTAATACTTGCTGTATTTAGCTACTGCCAATTTTGACTAAGCACCAGTCACAAGGAGCAGAAACTTTCTAAACTTGTTCTTCCTTAACTATCTGGGATACATCTGCCAAATTCCTTAAAAGAAGTTTTATTCTTCTTACCTGATGCTTCCAGCTGTCTAGTACACATAGATTACTCCAAAATGTGCTTGATTGTGATTTGAGTGATGTTTTTTACAACTGTTTTAATTAAAAAGTTCGTTTTATGAAATTAAATGGCTTCTTCTCTATTATATAGATGTATAGGACTTTTCCCCTTTTTCTTGTGCATATCAACGATGTTTCCTTCAAGTACGTCTTAGTTATTGCAATGGAATCAAAGACCTTACAGCATGTGTCCGTATATCTAGGCAAAACAGTGGCTTGACTTAAAGCCAACAATAAAATAATTAATGACTTCAGCTATAAAAACTTAGAAAAGTAATTTCTCCAAAACACTTTCTTCTGTCTGGAAAATCAGGAGGTTGTTTTACAAAATAGTCTGGAGCATTCAGGAAACTTACAGGTGAGGTCATTCAAACACTCTAGTGCTACCCTGAGAACAACCAGAATCTTATTATCAGTGAGCATTAACATCTTTTATATTAGACAGAGAACATTAACATCTTAATATTACAGAGAAAGCTATGCAGCAGAAAATAACAACTTGCTACTTCTGTACAACTTAAAAATAGATAGCATGTATATTTAGCTATGTGCTGTACAATCACTTCAGTTTAACTGTACAAGAAACCTTTTAAGGCATTTGTTTCTTTGTTTAGCTGCTAAGACTTTGTTGAGGGTTTTTTTTGTTGCTCATAGTGTTCAAACTGACAAGCTGTACTCTGCAGTCAATAAGCTTGCTTCCAAGCCTGACTGAGGTGCTGATTGGTAGTAGTGTCAGGCACCCGCAGCTGCTGTTGGCTGAAACACTGCGTTTTCGCATTGCTTTTCGGAAGGCTCCTGCAAGCCTCAGATGAGGTCACAGCATGACTGCAAAAGAGCAATGAGTGAGAAGCAATAAAGTTCTAGGATCCTAATTTTTACACTTTAAGGAAATAAAGGAATCTGTAGCTCTGCTACAAAAATATGGAATGAGAACTGAGAAGAAATGAAGATGCAGCTGTAATCTGAAAACAGCATCAAGCGTACTAAGAGCTGTCCTCCAGGGTTAGAGGGTTTGCTGACTTTTAGACCTCTGTCTGTTAGGTCATTAATGCCTGGCTTCAACCTTTGATCTTTCTACAATTCTGGAAGCTCTCTTCAGTTTTTTCCAACACAAGGCCAAAGTTGTGTGATTACAATGAGGCCATTGTACTAAACATCCCACATATGGATGCAGTGCTGAAGACTCAGAGAAGTGGTTATGTTGCAAGAATGCAACAATCCACATTGTACAATGTATATTCATCTCGAAACAGCCTTTATTAACTGAATAAGGCCTGATTGTTTTTTGCTTAAACAGAGTTTTTTTTGCAGGAGGGAAGAGACACCTGAAGACAAGATAAGGGATGGATAATCTAAGCTCCCCTGTGACACAGTAGACAGAGAGGAGAGGGTTGTTTGTCAAGTCAGAACTGTTGGAGGACAAAGCTTTTGGGAGAGAATGAGAAGCAGCAACATGAGACTCGGGACCAGCAACAGTGAACTGTGTTATAAGTGTAATGAAACTTGGACACTTTTGCTGTAAGTCCCAAGAATGTTATGTCTGGAAAAACACTGGAGTTGATAAGTTCTGTACAATGGATTAATTAGAGGCTTGACTAACTTGAAAATACTGGTATCTCAGGGAGAAGTGTGTCCTCTGGGTAACGGGAGATGCTGGACATATATTCCTTAAGAAGAGTTCTTCTGTTTAAATTTTAGGAAACATTTGGTTTTCTGTGGTATTTGGTTGAGTTATGTAGTAGTCTCTTTAGTGGTTTCTTGTGATTGCTATGCATGACTACATTCCCTGATGATTTTTATGGGCCAGATTCTTGGCCATTTGGAGGTATCACTGGCCATTCAGGAGCATCGCTGTAGATTTGGAAGTACAATGTACAGATTGGAAACACCATGGCTTCCCCAGTGTCTTTAGGGTTGTTCTGGTTGATGGAGTAGGGTCAACCTGGGAGCTCTAACCTCTTTCCCTAGGCTGTGAAAGAAAAGGACTTGGAAATACCTTTATCACCTGATCACCCAAGGCTGCTGTCTTACATATTTGCTAACTGTCATACATATTTTGCTAACTTCCTACTTCTAAGGAAATGCCTGATTTTTCTTAGCTTTGCTTTTATTGTACTCCACCACAACTGATGATCTGGACTATGGGTCTAGTCAGCTAACAGTTCCCAGGAGCACAGCCTTCAAACTACTTACAGCATTTTCTTTCTTGTTTGTTACAACAGCAGTTATTGCTTTTGGTTACCAGTTAGCTGTGCTAGTGCTTACCAATTCTGACTGAAGCACAGACATCTTGTTGGTGTTGCAGCACCTCTTTGTCTTCCTTCTCATCTGTATCTAATTTAGATGGTCCCCCTCCGTGTTACTCAGTGAGCCTGCCCAGGAGTAGTGGGTGAAGCACTGAATCACAGAAACAGGAGCTGCGTGTGCTGCACTGGCAGGGTCTTAAAGCATGTTGGGCTGACTCCAGGACAGACTCATTCAAGCTCACTCTTGCCTCTCATTCTTAACCACTGGCAGGCTCTGTCTTGTCCCACATACCAGTACCTGGACTCACATGGGGTTACGGAGGAGAGTCCCAGGATGTCTGTGCTATAAACAAAGATGTAACTGTGGAGCCAAATACTGAAATCTTTTGAAGCTCGTGGAGGCTGGAAGGGCTGTGTCGTGAAATCCATTTCTGCCGGTTCAGTGCAGTGACCTTACATCTCTTTTTTTGCCCATTTTTAAGGATAAAAACCAAAGGGAACCATTAGATCATCTGTCTTGGTCACTATCTGACACTTAGTCTATCTACCAAATTACCCAGAAAACAAAACTGGCAAAATGTGTAATAAACTATAATTAGAAGGAATCCTAGGACTAGTGAAGGCATAACAACAGGAAAGTTAGGGAGTTACATTGTAATCAAGGGACAGTGTCTAAAGTCCTACCATTTAAAAGAATAAAGAAAAAATAGAAGAAGAAAAATCTTCTTGTTTTCTTTGAGATCACTGCCAAAGATTTCTCTATTTGGAAATTATGTGCTTTTCCATTATTAAAAAAGGAACATGACAGCACAGCTAGGCTTCCTGCTAAGATTTGGTATCTTCAGACATGGTCAGTAAGCAAAGAGTATTTCCCAGGAAATGACTGAAAATCTTTCTGGAATATTGCAGATACCCAGTCCAGAGCCAGCTGTCTCTGATAGTCAGGGTAGCAGTAGACCTCTAATAGGGTCCAGTAATTGGGGATTTATTTAAATTAATGGCAGCCCTCCTTTTGGGTTCAAAGAGCTGGATCAGTAACTTTCTGGTGTCAGTCAGAGCACTTAATTTTACATCCTGTATCTTGCTGTGTTCAGTCTGAAGAGTTAAACTATTCATTTCACATTGCTGTTATTTAAGTACTATCACTTAAGCAGCACATCACAGTGCCTGACAACATGGCATTAAAAAATTAAGGTTCTTTAATAAAGTAAGGAACTCGCAGCCCAGTGAATTTGGCTTGTCTTGCTGCAGCGTTGCTGCGCAGCTATGCATGCTTATCCTTGGCTACACTAGGTTTGGTCTGTGTGGGTTTGTGGAAACAAACAGCCAGCCCAGGGGAATCAAACTTATTGTGGAAATTGGCTGCTCTGTTGCAGTGACTGCCAGTTTTATTCAGGAATAGAAGAGGCTCAGGGAGCTGAGTACAGCAAAGATCTGGTCTGTTTACTGATTGGGAATGGTTTTGCATGTGCACATTGTTAAAAGTTGGTCATGGTATACAGAGTCCTCATTAGAGCTCAGTATGTAAAAGCTGCAGTCAGCATGCCTTGCCTGTGCCATTCAGAACAGGTAAAGCAAGATGGGACACTGAAAACCAAGAGCGGGCAGAATGTACCCACTGCAGGAAGAAGCATGCCCGTTTCTCTTAAAACCCAGTAACTTGCATTACTAAGCCTAGCTAGTCTGCTGTGTGGGTGGAGAGTTGGAGGGATGGAGACACTGGAGGTGGTGTTTCTCTTCCTTTCTAATTTTCCACTGCTTAGCTGTGCAAAGGCACTTCCCCATATTCTGAAGCTGGCCGGGATCCCGCAGACATTGCAGCATTGTGTTTGTGCTACAAAAGGCAAACCTGCCCAAGCAACCGTAAAGTCATCCTGATCATTTGAATCAGTAATGAACCAGTGCTGAGGCATTCCTGCGCAGGGTGGGGAAGGGCAGGTGGACCCCGGGACATGGCCTGGGTGCTTAGTCCGGGCTGTTTGTGGTGACCCATTAGTCTCTCAGCATCACTGCTGTTCACCCTTGCAATGGGGGACAGGCTGCCTCAGTTAGTCCTGCTCCACTGGCCTGGTATGGCTCATTTCCACCTCATGTTGTGCTTCATGTATACCTGAGTGCAAGACCCAGGGACACTTGAGGTCTCTCACAGGTTGGCTGCAGTCTCATTTTCACCCCTGAACTCTCCCCGGGACCCATGGTTGGGCTTCTGTCAATACCTGAGGCTGCAATATTGGCTCCAGGGCATATTGAGAAAGCTTTAGTAAATCCCTAAAGGAAGTAAAACTATGTGAGGATGTTAGATAATCCAGCTATTTTCTATTCCTTTCCTGGACAAGTTTGTCCTTGCACACCACACTTCAGGTTTGTTGTCACATTAGCCTGGCAGAGGCCAGTGGCTGAGAGAGGTGGTCCTGCTGCCACTGGTTGCTCTCCTCTCTGCTATACTGACCCCTTCATGTGCTGGTGTAAGTATACTGTGGTAAACTGTGCATATAGTAGTGTGGCTTAATAGTGAAATGACAGCCTAGGTGCCCTGAAGTAGTACATTTTCATGTGTGGTTGGCATGCATGGCATTACATAAACTTTAAGGTGTGTCCAAGAAGCAGAGTGAGGCAATTGTATGGCCTGAGGCGTAGGACTTAGGTTTGAGAAATGCATTGCAAAATTTTTGAGGGAGAGGCAGGGAAAATTGGCCTTTCTTTCCCCCCTACTGTTTTTCCCTGTGACTTGTGAACACAGGTTTGAGCTGCAAGGGTTGTTTTGGAGATTTCAACACTAGGGTCTTTAAATCCCACTCTTTGTGCACTTTGTGTCTCTGGAATGACAGAACTGAGGACGAATTTTTCTTTCAGTAAGGCAAATGCGAACTCTTTCTAAACAGGGAAGACATTTTAATACTCAGAAGCATTTTTCTGTAACTGAAATGGTGCATCTCTTGCGTGTCTGGTATTTGTACCTTTCTCTGGGTTGCTTTCAGGTGTGTGCAGATAAATACTTAACAGCAAGGAGACTGTAATGGACTCAAGAAGGTCTGGAAACAAAACCAGCTATGTAAAAATTTAGATGATCTCTTTCTCTTTTCAGTTTTTGTTCCTTTTACAAGATGATGGCAGACAGTGGCTTGCTGAACTTCTGTTTCAGCTGCATGTAATGTATTCTAGAGTAGCAGAAGACACAAAAGCTGTTATACTGAAGGTGTAAATTAGTTTGTACTCAGGACTGTTGCCAGATCAGAGAACAGTGTGTGAAGCATACGAAATGATAGAGCTGGGTATGTGGCAATGATAATCACTCCAGGCAGAGGCTGCCACCTATTTGCTTTAGCAGTATAAGAATTGGCAAGGAGAGAAAGTGCCCTATATTGGAGCAGTTCACAAAGAGGACAGAAAAGGACATTCAATTAGCATTTAGTGTCTCTAGCTGCCAAAATGTCTCACTTAAGCTGTATGTGACTGCAAGGCTGTGTACTCCCAGCAGCATGTTTCTGGAGCTAAAGGAGGCTGGGGAGGAGCTGGGAAGCACCCGTCATGGTGCACTCCCACGCTGCAGCAGTGCGTGAAGGCATGAGGTGGCTGCTAAGTGGTAATTTCTGCTGAATGGTTAAAGTGTCCGAATCATCTGTGGAAAGCTGCCTGGGATGTGCGTGGAGCTAAAATGAGAGACAGTTCTGGTTTAGACTTTAGCTTCCAGCTCTGAACCAAGATTAAAGGAAAGACAAGAAGTGCAGGTTGGGCACACTTAAATGTAGGAAGGAAAATTGGTTTTCAGCTGACCAATGTCTTCATCTTATCCCAAACAGAACAACCTGCAAGCTATAGGCACAGAAATGTACCACCTCCAGGCATACAAGACCAGCAGCCAGTTGAACAAGGCTAAATTGCGTTGTCTGGAGTTTGAGAGTTTTTATCCACACTCTGACATTGTTCTGGATTAGAAAATCTGAAACAGAATCAGCAGAATGGTGTGAAACACAGCAGTATGGGAGCTGCAGCCAAAACAAGGCTTAGATAACTACTGTGCTGTCTATGAGTGATTGGCAGATGAAATTCAGGTATTCCCAGGAAGGCTTTATTTTGTGTGTTTTGAAGACAGAAATATAACATTTCTATGACCAGAAAAGTCTTCTTCCCTTTGTAATAATTTATTCTTTAAAAATGACATTATCCTGACACCTAGGAATCAGTTAGGGACTGGTGGCATTATGCTTGGTCCTGGACAGATGCAAGGAGGTGCAGGCCATCAGTAAATAGCTATTGATGAACACAGTTACTTCAACAGATTTGCAAAGCTGCATTGCCCATTTTAATTTTTTTTTTTTTTTAATTTTGCAATGGTTTATCAGAGGTTTCATATTAAATAAGCAATATTTATTCTGTTTTCAAAAGCTGCGTGGTGGATCTTGTTTTGGTGCAGGCTGGTCTCATTTAGAATCTATGTTGATGGATGTGTGTAGCAATAAGCTGCCCTTAAGACTCTGGAGTGTATATTAGCAGATTATTATCCTTAGAATTGTTATGTGGATTTTTAGGTATGCTTTAATCTCTTGCTGCCACTTCCCTGGAAGATTGATTTTTAAGTAGCAAAGCTGATTAAAGCTTTTTAAGTTTTGAGGTTTGTCCTTTCTTTAAAAATCAGAAAAGGACTGTATGCACTTTTATCTCAACCAGTGTTCACCTAAGCTGTGAGTAACTGTTTGCTCTCATAGTTTAAAATAAAACCTTTGTGGTAGTGACCTGTTCCACAGTGGTCAGCTGTAACTCTGGTGCTAATTTATTCAGTTAATCATGAAAAGAATAGTATTGCTGACCAGTGACAAAGCAGAGTTTGAGACTGAAATAAAACTGCTGTACAGGCTTAAGGTGGAAACTGATGTTGGAATAATAGTGATAGACCCCAGCTGGTAAGAGTTGGCATTCATGTCTGTATACTTTTGGATGTAGGAGGAGAGAGTAGTTTGGAAAGAGGAAGAAAAGTACTTCGTAAATCTCCACGTGGTATGAACTCAGTCCAATCTATTTACTATGATATCTAACAGAATCCATTTAGTGTAATGCATTCTTATTTACCTGCACTTGCTTAAAAATGGAAGTGTTTCTAACACAAGCACATTGTTCTGACCTTAAATGTTAACATTAATTGCATTTCTCAGTACCCATACTCTGAATTGCAACTGAAAGACCTTTGATTTATAATGATGTTAAGCATCTCTTTGTGTTTTCTGGGTTTTGTTTGTTTCTTTTAATAACTAAAAAGTTCATCATATTTAACATAGCTACATTTAGTAGTGATAGCATAGGATTCATCCTAGTGAACAACAGTGGATACTGGAAGAAACCTCCATCGTATAAGAAGTACAATTTTGTGCCTAAGGCCATAGTGGGATCTGGGTAGATGAACTGTGATTGTCCATTTTGCAGCTGAGTTAGGCAAGTATTTAGTATGGTCTGAAAAAAGTAGTTTCATTTTTGTTTGCCTCAAATCTCCAGAAGTTAAATGTGGTGGATCTTATGCTTGACCATTTGTCTGTTCAGACTTAGAGCGCTCTGGTCTGGTACCAGTTGGAGTATCACCTTGTTCTCCAGTACAATTGAGAGTATTTAGCTTAACGGGGGAAATGAGAAACCATTTTGGTGTGGACACTAAGGTCGTTCAGAAGCAGCCTAAGCAATGTGACAGATGGACTTTTGCAGCCACCTAATGTGATTTAATCTAAAAGATGAATTACAGATTGTGACTGGAGGAGAGCGTTGTGGACCAGCCTGGGGGAACTATCAAACATTCTCTTTTTCTGGGTAACTCAGCTTTTGTTCCTCACCTTCTATATTTAATTCAGTTTCCCTGATTCAGCAAGCTCAACATTGAGAAAAACACTGTCTATAGGCAGCCTTCTATGTCCTTTCACTCATGTCTGCTATCCGTAAGTATGACACTGCTTTACAGAGGTTAAAAGTACCTCTTCCTTCATAGGGCATCTTTGGATCCTTTTTCCCTAGTACATTTTGTGTTGCATGTTTATAATGTGTGGTCTAGTGCTACTTGTGAACTTGCTGTGTGGTGCCCTGTCTAGAGGCCCCAGCTGATCCAGTGAGCCCAGGCCACTGGCAGCCAGCTCCATCTCACTGGCTGAGTTAGAGTCTGGGTTCATCATTCCCAACTGACCCATGTCCCAAGCACTTAATGCAGTTTCTGATTGTTTTATGGTTGAAGAGTGCAGATGCCATGCTTAGTTGTAGATGGGGAAGAAGGCCAGAGGATGCCATGCCTTGTTTTATTACCTGGCTGGAGGAGTTACTGCAGAAGTGCCAAATGCAAATTAAATGCAAACAATGAATATGGCCTTGGTACAGCTATTAGTAAGGAAATACTGGCTATCTCAGTGAACAATTTCATGTATGTTTTCGTCAAGCTAAAGGCAATAAAACACTTTTAAAATTGCTCTCAAAGGGTACTTCCAATATATGCTGTGTGGATACGGTCTAATGAGATTTAAAAAACCTCTAAGTAGCCTCTAGAAATAGAGGCACAAACAGCTGTAAGTTTCTATGTATGCTGAAAAGTAAACATGCTGAAAGGAAGGCTGAGCACTAATATGGGAAGGGTTGTGGGATGGAAAGGCTTACATGGGTGCTTTCTCCAGCAACTGCTAGCAGCAGATTGGGGGAGGCATGTAAAATCAAAGGGAACTACAGATTGCCCCTTCTGTGTTCTCTAGTCTGAAGCAATCAAACAGCTGAAAGAGATCCTGGGGTGAGATGTTGCACATGAACTGTTAAGTTTTAGTAGCCACTGATTGACTTACCATCCAAGAAAGTGTCTAATCACTTTTTGAAAGCATTTATACTGTTGACACAGGATACCATGGAAGCTTAAAAGCTTAGAAATTTAAATATTCTTTACATGAAAAAAGCCTTTTGTTTGTTTAAATTCTGCCACCTGATGAGAATTAGTAGTAGTGAGTGAAACAATTTATGAGAGACAAAATAGACATTTCCTACACAGCTTCTGCTATACAGACTGCCATCATGTCCCTTGGTCATCTTTGTAAGAGGAGAGGCATATTTTACTTCTGGTACTACAGGCAGTGATGGTAGGGACTGAGGAAAGACAGCCCTCAGCTCTGTATGCCACTAAAAAAATTAGCTTTCTGTGCACAACATAGCAATGAAAAGGAACTGTTGGAGCATACCAACAATTTGACTTCACTTCAGAAGCTCCTCTGTATGCAAGAGATGTAGGTTCAAGGAACAGCTGACACAAGGTAGTCATGAAGCAGCTATTTATTGGTGAGCATAAGCATTATTAGGGATAACACCATATCCTGTGTGTAGGATATATCCTACATTAGTGATGCCTTCTATTTTCTCAGCCATAAGAATGCTAGCTGTTACTATCTCTGTTTCACAGTTGTAGACTGATGGGAAAATCATAGTTTGACCCATTAGAGTGAAGAACATTAAAGGACCCATGATGCCTGCATCCTAGCCGTTATATCCCCTCCATCAGTACACTCATGGAAACAGAATATTCTTTCAGGTATCCAATCTTACGAGAACAGCCATGTTTGCACATATTTTGGACTATATTTAAAAAAAATGTTTTGTATACAGACAAATCTACTTTTACGCCTGGAAAAAATTGAATGCCTGACTTAGCTTTGATACCATGAGCTCCTAATAACAGTTCCAGAAGAATGCTCTTATTTAATAAGAGATTTTTTAAAAATATTACTTGAGGTTAAGTAAAATTTGCAGTTGGACTTCTTTTGTGGTCCAGAGAAGGAAGTGGTGGTCATATTCTGAGAGAAAGTCTTAAAGCACAGCTTGTCTCATTGCCCTATGTTTTGATTCAGAAGGGAAGGACAGGCTTCTGAAGAAATGGAAGCAGTTATTGGGAAGTTTATAGGGAAAAGTCTTAACAATTGCTTCAGTGTTTTCCCATTGTTCATAAATGACACAAGCCTGTCTGCATCGAATGGAATACACCCTTGCAGCTTTATCAAAAGAAAAGCTGGAAGTAAAGTCCTGTGAACATTTGCCTTCTCGAGGTTGTTTCATACGAAGCAGCACAATTTGCCTCCCTCAACTATACCATTTGTTTGAAGAAAGCGGGTTACTTGCTGAGCTATTTGTTACTCCCAGTAAGGTGCCTCAGCTCTGCGGCATCTGGGGATTGGTGCCCACCCTCCACAGACTGGGATACAGAACACTTGCCTTGCTACAAACTGTACCTTGCACCTTAACAATTTAGATGAGGAAGACCATCCTTAATTAGTTTGTGAGGCTGTTAGTTAGCAACTGCCAGTTAGTTGGCCCTTCTCCTCTGGGAAGGGGAAAGTCTTTTGTCCAGCTGTAGAGAAGAGAGAGACAACTGCTGCTATCTCCTGGCATGGTAAACCTAAGTTGGAATGGCTTGAAGGAGGAGCCGGCACACGGTAAGGAAATCTGATGCCCTTGGCATAACATAATCTGGCATTAGTATGTAGCTTTAAAAATAATTCTACAGAGAGGAGCACAATATTACCACAAAGTAGTTGTTGCAGCATTTCTGCCAAACTTAGCTTTCCAGTAGCAAAATTAGTTTAAGGAATCCTTTCCTTAAACTGCTCTTTCTTCTGATTTATGCTTCAGCCACAACCAAACTTCTTGGTTTTGTTTAGTTTGAGTCAGACTTTTTCTTGCTCTTTTTAAATAACAACCTTCCTAGTTTGAGGATAACAGTACTACTGTACCCACCAGTTCCCCTCTTCCGTATGAACTCTTTTAGCCCTACATTGTGCAACACTGCTGCCCTGCAGTGAGGGGTCCAGGTGCAGCTGCAGCCTGTGAAGCAATAGACTGCAGTCACACCTGTCTAAACACAGCTGATTCCTACCTGCTGTGATAACACCTCCAAGTCCTGGATCACCTTGGGGTAGTTAGTGATGAGATTGCTGGGGATACCTACCCAAAGCTGACTTCCTTGTTTGAGGGAGGAAAACTGTCTAGGGGGTTATAAGGTATTTTGCTGGTCTGGATTGCTGCTCTGCAACAGTGTGAGTAAGAGCTGTGCTTTTCCTTTATGTTTCTACCTGTGGCATATTCAGGAGGTCTATAAGCACAGCCTCTGCACTTTGGCTTTGGTCTCTGTGTCAGGACTCCATCTCATCCCATAGTTAGGCATGCAGGCTGGGAGAGCAGTGCAAGACAAGAAGCTGCTATGCTGGGTGAACGTGGTAGAAATTTAGGATAGCTTGAGTGTGCCCTGGAATGAAATGAGAGCCCATTTCTGTCATCTGAACTTAGAGAATTGGCAGAAGTTCTTCAGGTTCTTCCTTGCTGGTTAGCATAGCCAAAAGAGCTTAACATTTTATGTGATGACTATATGACAGTATGGACCTTAGGATATGATATATATGTAAGTGCTGAGTCCATTCTATGGATGTGAGCATTATAAAATTTGGGAGTACTTGATATAAGGCTTTGAGTTTTGCACTTTAATGGTATAGTATATTAGTATCTCCTTTACTTTCATGTAGCCAGGAAGTGCTGTTGTCATATTTGAATGAATCCTGTAGAAACAGAAAATGTTCTAGCATGCCTTTTGGAGGATAATGAAAAGTGTCCATAGCACTGTTTGGCTGGGACTCTGGTCTCATTTGAGTAAAGACTGGGGTCACTGAACTAGCACAGTTAGGTCTATTGGCTAACCAGCTAGCTTGCAGAGAAACTGCTTTTGTTTTTAATGAGAAATGTCATGATATTAGCACTATTTTGATGTGGAGAAGTCAGAATTGATGAGCTTGTTTGGAATTTGTCATTGGTTCTCTTAATTTTTGGCCTTTTTAAAAAAAAAAAAAGTAATAGTGACTGCATGCTGAAAGTGCTTACTGTACTCATGGTGTAAGAATGCTTTTCCTGTGCTGTGTGTGCATTTTGAATGTGATCCAGAGTCCAGGAGTGATTCATGATGCCATTGTAATAGGCACCTGACTCACGTATATCATGATGAATCAGTTTCCTAAGCCTGGTGTATGCTGTTCTGGGAAAGAAATGTTCTTTGGCATCATACACTGTGCAAGCACACGTTCCTAGTCTCCTTTATTCTGTGTTCATGCCATCAATTACTAAGACTGTAAATCCATGTCTAAATTGTCTTACTGTTTATGCAAATTAACATTTCAGAAAACCAGTATTTTGCCATTTGTTCAACTTATTGTATGAATAGAAATTCTTGGGCTGCTTTTATAGGGCCTCAGAGTGTTTTATTCTTTCTCTTGTGACATGTTACTACTAGCCACCTCAGTGATAGCTTTGTCCTTCCATCAGAATGGCTCTGCAAAGGACAGACTTGCAAGTGGAAAAGCGTTGCAATGTAAGTAAGACTTTCTAAAGCTTCAGCTTGAATATAGTAGGATAAAGTGGAAATGAAGCTGGAAAGTTTAGCTTAGGAAAAGCTACCCATATTGTGATGGTTTTCTAAAGATTAAGCTGACTTGACTCTTACAATATTTTAATTAACCTCAGTGTGTTTGGAAGACTGAGAATGATTTCTCCTCTCTCTCCATTGGTGCAAGGAGAATTTGTGTCTGTTTGCTTTGAGCTATATGCTAGATATTGCCATGTCATTATTATAAGAATGAAATATGTGACAAAAACTACTTAGGAAAAATGGCCATGGGCAGATGACCTTTTGTGAAATGTGGACTAGGCACAATTTTCTATTTGCAGATACACTTCTTGAAACCAATAGTGATTATCATAGGACATGACTTTTTAACAATGAAATACCTTAAATGACATAAATAAAATTGCATTATTTTTTTGAAAGGAAAGTCAGGCATACCTACCTTTCTGATCAAGTACAGGTAAATTTTTTAGGTCTCGAATTTTGTAGGTGCTTTGTTCTTAACAAGTATGGTACAGGCATATGTTAACTAATGTTCATTGTGTCACAATGTGCTTTGATTTTGGGTGTCTGGTTTTGGTCATGAAGCATGAGAATTGCAGTACTAGTCTTCAAAGTGTGCAAAATACCGAAATACTCTATGCAATGTATATACTTAAATATTAATAATAGAGCTGATGGTATATCTTGAAATTAAGGTTTTCTGGCACTTCTCTGTAAAAGATTACTTTTCAGATGCTTATAACTTTGCCAAATTTTAGTATTTTGGATTGATATTGTCTATGTTTGATCTGTGCCTGAGGGTGAAAATTTATACACATAAATTTTAGGGAAATTTTTTTTTTTGAATGTGGCTTGTATTAGTTTCATAGAATGGAATTCAGATTTTATTTTATTTTTTTTAAAGTTAGGAAATCACATCTGAAGAAATCATGTTAAAAGAACATATGTCAAATGCAGAACGAAGCATGTTTAGGAAATGCCAGAATTAAATTTTCCTGTGTAACTTTGGTTCAGTAGTTTAGATGGAGTGAGTGACAGAGGCATCAGCTACATACTTACTCTAGAGGATAAAAATAAATGCTGAATGCTCAAATACTAAATGGAGTGTTATGGAGAAAACAATGCTCCAATAATGTAATTAGAGACTTAGAGCCTAATGAGAATGCAAAGACAGTCACTTGAGGTTGCACATAGAACTTTTCTTTGGGTGTACCTGCAGTCTAATTTACTTTTTTTCAATGAGTCATTTTATTAGACATAATAAACCTAAATGAACATAGATTATTATTCTCTGGTTCAACTTTTAGGGTTCTGTAGAAATATGAATAAGAAATGTCCTTCATTGTTACTTTGTACTATGCAATACAATTAATCCTTGCTGGTATATAAACCTGAAACAATTGATTGGATATAGTGAAATATTTTCTATTTCTCTCTTTGTTGTAATGCACACTGAAGCTTTTTAATGTTATATTAATATGTAACTGCCAGTAAGGTGTCCTGTACTGGGTTTCATATTATACCTCCAAAATGAACGTAGCTTTTGTATACTCTACTGCTGCTATACTTGCAACAAAAGATGAAAGGGATTGATTCATAGTTAAAAGACTACATTTACATTCTGTTGACTTATAAATGGGAAAAAATGAGTAGCTTATATACATTTATCAAGTGTCTAGTAACTTGGAATTCTTGAACATCATGGTATGATTTCTATACCATGAACATGGTATAAAGATCTGTATTAAGCCTGCCAAAGATATGAATGCAGATACTCTGTTTATAGCTAGGTATTATTACTACAGTAGTAGGTCAGCAAATACTACATCTTTGCAACTTATCTTCATCAGCCACCAGTTTGGAGGCACTTAGTGGTAGGGGATGCTGCTGCTGTGGCGGTGGATCTGCCTGCAGCAGACTGACTGGGCTTGACCCTCTGAGGTCTGGGAGCAGGAGAGATACCAGTCTTGCTGCTTCTGCCTTTTTGCCTTTCCTGAGTCTGCATTTTTTTACAGGAAAACTGAAATGTGAGAATGTCCAGGCTTTTGGTGAACTTGTAGGTTCTAAATCCATGTAAGCTTTTAGATCTTTGTTTATATAAAGTTGTGTAATTATGAATAAAGAAAAAGTATTTCTAGCAATCATCTGTAGTTGCACCTGCTCACATGGAAGAAACTGCCCATAAGCAAGGTCAGACTCCTATCAAGAAAATAAGATTCAGCAAAAGGCAGCTGAAATAAGCAGGATCAGCTTCTGTGACTGCCAAAAGCAGAAGTTCCTTAAACAGAATTTAAAGTTCATGAGTCTGTGAGTGGAGTAAGAGGGGGAGTCAGATCCTAAGTTCTCAATAGCTAAAATGTCTCTCTAGCACATCGCTTCTGTTGATGTGAGAATGTAACTGAAAAGAATATTGGAGGGGGCTGGAATAATTGTTTTAAGCCACTTTTATGGTTTCCCTCCAGCAATCTCCTGACATAGTGAAAAGCAGCAGGGAGATCTGCGTGAGGTGATTCACCTTGCTTATAGGGAATTTACTGCTCTACTTGAAACAGCATGGATAGGAGTGTTGTACACATCCTGTTAATGCCATCCCATAGGGCATGCAATTCTCTCTTCAAACCTTGCAGCTAATTCAGGAACACTTCCAGTGCTGACAGGTGGTGGAGACAGAATCGCACTAATGGCCTTGCAAACATTCAGGACATCTGTGCTACCCCTAAACTTTAACCATATCTGGACAGATGGCTAACAGATCTCTGACAGTACAGGCTGTTGATTATCCCAGGGTTGCTGAGCTGTTATCAATCCTCTTCTGATTGCTGCTAATGTATGTGAGGTAAACCCCTTGTACAGCCTCATGAAAATGTTTTTTTCTTATTTGAAAGTTTTGAGCACAGTGCATGTGTCACTGTGTGTCCGTTTGCAGCATGGTTGGACAAGCACAGCTTGTTTCTGTATCCTCTCTCAGTTACTCTGAACACAAGCTATATCTCAGTCTGCAGACTAGCGTTTGAGGCTTGTCAGCCTTACATGGTAGTTGCTTGGACAGAAGCAAGGAAAAGAAATACTAGCTTTGTGAAAAGCAGCAGTGTTTGGTTCTGGTAATTAGGGAGGGTAGGATTGATTTCCCTAACACATAGCAGTTTATACCATGGAGCTGTAGCCTGTTGCCAAGAAATGGATTTGGCAGGCCTGGACTATTTCTTCCTACAATTGCAAGACCAAATAGACAAAGTTGTCCTGTAATATCCTGTGAGTGTGTTCAGAAAGTAGTGCAGTGTCTTGTGGGGCTATGAAATGCGATACAACTGAAGCGAGCTGTAGAGTTGTCATGGCTGGTGCCCATAGTGCAGCCCAGTAAGATGAAATTATACTGGCAAGGGGAAATGCAGGTGCTTGTCTTGTGGCTAATGTGCAGCACTGATGGTTTTAGAAATGCTTTAGGAATTAGAAATGCTTTTTGTGGGCTTAGGAGGTCTTAAAAATAAGACAAAAAGCTTTTCTTTTTCTCCCCAGCCAATGTGAACTTGCACTTTTATCTACATTGGAGTCTGAAATCCAACATCCTACTGTATTGTGTTTCTCTATAGACAAACAACTTCCTTATCAGTCTTGATAAGAGTCACATAACCTCCTGTATTTAAAAGGCAATGTTCACAACTGGCTTCTAATTTCAAAGTCAAGATCTTATTTCCTATGAAGACTATCATGCTACATCAGCAGAAATTATTATTGGAAGACACAGTAACCTGCTTCCACTGAAGATGAAATGTTCCAGTGTGAAATTTTATTTTATGTTTCAAAGATGTCAGATGCATAGCAAGCATTGTAACTTGCAGGAGGAGTCTAACAGCTGATACATTTTTGAGAGTCACATACATCCTTTAAAGTTGATAAAATTCTTATTCTAATGACTTACTGCAATATTAGCCCCCTCCTCCCCCGCCTTTCTTTTTCCTCTTGGATGTTGCACAGACATCACAGCAGCTGTGATAGTCATCAAACAGTGAGTAATGAACGTGGTGCAGCAGAAGTGGGCCTTGCCCAGATGGTGGCACAGAAAGCTGGAACTCATCTCGTGCAAGCACTGACCGCACCTGGTCCTCTCTGCCTTTCCCAAAAGGATCTCTCTAGGTTATCAAGGCTTAAGTAATTTCAATTTATGAGTTTGACACAAATATGTTGGCTCGTGTTTTATCTGGGTCTGCCTGCTGTGTCTGGTAACATTTTTGCCTCACAAGTATGAGGAGCATATATCAAATATATATAGAACAGTTATGCACTGGGTTTAGGGTAATGACACGCTTTCTTAATATGGCTTCATGATTTTGCCTAAAATAAACTGTCAGTGCAATTTTATCATAGAAAACAATCAACCTACAGCTGGAAGGATGAAACAGCTGCACTCTATTTCTGCAACAGGTCAGGGAGGGAGGGTTGTACAAAGCTTCTTGTGTAAAGCAGTACAATTATTTTGATGAATTTGAGTTGTATTGTAAAGAATGGTCTTGGTAATCCACTCCACATCAGCCTGGCTCTGTGTGAGGTGAATGATAATGCTGGACTAGAAGGGAGTGTGGGTGAGTGATACTATGATGGTTTTTGGCTGGAAATTGTTGGGACAGGAGATCTGCTGATGCAGCTGTGGGCAGTGTATTTCACTTTCAGTTTTATCAGCTACAAGTGGAAATGCTGTAGTACCTCCTGGACTTCCCCCCCCACCCCTGCCTTCAAAATAACCGTTGCCAAGACTGCATCCTTGCTTTACTACTTTGTTTTACTCTTTCCAAGACTACAGCACAGTTGCTATAACTTTGCTCTGCAACAGCAGAGAGGCAAATCTGGCCTGATTGGTTAGTGGATGATGTCTGAGTGTGAGATTGTATCGTTATGACTTTCTGAAATCACGAGCTATTTTTTCAAGGTTGGGTAGCCCATTTTAGCTGACAGCACATTAACTCAACGTGATCCTTGGAAAATGTTACTACTTTATCTGGCTTGGCTTATTCAGGACTGTAAATGGCTGGCTTGGTAGGGTTTTTTTCCTTCTGTGCCTCAGCTTTTCACTGCACTGAGAACACTGCTAAGACAGGCCTTGGTAACTCTGTTTTAGGGCAATGTTTTCTGTTCATGGCAATTTCTGATTACTTCAGCAAAAGCAACAGGGCTGGACCTGAGTTAGAAAGCATCAGTAGTGAGTTTACTGCTGTGCTGCAAGCCAGCTTGTGAGTATGAACCTAGGGAAGCAGTAACAGCTATCACAGCCTGTCTGCGCCAACAGTGACTGTAACTCATAGGGAAAGAGTCGAATGTACATGGCACTGCCTTTTCCCCACACCTCTTCTTCCCTGATAGCTTTCCCTCCTCTGACTGTTTTCAGCCCAGGATGGTTTCCTGAGCTTGATGTGCTTTGTCTATCTAGCAGCACAAGGCAGGCTGCCTTCCAAGTATGTGTTTGCTCCTCCACACCACCCCAGGTCTATTTAAATGTCTCCAGGGCATGGCTTGGCTCAAATCACCGCAATTTGATCAGCTATGTGAGGAAATGCTGTGCATGTTTGTTCTGAACTGGCTCCTGATGGCTTCATTTGCTGGATGCTATCTCAATATCAGACGAGACCAGGAACAGCCTTCTCCTTTCCATTTTTTTGCCACTTGCTCCTGAAGCTATCACTTTCCCAGACTGAAGGATCATAACCTGCCCAGCTGACCCATACCTCTGTTCTTCCCTGTTGTCTTCTTTGAACCTTTCACTTGCTGAAATAAGTGGACCAGTCTGAACTGCACTCAAGGTCTGGAAAAAGCATGGATTTATTCAGCAGCATAATGTTGTTTTCTTTTGCTCACTGTTCTGTTGTTAATAACTCAGTGGGTTTTTTGCAGTGGCTATGCACCAAGCTGATGTTTTCATGGAACTGTCATAACCCCAGGCCAGTCTTTAGAGAAGTAATGGCTAGGAGTATTCTCTTCTTCCTTTCAGATGAAAGAACCTGGTCTTTTATACAGTGGAGATACTACAGTCATACATATTCTGAAGAAAGTTTGGATCTAGTAATTTATAAACAATCACCTGGACATTCTGCAGCCTTTTTAAAGTGGCTTGCTCGTAATATTCCTATAAACAATACCATGCAAATCTGCCATTGCTACAACATCTCAGATATATCTTCATATGGATTTGTTTATAAAACTACACTTTTAGTTTTATTGCAGTTGTCCAGGTTGTTAGAGACAATACATTTGAATAACAAAACAAGTTACTGTTGCATATGTCAGCAGATATGAGACCTGTGAGCTTTGTGAGCCCTTTTTTTTTGCGCATTATCAGCTCTAGAGAATCAACCTTATTCATACAATCCTGGAAACTTATGCTTGACTGCATTTGCTGGAAATATTAGAAACACCATTTTATATTGTGGAAACGCCTACTGTGTAGTAGGCATCAAACTGGGGTTGTTTTTTTTTTTATAGGCTTATATGATGGGCTTAAACTCTAGAGTGTTTATTTCTAAAAGCATATATAAACAGCACCTTGATGGATGGGGACTAGAAAGAAGCTTCCAGTACTGGCAGACTGTGCTCAGGCTGTCCTGTATCATGTTGAGGAAGATTTAGAACATGAAACGCTGACAACTCCTCCCTGAAACACTTGGCAGCCGAGCACAGGGTTGTTCCTGCATTACTGCTGTTCGGTGCAGGTGACAGTGTAGTGCCAAAGAGCTGTAGCCATAGGAGTGGTCAACATGGCATGATTATAAACACAAAATTAGATGCAGAATTTGTGGTTAAACAATGACATGATTAACAGATATTTCTGTTTCCCTCTATCTAAAACACATACAAGTAAATCGCATATAAATCTTAAATATTTAAATCCCTCTATCTAAAACACTTAAATGTGAAGTATATTATTCTACCTCTATTAACTGTATATTTTAACATGTTTCCACTGCCTAGTTCCTACTTACCTATTAAGCCTGGTTGAACTGGAAACAGAAATAGCTGCTAAACAGGGGAAGGAGGGTTTCAAGACAGGGAAAAATAGTAGGGCAAGATTTAGTGAGGAGGGTAATGAAAGCAAAAAGTACGTGTCCTGGTTTCATCTGAGATACAATTAATTTTCTTTCCAGTAGCTGGTATAGTACTATGATTTGGATTTAGTATGAGAATAATGTTGATAACATGCTGATGTTTTTAGTTGTTGCCAGGCAGTCAAGGACTTTTCAGCTTCTCATACTGGCCTGCCAATGAGAAGGCTGGGGGCACCCAAGAAGCTGGGAGGGGACACAGCCAGGACAGCTGACCCAAACTCGCCAAAGGGATATTCCATACCATATGACATCATGCTCTGTATATAACTGGTGGGTGGGCTGCCGGGTAGTTTGGCTTGAGAACTAGCTGAGTATTGGCTTTGGTTGGTGAGCAATTGTGCTGTGCATCACTTGTTTTGTTTATTATTATTATTATTGCCTTCCTTTTCTGTCTTACTAAACTGTCTTTATCTCAACCCACAAGTGATTTGCAATGGCAAATGTACAAAAATGTTTGTACTGTGCGTCTATCACATTCTTTCTTTTTTTCTTCCTTTTAGTTTACTGTAACTCTTGAACCTATTGGCTGCAAAATTTAACAGGGAACGATGTCTCAAATGTATTTAACTGCCTACAAATTTAACGAAAATCAGCAGCTGGGTAGAAGAGAACAACCCAATTAGTGTTCCCTGCTGAGAAAAGGCAGCTACATCTTGGCTTCTACTTGCCTCTGCTGCGCATCAGCTGGCTGGTCAGTGGGCACGTGCCAGCTGGTCAGTGGGCACGTGCCGGCTGGTCAGCTGGCACACACATAGCTGTGAAAACATCGTGGCCCATATGCAACTTGCCTGGCTGAACAGAGTGCTGAGAGTGCTTGGGGATAAGTGGGTTAAGAAATCTGGGACATGTCTGTAGGAAACAGGCATCGCATTCCCAGTGGCTCATGGAACAACATGTTGTTTTATTAGTAACCAAGATGTGATGTTGTACCTCTTGTCAACTAATGTGCATTTAGAAAGCTTCTAGATGTGTAATCTTGAGAAGCTCATAGTCAAGTCCCACATGATGGGAGAGGCTCTGAAAGTACTGTTGGAGGTCCTGTTCTGATTTGAAGTAGGAGGAGTGGTTGCTGTTGTAATTGCAGTGATGTCAGGCAATTTATGCATGATGCATGTGCATTTCACTTTTCATAAAAGAAAATTTTATTTATCTAGACATGAAGTGATATGAAATATTTCCAAATTATCTCTTTGTGGAGATGCTGCTGCCAAAGGAAAGGTGGACAAATGGAGAAAAATGCAGTAAATATTGCCATTAGCACTACTTTTTTATTGAGAGTCTATTTTCTTCAAATGTTTTTAGTGCGTTCTTCTATTAAGATCTCATTTTTCAAACTCTTAAATGTATGCTAAGTCATTTTTACTTGAATGAAGGAGTAAGAAATTTGGCCAGCATATTGTTGAGGAAATGCACTTTCCATTTTAGTTATGCTGATGCAACTTTTCCATGTAGCCACTCTTTGTGGCATCCAGGCACTTATTCTTTATTTGGTTTACCCAGGTAAACCTTTCTTGATAGAACAGCATATTGGTGATGGTAAGATGAATTTAATGCAGAGAATGGTGGTGGGGGGAGGAACCCCTAATAAACCTTTAAATTCTTTGAAGAACTGGGAGGGAACCAGAATTTGTTAGGCCTTCCAAAGCGATGGCCTCTCTGTCACTGTCACTCTGGTTCAGGGGTGCATTGACCACCCTAATACAACATGCATCTTCACTCTGATGTTCCTATGTTTGTGCTAAAATGCCAGTTTCTAAGATCAGCATAGTGCATGTTCTAGTCCCTGTTTCATGGCTTGAATCTGGGTATCTTTGTTCTGTGCTGGACAGAGGGAGCGAACCTGGTGGACACTACAGAGGCTGTGGGGACTCCTACCTCCATCCCAGCCCCCTGCTATGGGGACAGTGCTCGCTAGTTTGCTCTTGTTTGGGACTTCATAATGACCACACAGCTGATGGTGATCCTTATTGCTGCGGTCATAGGGGTGGTGATGTGATCTGGGAAATGATGCCATTGTTGTCAGCTTTTCTCAGCAGTGTTAGGAGATTATTACCAAGCACTTGGGGATATCTGTGTAAATAATGGGAAATTGTTCCCTCAAATACCTTTAAAACTAGTGTGATTATGAACAGGAGATTACCCTGGCTTGCAGATTTATTCATGATAGTTCCATTGAAATATACAAAAGTTTAAATATTACATGAAATATTGGAGTTGATTTTATGATAATTTGTCTTATGTTGGAAGTTGGAAGGCATGCTTTATTTTAATTGCATATATATGTGTGTAAACATACTGATGATTAACATACTTAATCTGGGTGAGAGGTGGTTTGCTCTCATGCACATGCAGTGATGTATTTCAAGCTACAAAGGATTGTAAAATTAAAAATATCAATTTCTGCAGAATGTTGGCATCAGTAGGATATACTGGTTAATGATGGGGCTCAAGTATTTTTACAGTGGAAAGATTGTATCTTTGATACCTATAGCACTTCTATAAATATGGCTGTATCTTTCAGAGTCGAGCTTGGAGAGTGCTTGAAAAATGCCGTATGATGGAAAACAAAAATCTGACTTTACAAGTGCCATAGTTGCCTATGTTTACCCATTATTTTATTGGGAAAAACAGCATGTAGCAAAACACAGAATTGTTTGTTTAGCAGAATTGTAATTTTCAAATTTATTTAGCAAAGAGATGAACACAAAATGCCATCCCATTATTTAGTGATGAACTACTCTATACTTACATCCACCGTGAGTGAGTGTCTGGTCTTTTCCTAAGACAAATGAACAAAAGACTAACAGTATGTGTAGTGTCGTCATCTCTGCACTTCAGGAAGTTTTGGAGATTCACTTGATAGTACTTTTTTTTCTGTGTTAATGATAAATAAAGCTGCTGAAGCATTGAAGATGAGTTTTTGTGGGCTGGGAGCTAAGAAGAAACCATAACCTTCAACAATAGAAAAGATGACTTCATGTTCATAGTCATGCTCACATTTGGCTAACAGCCCTGGGTTACTCTTCAGTGACTTCCTTGCATAAGTAAGTTTTTTTTTTTATTTGTCTCTGGCACAAATTTGCAAAGTAGTTTTTCCTAAAATGTTGTTAATATATTTAACAACACTGATGACAAGATAGAAGGTCATTATATGGTCTGAGACACTGTTTATCCTGTGTATTTGAAGATCAATGCTTTTCTGAACCTCAGAGAGATTTAGCTTAACACAAGAGCTACAGGGGAAGAGCTAGCTACAGAGGGAGAGAGATAAATGACAAGAAACTAAAACCAAACAAAGCAAACCCACCTAGTCCCCCCCAAACAACAAAAAAACAACAAACCCCACCCTAACCCAAACAACTCCTCTATGAAGGAAGGGAAAACACCTCAAACCACCCTAGGTCTTAAACCTGTGTTTCCTCTATTGTAGAGGTGGTTTTGATTTTTTTTTTTTTTTTTTTTTTCTTTCAGCCTACTTTGACCTGGAAGGAATAAATCTTAATTGAGTATTGCAGTTGGAAGAGACATACTGTAAATTGCATTGGCAATATTTTATCTTCCAAGAGAATGTAATTTTAGATGAACCTAAGGAATGACAGTCAACCATTTAATTGGCATTGTGTTCAAGGTAGAATGTACAAACTAAAGGTTACCTTAAGGTCTGCAGCTATAATTACCATTGACCAAAATGGACTTTTCATTTAATCAGCCCTCTGAGAAATGATGTTGCAAGGTTAAAGGATTACCATTTTTCAAGAAAGATGTCAATAAGGAATGAAGAGTGCTTACAATGTAACACTCTGTCTTGTCTCAGCTATGCTTGAAATCTGATAAAGTTGCACCACTTAGAATGAAAAAAAAACAGTATTCAACACTCATTTCTACTAAACCCCCCCAAAATACTTTCCCCCAACAAACAAAAAACCTCAAAGAATTTTAAAGGTGTGAAGAGAAGACATTCAAGTGTCTTTTAAATACCTTTCAGACTTTATCACATTCTAGTGAGTTTTTTTTTAAACGCCAATTAGAAAGAACTGAAGTGGGGGAAAAAAAATGTTGGAAGTGCAGGACTATGTATCCCTTGATGCAGAATTGGATATAGTGGCAGCTGAGATAATTTGAGGTGCTGAATTCACAGCTGTATAAATTTAGGAGACAGGTCATGGTAACTTTTATACCTTTAACAAAGGCTTCTTAGCTCTAAAGTGAGCTTTCCTCCTTTCATGGGGGTTCACATTTGGTTACGATGAGAAATTCTGAGAAGCTGTTTACTAGATACTTTCTAGTGTTGAGGTAAAGGGTTGATTGATAACCTTGAAGCTAGGGTACACAGACCTGAGAAAATACATACTGTAACAAATGTCCTGTGCAGCTTGAGCATTGAAATAGTTAAAATCACGTACATAGGGACAGTTACTTCTAGCTTTGAATATGGGGCATTAGGAGGAAAAATGTTGGAGATCCTCCCACCTTTGTGTAACTGTATCCATAGTCCCTATGCAAACAGGGTCTCTGACTTTTGTTAATGAACTGAAAGCCTTTTAAGTAGCTCCTAGATAATTTTGTGGCATGGCTTGATTCACATAAAATAGATAAATCTAAACATCATCTAAAATGAGACTGCATCTTCTCTCTGTGGGTTTTTTCTTTGTTTTCATACCTTGAGATAATGAGTGTGATAGATACCTGAAAATGGAAAGAGGAGGCACATTAACAGTGTGTGCTGAAAGCCCTTCCTGCTCCTTCCAGGGAAGCTGCGCTGTTGTCAGATGTGGAGCAGCAGAGTCATTTCTGGGCTCTCGTGCCTGCCTTGCAGTGTTCAGATGCACGTCCTTCAGCAGGCAGGGGTCATGCCATGCCACCATGTGAAAAGCACAGGGCCACTGCTGCAACGCTGTGCCCCTCTTTTGCTGCTGGTCAGGAAACCTGTGGGGTGGGGTGGGTTTTTTTTGTGTGTGTTTTGNATAGAATCTTTAAAGTTGGAAAAAACCTCTAGGGTCATCATCATCAAGTCCAAACATTATTGCTGTCACCCTTCCTTTCATGTCACCTCCTTCCATTTGCAAACAATGAGTGTGGTTTTGTCCACTAACCGTAGCAGGATAATCTAACAGATAGTGTGGGACAGGAGTTGGCTCTGCTGCAACTTGTTCATGCAGCAATTAGCACAGCGAGGCCTCAGATTAGTGTAATAACTGCTGTCTTGGTGAAGACCGGATGCTTTGCTGTGGATCTCCAGATTTAAAAGCACAGCATCTGTGAGGATCTCAAGAGTTAAGTGCAGTAGCTGTCAGACTCCCGTCCTTGTCACATGGAGGGGCAGTGCAGCTGAATGATGGGCTGCATTCCTGCACACAATAGCACTGGCACCTAAGAGGCTGCTGCAAGGGGCGGATGAAGGGAAGCACAAGTACTGCAAATTTATTTATCTGCAGTGTGGGAAAAGTGTGGTTCCTGGCACTTTCACCTCTGAGGTTGGGTATGGCCTGTATACAAATGCTGTCTCTCTCTCATTTAGTTAGCATCTCAGTGATTCTCAAGCTACTTTCCTTTACCTCCATCTGATTTTCAAATCAACTCTAAGATTCAGGATGTGATAGGGAAGGATCTTATATGTTGACAATGAGCTCAGCTTTCCAGCTTTCAGCGAGCTAGAAATACATGTTTGAGACAAAACATGGAAGTCCTACAAATCATCAGTGAATGCCCATGTTCTCTTTTTGAGGAAGTACGCTTTGGCTTACACATCCCTCTCGGTACAGAGTTCCCCAGCAGTCTTGCTGGACAGTTTGAAAGTGATTACCTTGGTAACACCACTTCCCGTGGCCAAAAAAGCTTCAGGCAGCTCTTAGTATTGCCTTTGTGCTCAGTGCTCTTAACAATTACAGTATAAGTCCCTAATTATCCTGCTTCACAACAACTTTCCTTCTCTCCTGCTGGAGCGCTTGAAAGGGTGAAGTAAGTAGAATAAAGCAAGGATTTACATCTCTGAAACTTGTTCAAAATCAAGTCCTCATGAAAAACTAAAATGCATTACAAAAGAAAAATGTTTTGATTATCAGTTTCCTGCTGCTACATCCTCCTGTTTAACACTAGTGTACACACACACACTCTTCCTTTAAATCTCAGATGGGAATATGAGTGTGATGCCAATTAAGAATTTAATCATAGAACTACTAGACCCAAAAAGGGTGTGGCTAAGTGGGAGCAAGAAAAAGTGGTTGTCTGGTTTTGTTTTCTGCGTTACTCTCATGGTCTGCTTTTCATGTGCTGAGCATCCAAAACTGTATGGAGGTCAAAGAAACCAGGATTGTAAAGCTGCAGTTCCATAAGGAAAGCTGCAAAGGTGAGGGGATACAGAGTTTGTGATTTTCAGCTCAGAGGCAGCAGCAGGATGCAATATGCTCCTCTCAGTGCTATCTTGCCCTGTTTCAAGAGTTGACATCGGACACTTTCTTAACTTAGATTTGAGACTGTTGTAATTGCTTTGCAGTTGAAATAAAGGACTTGCTCTATTAGTAAAACCAAACCAACCCCACTCTGTAGTAGGTCTTGCAACAGAGGAAAATACTTCTGCATGTAATAGACCTTGATACCCCTCGCATTTAAATGATTGTAGCAGAACACAGGTTTGTGTTTCAGGATCTACTAGAGAGAAAGCAGGAACCTTTTGTTAGCAGGAGATTGTTCTGTTTTCATAGGTAATGTCTAGTATTATGACAAAAAAATCTGTTAGTATTTGTTAGAAAAAATCCTGCTTGTCTTTACATTATTAGGAAGGCATATGTCTCTGTTAGGGAAGCAAAGTGACTATTAAATGCTTCTTTTGTTGTTGACAGAAATCCCATGTTCAATTGTGATGTGTCAAGTATGAATGTAAAAGATCTGCCATTCCACAATAGCTGTCTACAATATATCCCGATGACAGTGAAGCCAAATTAATCTGCTGCATGTCGGTCAATATTTGCAATTGTTTAGAGAGTTTCCCTGATGGACATTTATATAAATAGTGGTTCATTGTCCCTTAAGTGGATGTCACCTCCTGAGAGACATAATCTCCCAGGGGGAAAAAACAATCATGGCAAACCTATCATCAGTCCATAGACTGAAGGACATTAATTTTCTTTTTGTTTCACTGTGAATACCTATTCTGTGTGCCCAATGCTGATTTTTTTCACTTTCTGTAATGTACGATTGCAATTGTCTAGTTTGTGCTGTTTCTTAGCAGAATTTGGGATTGTCACATTTCACACATCAAATCCTTCATGCAAAGCAGAAATATATGTGTATAGATTATTTTTTTTCCTGTGCACAATTGTTATTGGAAATTAACAATTCCCTCTCTTCCCTGTGAAATACACGTCAAATTTTAAAATCAAGACTAAACAGTTAAAATGGTAAGATACTAAACACTTCTGTGAAATTCAAGAACTTATGTGGTCTTGGACTAATTCACAATTGTAGTTCACAATTCAGATATGTTCAGCTCATCCTTAGCAGCTTCCCCATCTTTTCAGGTCTTCTGCCAAACCCTTCTATAGTGCTAACAAGAGCCATCTGTACTCTTTCCCTTCTATAACCCAGGCATCTGTAAATCACCAGGCTGTTCGGTATTGAAACCTGCTTACATAGCACAGCAATAAGTGATACATTTTTGTATGTGAGCATTTATTTAGGAAAGAACAGTGTTTGGTTAACAGAGCCTCACTGTGCACTTTAGCAAATTTATGTTTACTCTGCTTTCCTAGATTATAGGTTTAACCCTATGCTTGTCAACCACTGTGCTTCACAGAAAATAAGTAGTGGCTTCACATTCCCTAAATGGTCCTTTGAAAACTTATCCAAATAAATTTGCTCCTCAATATCTTTGTGAGACAAAGTTTTGCTTCTGGCTCTTCTGGTCTTCCATTTTTAAAATTCGTTGTGTTAGGAAACCTCTCAAAGGAACATCCATTTACACAAGTGGATTTTGTTTACAGGAAAGTGGAGTTGGTTCCTCTGCAGGAAGGACATATTTCTTCTGTCAGAAACAAAGAAATAAGAAAATTTAAACAAGGAAAAGGTCTATTTTGTCTGTGCTTACTAATTGAAGAAGAATTAAAAGGCAAAAGAAGGGCAGGGGAAGGGAGATCAGTGTTTGATTTGCCGTTTGGCTTCAGCTTGTAACTGTTTTTTTGGCTCATTGTTAGGAAATCCTCTTCCTGTGCCCCTAGTGTCACCAAAGAGCAAGGGGAGAAATCTTGGGGTCACAGATATCTATGGAAATGGTGTTAATTTCAACCACCAAAGAGCGAGTTAGTCACAATGCTCAAGAGAGGGACTTGACCTTCTGTTAGCCCCCAAAAAACAGAGAGAGAACAACTGTTATGACAGTGGGATGCTTGAAAAATGCATCCTGAAACCATCCTTTTTCTTTTGTGTTGTGAATGGTTCAAGCTTTAGCAGAATGAATTGTGTCCCTACAAGCTTGCCCGTCAGTCTGTGACACCAGTAACATCCAACCCTAAGGCAGCTTGTCTTGTGCCTCATGTACTTGCCAGCTTCAAGGCACAATACGTGGGCAAGGCTCCCGTGAAGCAGGGTGTGGTTGTTATCTGTGCCTGCCAGTAACATCATGTAACACATAATAGATTTGTGGGTCACTTCTTTCATTCTAGATTGTCCTTCCCACTTGACCTCCAGAGCTTCCAGACACCTGAGGATTTCATAAGTAGGCTGTATCAGGGAAAATCGTTTTGATAGGAAATCTAGTTCAAAGGTGGGCATTTTCTGTGCCAGAGGGGCATGGTTTCTGTGTTTCTGTGCCTTGTGATGCTTGGGTTTCTTTTGCAATGATTTTACTTACAACATTTAATAACTGATCAGTCCTTAAAAAAACAAACAACAAACCTAAAATTAGAGTTAACTGGTTTCTTTGTATATACATGTCTGTGTGTATGTGAGATTAGTTTTGTTTAAAGCTAGTCAGGAAACAATCATTAAACAAAATTTAAACCAAAGCAAAACATGTTTGGGTTGATTATATACAGAAATGTCTGGAGCACAGCAGAAAGTGGCAGAATAAATAGACAAAATAAGACTGGATTGATAAATAATTATAGCAGTATTTGACAGAAGGGTAGTTTACAAATAAGTACTGTGTTGTGCAGACAGGGCTAGGGTATTCCGTGGTGCTCCCATGATATTTGTGCTGGGCTATGTGGGCCTGTCAGTATCTTAGTATTGGGAGCACTAATGCCTCTCAGCACCCCTAGAAGTGGAGGATATGCTATCTGGCATGACATCTGAGAGACAGGAGAATGCAGCTTATTCAAGGTTACCCAGGAAGTCCAGCTGTTGAATTCCTGTGACTGGAATTAATCTCCTATTGCAGTGCTGGTGGATTCCTCCATACACTAACTCCTAGACAATTGATACATAGCAGAATAGCTTTGCAAGTTTCCAGATTTTGGAGGGTGATGTGGCACATTTAGAATGACCCCTGCAGAGGGTATGTAGACCAGTTCATGTTAATGGGTAGGGCTAGAGGAGGAATTAGTCTGCGATGCGCAGCTGTAGGACTCTCTGCGGTCAGGTTAATAGCTTCGGTCCCTGAATGCCCATTGCCTGAATCCACTCTCAGCTCATGTGCAAGAAATCTTATTGCCACTGCAGCAGCGAGGATTGTCCTGATTGGTGCTGCAGTTACCAACATAACTTCGTGTGGGTCTCGTTTCATATACAAGAAACCCTTTTTGTACAGCAGGTAAAATTTTACCATTTTTAGGACACAGTTGAAAAAAAATCATACTACAATGCTTTATAAACTACAATAATAACTTATTTTTTTCTCTTGCTCTTACTGGTTTATTAAACTCCCTATTAACAGTGAGAAATTCACATTGCAACATGTTGGTTCATGACTCATCCTAGGATATACTGCCTATTGGATTGTGTCCCTAGATGAGGCAGAGGAGTGTCTCATAAGTGGCTTTTACCAATAAATTAACTCAAAAGAAATATTCCTACACTTCACCAGTGCTTTTTTGTCTGTTCCATTTGTCCTCCACCTCTAATATTAAAGGAGATGCAAATGGCAAATAATTTTGGGCAATACCCAGTTTCTGGTATTGCTTGGATGTCCATAATATTTCTCTGCAATGCAGCCTCAGGGATTATCATATTCCCCACCCAGTGGCTTGCAAGGAATGCATTGGATAATGACAAACTGCAGTGCACTGTGCTCAGAGAGCTAATGAGGTGCTTTGTTCTTCAGCATCAGCGCATGTTTCATCTACACCTTTCATGTACAGAAGCGGAGTTTAAACTGACATTATATGCATCTAAAAGGAAGTGAATTTCTGATACAAGTGTAGGTACTTATATCTTAACCATAATGATTTCATTATGTCCTCCAAACTCAGCATCAGACTGTCCTTACATTTTTGAATGTAAGGTAGGAAATTACCAAAGGGAATTGAGGATGCCCTTCTGAAAGGGTGTCATAAAGATGCTGTGACTTGTTAGAATGAACAAGGGTGTGATACGTGCTCAGACATGGTTTTATAAGCCTTTCCTTGACACTAAGCACCTCTATTGAATGCTAAGGCTGCATAGGTGAATGTAGCCATATGATAAATGGGCAGGAAATAGAATTTCAATCTTGTCTTTTTTTGGTTTTTTCTATGTATTTAGAAAAAATATCTCATTGTGCTCCTCAAAAGGCTGTTATTTTCAGAACACAACTCTGGGTGGGATTGAATGGGGAAAATATGCATTTTGACTCTTAAGAAAATTATGTGTCTCCTAATACTATCAAAGTGGAGATCAGCTGTTGGAAAGTGGAGCATTGCTATCTATATAAAAGGATGCTGTTCTGTGTGCTATAAAATACACCAGCTTACTCAAGTTGTCTCCTTTATTGTATAGACTCTTATTGTATGTTCATCACTGTTGTGTCTGATCATCCTGCAGTAGTAAATGAAGTGATACAGTTAATATCTGCTGTGTGCTCTTTCACTGTTCTCTTGCAGGGAGAGAAGTGTATGTAGTGAAATGGTTTGTTTGGTTTTTGGTGTGTTGTGATTTTTTTGGTTTTGGTGGGGTTTTCTGTTGTTTTTTGTTTGTTTGTTTTGGTTTTGGTTTTTTGTTTTTTGTTTTTTTTTTTAACTGTGTGTATATACAGGCTTGCACATGTTGCTATGCACTGGTGCTGAGAGGTCAAGATCTAAGAAACAGTGTGGTTTGTGACATTTAACAATCCAGCTGATTCTCAAGATAATTTTGTCTTCTGCCCAGCTCAGCCTATTCCATAGTGTTGCTTTTGCCAGAAGAGCAAAACTGGCTGCGGAGTTCTTAGAGCTCTGGAGCAATGCTGGGTAGTAGGTAGCGGTCCAATCTGAGGTTATTTTGACAATGATGTACAACCCTAAAGAAAAATCTCAAGGATGTAAAACTAACTTTCTTTGCATGTTTGAGTCAAACTGCCCCTCTGCTTCACTCCAGATTGATACGAATTTCATGGCTTTATTTATTTGCACTAGTGTATGTTCTCATCACCCCATCCCTTTCCCCGTGTGAGTCACATGGTGGAAATGAAGGGTGCTGCCTGAAGTACAGATGCTCTGAAAGAAGGGTGGCTGGTTGTGTCTGCTACAACTGCAGGAAAAGTTTTAGTGTTTGTTCTTTCCCTCTGCACTGTTCATCTCCTGCTCCTCTGTTGCACTGCCATAGACAGCTCTCTCTTACCAGAAAGTAACTTAAATGCAGCATTAATAACATGAGTAGTACCAGTGCTTAGATGTGGGTGGGAGATGGGATAAAGGATGGAGACAAGTTGATGCAATATTTGTAGAACAATAGAGGTGAGAGTGATCAAAGGCAATCACACGGTTGGATCACTTTGCTGGAGTGCTCCTGACACATAGCTCTCTTCATTCAAGCTGCTCTTAGCAGGTTTCCAGGCTCTTTGGAGCGGGAGTTGGAAGCATGCCCAAGGAAGGTGTTTAACCATTATACGTTAATTTTTATTTACTGCTTGACAGCTGAGAACCAAAGAGTAGAGCCTGTTCTTTGATACATGGCTGACTTATTACCTCTTTAAAGTCCTCTCATCAGCAGGAGTTATGCTTCAGCCAGTCCTGAGGTCTGAGATACTGAATGCCTCTTTGGTATCTTTTGAAGGTACTATAGCCAGAAGCACCATCAAACTTCCAAATTGTTTGTAGAGTGTATCATGACCCATTCGAGAAAATAAGAAAGTTTGGGAATAACAGTGAAATGTCCAAGACTTACAATTGCTCTTTGAACAAATGGTGTTACACTGCAGCACCTCAGTTTTCCTGCCTGCAAAGAAGGGGGTCATTACCCTCACCTGTAGAATACCTTGAGGCTGACAGCTGAAGTGGACAGTGGAAGTGTTTAGATTATTTACTATTTATCATGATGTTGCTGTTACGGCTACCACTGCTGTAATCTCATGTAGATTCATTTATATAATTAAACTATTCTATTGTCAACAGAGATTTGAGTTGCAGCTTAAACGTGCTGGTATATTGAGACAATGTAGAAACTTTGTTGTGACTTCCTGTGGCACAAACCCATTGCTGTCCTGGATTTTAGTGAGGATTACTTAATGAAGGGATGTGCTCTGAATTTGAGTAGCAGATCCTGTTTGTTCTTTGAGGAGCACTGTCCTCTGGAAGTTTAGATGTACATACACTTAGATGTTTTTGTAACAGCTAAAATGAGTCTAGCTTAATGAGGTGTTCCTATAGTCAAGACCAGACTAGCTGGTGTAGAATAGACATTGGTGAAAACACTGGAAGGATGAAGTGCCAAATGTTACAGCTCAAGAGAGAGGCTCGAGAGTGACCTTGAGGTTAAGAAGGAACTCACTGTTTACTCAGACATTTCCTTACAGAAACTGGAAGTTTTGCGAGAAGGAAAGGATTGATGAGCAAAGGTGAAATTACACTGGTGAAAGCTGAACTACTGCTTGATTTATGGCAGCCACTCACAGCACACTGAGCACCAAGGGCTGCTGAGGTATCTTACTGGTATTAACCATGGAAAAGGGTGGATGGTCTGGTTTTGAGCCAGACATCTTCTAGGTTTTCTAAATATGATCCACAATGCTGTCATCTTACTCTGTCCAGTGAGAGAGTTTGCTCCAGGAGAAAGCTTGTATTGTTTTGACTAAAAACTCTAATGCCCAAAGGGAGAAAAATGACCCCTCTTCTCATCCAAGATGTGTATTTTGTAGTAGATTGATTTTGTGACAGTTTGATAATGGGGTTTTTCCTTAATCTTGTTTTTTATTATTACTCTCCCTAACTATTTTGAATGGTGTTTGAAGATGTTCATTAGTCATGGCAGTGTTGTCATTTCAGATAGGTTTGGTAGGGCATCCAGCGTGTTAGTGCCTGTGAGCTGGCTGCCTCCTGCTCTAGCCAGCCACAGGATCACACCAATCTGGCACAGGAATAAATAGCTTTACCTTCCCCCATCTTACAAATCTGCTGAGTGGGTCAGTCTGACTTCTTTCTTCCCTTGGCTTGCTTCCTTCCAGCTTTCATTCTGCCGTGCCTTTGAAATACACAAGATATGGTATAATACCAGTTTACAGAAGGAAAAAAGAGAAAGAGAAGTGAAATGACTTGTCCGTGCTCAGGAAATAAGTAAGGCAAGAGACAAAAAAAACCCTCTCCTGAATTCCCAGAGCCTGTCTGGTACAGCCAGCACAGTCCCCACTCTGACAACTCTTCTCTCTGCCTCTTACCATTTCTTTCTCATATGCATTTGAAGAAAGTTTCAGGACTGTGCGCTTCCTTCTGCACAGCTTGATCTCAGTTTTCTCCTGTAGTAATCAAACTGATTTGAGATTCCTGGGTCCTTTTAGCTATAACCGTCTTTTTTCTTTGTTTACCTACAATTTAAATACCAGCCAAACTGTGTCAGAATTGTTACTTTCCGTGACTACCTCTGACTACCCTCAGCTGCTTTCTTCTGAGGGCTAATATAGGTGCTTGGGAGCAAAGTCTAGTAATACAATTTGCTCTTTTAGTACATTTCATTCCTGCTCTTAAGCTGTTCACCACCTCAATAGCAGTATCTGGGAAGCCACACTTCTGGTTTAAGATTAAAGACACTTAAGAGATTCCTTCCGTAGCATTGGAAGCTAATGAAAGAATTTTTGTTGCACAGGTTACCAAAAGTGTTTTTAGCACATATGGAAATACCCTTTTGCAAAAGAAACTCAGTGTGGACAGAAGTTTAGACAGGCTGGATCGATGGGTTAGACAGGCTGGATCGATGGGCCGAGGCCAACTGTATGAGGTTCAACAAGGCCAAGTGCCGGGTCCTGCACTTTGGTCACAACAACCCCATGCAACAGTACAGGCTTGGGGAAGAGTGGCTGGAAAGCTCCATGGCAGAGAAAGACCTGGGGGTACTGGTTGACAGCCGGCTGAATATGAGCCAGCAGTGTGCCCAGGTGGCCAAGAAGGCCAATGGCATCCTGGCTTGTATCAGGAATAGTGTGGCCAGCAGGAGTAGGGAAGTGATTGTGCCCCTGTACTCGGCGCTGGTGAGGCCGCACCTCGAATACTGTGTTCAGTTTTGGGCCCCTCACTACAGGAAGGATGTTGCGCTGCTGGAACATGTCCAGAGGAGAGCAACAAAGCTGGTGAGGGGTCTGGAGCACAAGTCTTACGAGGAGCGTCTGAGGGAACTGGGGTTGTTTAGCCTGGAGAAGAGGAGGCTGAGGGGAGACCTTATCGCCCTCTACAACTACCTGAAAGGAGGTTGTAGTGAGGTGGGGGTTGGCCTCTTCTCCCTGGTAACAAGCGATAGGACCAGGGGGAATGGTCTAAAGTTGCGCCAGGGCAGGTTTAGGTTAGACATTAGGAAAAATTTCTTCACAGAAAGGGTTGTCAGGCACTGGAATGGGCTGCCCAGGGAGGTGGTTGAGTCCCCGTCCCTGGACGTATTTAAAAGAAGGATAGATGAGGTACTTGAGGACATGGTTTAGTGGTTATGGGATGGTAAGGTTAGGTTAGTGGTTGGACTTGATGATCTTAAAGGTCTTTTCCAACCGAGATGATTCTATGATTCTATGATTCTATGAAGTGATGGGGAAGAAGGAGGAACAAGCCCTGAACTTAATTGTTGCTGGGACTGTAGTTGGCTTCCAGACTATAGATTGATCACTGGTGTTGTGGAAGGGTTATCTGAAGGTGACAAACAGTACTATTCTTTTGTCGATAACGTCCAGAAAATTAACTGTATACATTCTGTCAATGTAGGTGTGGACTAGATTCACCAAATTCAGAACTTCAATTTGTATAGGCACTTGTTCCACAGTTGCATACATTTTGAATGTGGAGTGCCTGACACATCCCTATCTCAAATGAAATCTATAACGTAACAGTCAGGGCATGCAGCAGTTAAGATGACTAACAGGCTGGAGTGCAGCTATCATAACTCCAGAGCATGTCACTGTAAGCAGAAAATAGGTACCTAAGGCTATAAAGTGCCTGATCAACCCTGGATCTGTGCTGATGCACAAGTGGGTCTCTAAATGTTGCAGTGCAGCATTTTCTAGCCACTTTTTTTGGCAGTTTCTAGTTGCCTGAACTTGTTCATGAATTTTTACGCTTGGATGTTAGCTACATAAAGGGATAATACACTGATTTTATTAATTTTATACATTTATTTACTTTTTGGCTCAGTTAAATTTTCCCTTCTGCTTCAGAGTGTACTTGTCTGAATTTGTGTACCTTTTTAATGGGTAAAAATGGCTTCACAGATAAATGTTTTTCTTCCATGCCAGTCTACTACTTCACTTGTCTCCTTAGTGGTTCTTGTTCTGAGGGCAGGAAAGAAAGGGATGAATGAAATCTCCATTTTATGCTCAGTTATCCAAACCCACTTTGCTTTGTCTAACAGCTTCACGTTTTTGACTAGCAAGATCCCTCAATCATAATTTGATCTTTAGAGATGATTTCCAAGAACTGCTTTACAGGCAACTTTTGCCTGTCATTTAAGAGGTTCCTCCATCAATCTTAACTGACATTCATTATCTGGGAAAGAAAATTGTGCAACAGAAGAGCTCTTTTACACTTCTGTGATATAAATGTGACATCACTCATTCTTTCAGTGTTTGTGGTGTGGTTTTTTGTTTGTTTGTTTGTTTTTGTTTTTTTTATCCTTTGCTGAAGTTTAGCAGATGCAGTATAAGCAAGGTTTTAGAGTGCTCTATCATGTCTGACTGTATCGCTCACTGATTTCCTTTCATTCCCAGATGTGAATTCTTATCATACCCTTTGCCTCTTCCACCCTCTGCAATTAACTCAGCTAAAGTAAAGATAAAGTTTCTAGAATCAACCATATTCCATTTCATGATTGTTCTAAAGAAAAATCGGAGTCTCTTTCATTGCATGTTTGGGGCACCTCAGATAAATAGCAGGTCAAATTACTAATCTATTAGCTCTTTGTCTGCTATGGTATGCACAGTTAGTCATGAAATATTCATGCAATTCAGAAAAAAGCTTGGGGGGGGAAAGGCAGCTCCTGAAATGAAACCATAGTATCATAAGGTCAATCAGCTCGCTGCTCTTAGATTTAAGTGCAGGTCAAGCCTTTCATCCTAGAAACTTTGCCCAAGAATTATTTACTTTCAGCTGTCAAGCTTGTTAAATGATTACCTAAGTCAATACTGTGCATTTTCTTTATTTACTGGAAGATTTTTATAAATTACGTTTTTCTCTAAAGGATTACATTTTTACAGTACATCCTTCTCTATATGTAAGCTTTTCACAAAAGTCCTAATCTGGCATCAAATTAAATCGATTGGCAACTCCTGTTGACTTCAGTCAGAACAGTATAGCGCCTGTCTGTCTTTCAGCATTTCAAGAAAGCACATTCAATGGCACATAGTTATAAGATTACTAGGTTTAAAAGAATATGAAATTGCATATGCACATAAAACCAAAATGAGATGTACTCTAGCTGGGGTTCCTAACCAGCCCTGGAGGATGAACAAACGCATGGTGAAAGAGGAGATAATCTACATTTTAAATATAAAGAAAAATATGAATCTGTGTTAAACCCATGCTAATATTGTGTTCATTATTATTATATCAGAGTACCTTCTTCTGTGTACTAGTGATATACACTTTTTTCTGTTCTTTTACTTCCTCATCAGCAAGAAAAATGTGTAAGGGAAGGTTTCAGTTTGAGAGTAATTTTTCCTCTTTAAATGCATGTATGTACTAGGGAAGGTGAAAAGAATCCAACTTGTAATCTGGAGCAAAAAGTGACAAGGTTGGCTCCAAGGTTGGTTGAAGGAAATTAATTTCAGGGATTCAGACTGATACTTGTAGAAGCTTGCATCTTTTTCCATTATGTCAGGTGAACAAAGTGTTGCCTGTCATCTTTGTTTCAGCACCTCATTTATTTTTATTAATCTGGTTCAAGGTTTTGGAAACTGCAGATTAACACCTGAGACCCTGATTTTATATTTATTGGCCAGTATGGTGTGCTCTGAGGATGCATGCTGAAGTGTCTTGTAGCACTTGCAGGTGTCTGGATTTTAGACACAGTCCAAGACAGGAATGACTTTCTAATTCTGGCTGGAGAGTCAGACTAATCAGAAACATTGACTGAGGATACATAAGTTGTGGAGTCATAGGGATGTTGGCTAGAAAGGGCATGTAGTCCAGCATCCCTCTCAAGGCAGAACGATTGCCATTGGGCCAGCTCTAGTTATCTCTGGCTGCATCCTGAAAACCTCCAAGGATGATGATTTAACCTCTTCCAGGTTCTCCAGGGTGACCTCCTGCTGGAGATTTTTCTTTTTTTCCTCCCCAAATATCCAGCCTGAATCTCCCAAGCCTCAATTTCCATTTGCAATTTGTTGTCCCATGTTACAGTATTTGTTATTGAGGGAAGAGTTTAGCTCCATCATCTTCATAACCACCCTTGAAATAGCTGTAGGCTGCTGTTAGAACCTCCTGTTGCCTCTAGCTAAGCCTAGACTAAACGCATTAGAAAGGACAAAATATTTCATAGGCAAATTTCACTGTAGTAGAAAATATATCTTGTGGCAAATGGCACATATACACATCACCAGTGGCTGTTAAAGCTGATGAATCATGGTAGACTAGAAGCGTGATCCATAAAACATGAAATTTCCACTGGCTGCCAGCCAGTGTTTTTCTTGAACAATTTAATGCTCCACCCTGTAGCAGGATACCCTGCCCAGCAGAAAGGTCAGGAAGTGATACATAGATTTGTTTTTTGAGTAAGAGCCTTCACTGGCATGAAAAGAAGTGTCTAAATCCAGCTGCCTTTGTGCATCCTCCAGCGGAACTGACACATTCTCATAACCTGTTCCTTTTTAGTTAATGGTATGTGCAATCATTTGGTTGAACACAGTACCATTAGAGATGGAGGAGCCATCGGGAAATGGAGCCTGTGTTGAGTCCAGCTACAGTGTGTTATTTCTAAAGAATTGTGCAGAGTTAAACACCTTCACATTATCCATTTCCAGATAGCACCTGCAGTGTTGTTGCTGCGATGTTTATGGCAAAGTATACAGTAGTTCAGTAAGGGGTTCCAAGAGTCTGAATAAAAAAATTTGCTTCATAACTTAAATCACCAGACCAGTGGGAATTTTTTGGCCCACCGTAAATCCTGAAGAGGTAAATACAATGAAGATATTCTGAAGTGTTACATTTATCTCAGATTACTGTGTTGTTTTAAAATGCTAAAGCGAACCCATTTGCAATAGTGCTGCTTTTAGGAAACTGATGCTGGTTGAAGAAATGTTTTCTGGGATATTTAGATACTGTCCATTTCTTGTGCCATCCCATTGACTATGCCTTACAGTAAAGCATTAATGATTTTGTATTATGGAAATTATGATTTTTAATAGGAAATAGCCTTTTTGTTGCCAGGATGTGGAAAAATTACATGGTATGCTTTGAAAAGATGGTTTTGTATGTAGTTGTATAATCAGGATTTCCTTGAAGAAAAGGCAGGTTTAGGAGATTGCAAAAGAGCCTGTTTTATATCTGTGTCGACCCATAAACTGAGGTGCCATTGACTTTAAAAGTGCTGTGCGTGCTGTTTTTCTGCAGTCTTCTGCAGTGACCATGAAATAAAGATCAGGTGCTGTGCAGCCCATTGAGGTCAAAATGCCAAATGCTGTTCTCAGCGGCACATGCTATGGGATAATGGTTCCATCAGGGTCTGCTGCTGGGGAGGTTGTGTGGACTTGCACGACAGTCCCTGTGGGAGCCTGTGATGGTCTCACCTCTTTGCAGTGTGGGATGGTCCCACCCTGGGTGCTGCTGCTGGCACACCAAGCCCCAGGCCCTTCATGCTGTGCTGCACAAGGCTGAATAGATCCCTGTAGTAAAAGATTGCAGATTGAAAAACTGATTATGCGGTTATGTCACATAGTGAGCTCTAAACCCAGGATTGTTTTGGATATTGTCTGACAAGCATATCCCGCAAAGCCAAAATGAGATGTGGCCTTCTTTCCTGTGCTAGTTTTTATTCTACCTATACAGGAGGGCATTTCCACTTTTATTTCAAGTTCTGTTTAAATCATTTGGAGATATGCTGCTGTGGGATGCAAACTCCTAACTCCTGTCAGAGGCACTGGGACAATTGCTGGTGCACCTGCACAAAAAATTTCTACTTTTATTACCATACAGAAATAGAAACCCACCATGTGTTGTCAGGGATTTGTGTGTTAATTATCACATTTCTCAGTTAAATCTGGTCCATGGTGACATACCTATAAGGAAGTATTAAACCTACAGACGAGAGGAGCACACAGCTGATTAATGATTGCCATGTTTCTTCTCATTTGTGGCTGGAATCTGGAAATGGCACTAACTTGCAGAGTGGTAGAAAATGTATCGAATACTCCTACATTTACCTTCCTTGTCTTAAATGATTTTTCTCTATGTGTCTGATTTTTTTAATTGGTGAAAATAGTAAAATACTAAACTTGGGAATATAAAGGTCTATATTCGATGTTTGATGTTATTACAGAATATTTAGAAATTGGTCTTTGTTCTGTATTGTTCCAAAGGTCAGGTCTAGAATCAAAGCTCTGCACTGGATATGAGAGATATGAATTCCTTTCACAGCTTTTCTACTGATCTGCAGATTTCTGATATTGCTGAGATCTTGCCAGTTTTACCATCTCTAAAGTAAGGATAATGATACTGATTTCCTTGGCAGGGTGTTTTGATGATAATGAATGTAAAGAGTTTTTAAGAGCTGGATTTTTATTTTCAGAGAAATATTCAAATGATTTTTATTTGTCACTGAATTAACATATTTTATTTGTAAATTTTGCAGCTTTTTCTCCTCTGATGGAAAAATTTTCACTGACAGTTTTAAAAATGTATTTAATTTTAGTCATGAGAATACTTATTTTTTTTAATGTGCTCATGGTAGATTCCAGTCAGTACATGTTTTCATGCACTTATGTTTTTATTTAAGGAATAACAATGGAGACAGCAGGTGTGGTGATTGATTGACTAGTTAAGTGCTGATGTCTATAGGAGGAGTTAAAGCCATTTTTATAAAATTGAAAATGAAAGAAAATTATAAGGGGGTGGATTTTTGTTTAGAGTTTGAGACAGCTTTTGCTGTGTATTGTTAGAAAATGAATTTCCTGCATGGTAGCAATTAGATTTCTTGAATTATATTATCATTCTATTGAGTTTAATATTATAGTTGTCACTTACATAATGAGCCTTCTGTATGCAGCTCTGATACACCGAGCTTTGCTATTTCACACTGGGAACATGAAATAAATAAGTGTCTACATCTGGATTTCCCTGCATGTCCAATAGTCTGCACAGTAAGTTTTCAGATCCAAATGATGGAATCGGCATGATCTCTAAATCATAAAAGATGTCCTTTCTGATGACTACCAGTGAGCAACACCAGCTCTCAGGAGGCACATTTTAATTTTTGCTCCTTTGTTTCTACTTAGAAATTCCCATGTCCACACTGACTCATATTGGGAAATTATCTGTAGGTTTATGGCTTTATTTGCTCAGATATGTTTGCGCATTATTGTTTAATCTCTTACTCAGATTGTACACAAAATATAAAACAATGTATTTCTCTAGCATGAAGACATACTATCAGAATAGGAAAAAAGGGCCATGAGAGAGGGTATTACAAGGTAAATGAGGGGAGGTTTAGCAAGTTTGTGCTGTGCTACCTGTGCCTTCTCTTAAAAACATGTTTAACTACCTTTCCTTTAGGGGAGGCCTCAAATTTGTTGCAGTCAGGAGTTTTGTAGCCTCTCAGCCATGTCATGCTAATGAAGGGAAATAGGTCAGTTCCCAAGGAGCTAGTGGGAAGAGGAACTGGTGCAGGCAAGTTGCCCAAAGGTTTTGGTTCAGAGCTGGATGGAGCTGTTTGCTGTGACACACACGAGTTTCTAGGATGGCTGGGATCAGGGAACTGAAACTACAACAGCAGGAATGGAAATGTTTTGGAAAGTGCTTTCCTAGAACAGTGTATGGCCAGTGCAGATGAAGAATGCCAGTGCCACTTGGAAAATTATGAAGAATGATTCTGTTTAATTAGACCTGTAGATAGGACCAACTCAAGTCCAGTACCATTCATAAATTGTAGATGAGTATACAAACTGACAGTAAAATGATCCCCAGTTCCATTCTCCAGACTTAAAAAAAAAAAAAAAAAAAAATTCCCCACATGTGTCAAAGCAAATTTGTAGTCTTTTTGCAATGTAGTAGTTTGACAGAAGGCCATAAAAGAAGTGAAAATGGAGGTAAGAATGTACCCCATGTGAATTAAGTTACAACACCTTCAGCAAGGTATGCGTATCCCCAGTCAGATTTAAAACAGGTGCATCTAGAGAGATGTGTGGTTATACTTACCTGTAAATTAAGCCATCCTTTAACTTGACATCTTACTATTTCTGTCCATGTCAGTGGAACAACGCATATTGTAGGATGTGCATATTTAGGATTTAGATTGTTTCTGAGCTGCTTCCCTTGACATAAGCAAACCAGTCTCCTTGTTTATTTGTTTTTTTGCCAATATGCCGTGCTTGCTCAAGGTAGTCGGCAATATTGGAGCATCTGAAATGCTGGGCTCCTGACAATAGCTCACTTCCCAGCCAGCTCCAAACACACTCTTGTGTTTCCTGTTATGGCAGTGCCTGGTTATTTGCTTTTTGTGCTTATTAGGTCTTGCATGCTTAATGAAATTATGCTCATTAGAGACTCTAAAATGCACACCAGTCTCTATCTGGTATTGTTTTGGATGATACATGGAGTTTCTCCTTGGTTTGTACCCAAATGAAATTGTGTTGATTTTCTGCATGTCTGCAGTCGTGCAGGGCCCAGCTGCCCTGTGGGGTGAAAGTGCTTGGAAGGCTGCTATGTCCTCCCTGTGCGACAGGGGCTCTGCGGGAAAAACAGGGGTGAGGAGACCTGATGGATGAGGGGGCTTTTCTGCCTGGCAAATGCCTGGGGGTCTTTCCTCCTTGTTTGTGTGGTGGGAAGTTGGAGGAGCACTGAAACCTCTGAAGGGGAGCCATGGCTGTGAGATGAAGGGTCTGTGCATGGCCACTGGCATGTACCCTGGCAGGAAAGGCTGTTGTCTCAGGGAGAGACGTCTTTCCCCCAACCTGTGTCATGGGTCCAGTGGTGCTTTGCAGACACCTGCTTCAGGCACCTACTTATACTCCACAAGCTTAGCCCAGTTGGTTGCCTCCTCATGCACCAACCAGACAGCTGGCACTCAGAGGTAAAGACAACAGATGGGTTCAGCTGCAGCATGCGGGAATTCAGGAAAATCAGGCACTTGGTTTGAGACTTGGCTTGGACATTAAAGGTAATAGTGTTTCCACTTGAGGAAATAAGCTTGTCGGCTTCAAAGGCAGCTACTTAGTCACATTACCTGCAAAATGTTTTCTGTTTTTATGAAGCGCACCTGGCTGTTTGGAAAGGGGAAAGTTGTGATATTTTTAATAGAGAGAAGGCTGGTGTATAGCTAAAAGGAATAATTTAAGTCTATGGCTTCCCTTCCCAAATCAAATCAGATTTTTTTCAGCCATTGTCTAAGAATTATTGGTAGATGTGCTATGCCTGATAGAGGGACGCCACCTTCATGGAGATGAGGACTAGTGGCCATGAATCAAAACAAGAGCAAAATGTTCTTCCATAAGTGTGGTGCAGAAATGGTTTTCAAATCAAAGGGCCGTTTTGTTAGACCAGCTAGCCTGGACTTCATGTTCCACAGTAACTCCTTGTTTAGCAGCAAATATTTTTTATGGTAAAATCATTGCTTCATTCATGTCTCCTAGCCTTATGTGAATAAACCCTTCCCATTTCACCTACTTGCCTTGCAGCAAAATTGCTTCGTTTCAGGCTTTTTAAATAAATGTGGGTTGGAATGAGTGCTTAATTAAATAATAAGGACCTCTGTTGCTCAACTGTTACAAATCAAGCTCCATTTGGCTGCAAAAACTTTTCAGACATTGCTTAGCAAAACATACCTTATTTTTATAAAGGCATCTGGTATTTCTGGACACAGCATTCTCTGCTAATTCCAACTGCCAGTTTCTTTCAGTGGTATTTTTATTGTTTTTCAAGACTTGCTAAGCTGCCACCTTGCCTTGATTTATGTCAGTAATGAAAACCAGTGGTTTGGAACAAGGTATAATCAGTCAGTTTTTCATGCATCCCATGACTAGCTGTTGTCTATCTTAACTTATTCCCATCATATATTTCTGAAGCAGTAAGTCTCCCCAAGGTATTGAGCAGGTGTTGCCTTTTCAATTTTATCCTCTTTAACAATTAATCCTTTTTCACAGTTCTTTTTATAGGTAACATGTAGTACGTTTCTCCCCCTCACAGTTTTGTATATGGACGTCCAAGGAAGGAAAAAGGACACACTTCAATTTTTATGTATGTTGTATGTTCTGCTTTAGCTCATTGTAAACAAGGAGTAATCTCTTAAATTCTGCTCCTTGTGTGCAAGGAGCAATGAAAACAAAAAGATTATTCCTACTTATTCTGTAAGATGGTGCTTAATGATAGATCTTTGCAAGCAGATGCGTATTTCTTTTGATAGTAAGACTGGAGTTTCTTTTTTTTCTCCTTTGATCTTAATAAAAAATTAAGAACACAATGATGAATCAGTGTTGCATAAGTGTAATTATATGGTGGTAAGTAACATTAAGCAAATTGTATTTCAATGATTTTTCTACATGCTTGTGAAAATTAGACTCTAGCTCGGGTCCTTTTTAGTTATTTTTTTTATTTTTATATCATTCATGTCTGGAAGGTATAGAAGTCCCGCAAGACTTGTGTGTTTATTTAGTTGCCTATGCATGAAAAACATTGCCAACTCCTGGCATTTGGAGTATGTGACTCAGGCTTTCTGAGCCTCACAAGGTTGGTTTAAAACCTGTACATTTTAAGAGGCATTTTTTTGGTTACAACCTTCATAAAGCACCTCTTGAGAGATGTATACCTGATCAGAGTATCGCTGGGTCTATCCTATGCTCCTAGACTTCCCAAGGCTGCTTTTGCTCATTTTCCTAAGTTTGAGGAGTGGCCTTTCAGAGGAGCTTTCTGAATCCTGCTCCACTTTGTCACTTCTCATGGGAGTGGATGTTCATAGTCTGGCTGCATGTTACAAGATTGCCCAACACCTTCCCACTTGGCTCTGTGCCTCCTTGTGCACTTCCTCTCTCAGGAATCCTGCCTGGGGACACATGTTGGCTGAAACACTTAGCATGAAGGTTGAAATATTTGCAAAATCTATTTTCTCCAGTTATTACCAGAAACCATGATAGAAGTACCATCATACAATTCTCTACTTCAGTATCCTCAACACTTGAGATTTCTCAGGGCTAAGGTCAGAGTCTACTCCTATGACCTGGATTCCGTTTTTTCCTGTTGGCGCAATCTGAGTCATGAAGCAAGCCTGTGGACCTTACCTAGATTCTTGTTTAAACTTCCTTTAGATTAGCCTATGAGACCAATAGACTAAACTTCATGTGAGAGCCATGTGCCCAGCATGCTTATTAAATGACTGAGCTACTTCATCAGGACACTGTGTGCTTAACTATCACTTACCTGGAATTCACACCAGAAAACTTGACTTGGCCTGAATGTTAGTGGGTTTACTAACTAACAGACAATCTGTTTCAACTGACTGGCAAATCTTGGGTTATGCTTGTATAAACAGCTTCAGTCGGGCTCAAGCCTGTATCATGGCTCTATACAAATCCACTACTCTTGCATGCTGTAAGACATCACTTGCAGGTAAGGCAGTAGATTTAAGCAGCTGCTAAAAAGGTATTTTAATCTGAGTTCACTTTTTCTCACTTCTCACTGGAAGTGTACAGAAGCACTTGCTTGATACAGTGACAGTGGAAAACTAGTTTGGGAAACTGAAGGGCTGCCAGCTGAGCCCAGGGAAGCTGGACTGCACACATTCAGTGTGCATCATTTAGTGTATTAGCAGGCATATTGTGAATAGTTGGGAAGAGAGAACAAAATTGCCCAACAGTAAAGCTGCATCCCAGTGCTGTCTGGTACCAACAGGAGGAAGTTCTATTATTGACACTGTATGTTACATGTTACTGGCTCCAAAAACACACTTAAAAATGAGGTTAAAAATAAACCCATAACAAATAAAAAGTATTAAGAACAATTTTAATGACCTTCCTAACAATTTTGCTTTCTTCTATGTAATTCTTCTTTCTTTCTTGGAACTTGCTGAAGTCCATGGTTTTGTTCTTAGGTTTTCTTCCCTGTTTTCTTCCCTTTTGAAAATTGTAAACAAGGAAAGATTTTGAAGGCAGAAGTATTTTATCTTGAGAGTATTTACAAATTCAGGATCAGCAAATTGCCAGGATTTTCCGTCAAGGACAAAAACTCTCACCAGCCAGACTTTTCTGATAAAGAACTTCATCCACACTTTAGCTTTCTCTTTTCTTGTTTAGATGGCTTGCTGCTCAGCTGAGTTATCTTCCAGCAAGGCTGACTAGCAAGCTTCATCTCGCATAGGACTCTAACCCTAAATCTGTTTACCAGCCACTTTTTGGCTTAGCAAGGCCAGGACTCGCTTTGGATACAAATTTTAAGTTTCTTTCTCTGAAATTGCATTTTGCATATGTTTTGTCACTTGAAATCTCATTCAGAGTTAGAAGGCTATTTTAATGTTTCCATGAATATCAGAGAGATGGCATTTTTTCATAACTTAAGCTGGAAACTGAGCCAAGTGGGAAGATAGCAACATATTTTCTCATCATTCCTGTCTACTCTCCCTTCCAATTGCAGGAATAAAGGCATGGGTGAGGAGAGGCAAACAAAACCCAGAAATTATTGTCCTGGATCTGGTCCTCTAGGGGACTGTCAGCTGCGTTGTCATTAGTTTTATTGAAAATGTAATGCCATTAATTGATATTGTAGGGGGAAGGTCCTATTTCATCAACTGGTGGACTAGGACAATAAAGTGCTTCTGTTAAGGCTGTGTTCTTTGCCCTGCTCCACTAATGCTGTTAGTAAACTTTCAGTACCACACTGGGAAATAATATTCAATAAACATGGGCCGAACAACTTGTCTGATGGTGACATTCAGCATAACCTTGAGGTAAGTAGCAGGATGTGCAGCGCTATGCTCACAGTACAGCCCATTTCATAAACTGTGGAACAAGTTACTCCTATCTTTTTGGTACAGAGAAGTGGTAAGTGGCCTTATTTTAAATAGTTAAAGATTTTAAATCAAAGAACAGTTGAGAGAGTGATAAGCAGTGACATAAATCTTTGAACTGAAATTTGAGCTTAAGTTCTTTCAAAACTTTCACACACACCCCTCTCTCTCTCTTTTTTTTT